>CM053625.1:60172779-60203092 GCA_028646595.1 Phalanger gymnotis
GCTGCCTCCTGGGTGGTGGCCAAACTGAACTCCTTCTTGCCCTCTGTCCCCGGCAGCTTTTCCCACTAACCTTCTCTGTTCTTTGGTGTCTGTGGGTTGAGAAGTTTGGTAACTGCCACAGCTCACTGATTCAGGGCGCTAGGGCTCGCTTCGCCCAGCTCATGGTCTGGCTGGTCTGCGCCGCCCACGCTAGGCTCTGCTCCACTCCCAGCTCCATGCGCAAAAGACCTCACCCAGCACCCATCTAGGCTGTTCTGGGCTAGAGCCCTGATTCCCTCTGCTATTTTGTGTGTCTTGCAGCTCTAGAATTCGTTCAGAGCCATTTTTTATAGGTTTTTGGAGGGACTTGGCTTTCCAGCTGCCGTCTTTGTAAATTGTCATTTTCTACAGCATTCTTAGATGTGTATGGTTTATACATTCATAATCTGATTTTATCTCCAGAACAACATTATAATGTAGGTGCTACCGTTATTATCCACATTTCACAGATGAGGAAACTGAGGTTTAGAGAGGTTAAGTTCATGTTCGTGTTCTCATAATAAATGCCAAAGGCAAGACTTAAACCCTTGCCTCATCTGACTTAAAAGTCTAGCATTCTTTGCACTACACCACTCTGCCACTGCATGAAGGGCCTCTTCTATGTAAGATATAGGGGGGAGATAGAAAAATGAATATGACACAGTGCCAGCCATGAAGGATGTAGTCGAGAAGAGAAAAGGAGGGCATACCTCCCCCTCTCAAAATTTTCTAAATTCTGTCTGTTCACACTCTGGGGGAATAATCATTGTGAGAAATCTTAAAGTTTTTTAGATGGTATGTGCTTCTCAAACATAGAACTTATTTTTCATTCAATTAATGAGTATTTGCGCTGCTAGTTAAAGAAGAGGTTATAAATGATATGTAAGTCTAGGATCCCTGTCCTCCAAGGAACCAGAGGGGCAATATCTGTAGTCAGAAGACTGGGTGCAAATCTGTGCTTCCGCACCTAACACCTGCCTGTCTCTGAGCCCATCACTTCTCTAAGTGTCAGTTTCTTAAACACCTGTCCATCAGGAAATAATACTTATATGACCTACCTCACGGAATAACAGGGAGGTACTTTGTAAGCCTTATTAAGAGACTGTGTCAATCTGGTTACATTATGGCAATATAGTTGGGGAGATGACAGATGCTTACAGTAGACACACATTCATAAAACAGTTAAGTAACAGATCCAGGAGGAGACGAAGTGTCCAAGCGAGTGATACAGGTAGTTTTATTGGAGTTGTGTGACAGAATAGTCTGAAATGATCTTTTGGAAAAGATGGGATTTGAACTGCGCCCTGAAGGATGGTAAGATTTAAATAAATGGAGGCTTGATTAAAGGGCACTTTACATGAGGTGAAAGGTTTGGAGTTAGGAATGAACATAATGAATGGGAATTTGTGTGGGGCAGTGAGGCTTGGGAGAGTTGTTTTGGGGGAGAAGTGGGAGATTAAGTGGTATAGGACCAGATGATAGATTCATATCCTGGTCTAAAGGGTTTATATTATACTCTGGGCAGTGAGAAGCCACTGAAGATTTCTAAGCAGAGGATTAACAAAATGAAAGGAGTTTTAGAAAGATTAATTTTCCCAATAGAGAAGTGATCAAAGGAAATGAACAGATAGTTTTCAGTGGAAGAACTGTAAACTATCAACCAAGGCAAGTTAACAAACATTTAAGTGCCTACTAGGTGTTGTGCTTAAGCACTTGGGATGCAAAGAAGAGAAATACAGATGAAAGCAACTTTCACTTCATACTATTTTTTACATTTCTATTCTAACAGGTGACAATCGTTATAACTTTTTTCATGCAAATAGAAACAGTTTAATTCCCAGTTAGTTTACCTACTTTATTATAACCATTTGACTTACCTATTTAGGTTCACCAGTCAGGAGGGGATCAGAGATGAACAGTGTCCCAAAAGTCTTAGTGCAGTTTAAAGCTTTAATAACTTAAAATTTTAGTAAGTTAAAACTGCACTAAGATTTTGAGGCCACCCTGTATATCTTTCTAATACTAATATTTAAATATTTAAGTATCTACTGTCTTCAGCTGTGCAACATACTGCAGTGTATTAAGCATTGCTTAATGCTTAATGCCAAGCACTGCTGCATGGTCCTATGTCTTAACTCCTGACAGTTTAGAAATGGCCAAAACCAATGCAATAGAAGTGCTACCGTTCAGTCTTGCAGTTGTCTATCATGTGACTGACTTATTTTGTTTCTTTCTCTTTTAGTGTTATTATTACCATGCTGATAACCTGTGCTGTTTGCTGCTATCTCTTGTGAGTATGCACAAGTATTGCTCTTGGGTATTTGTAACATGTGTAAATCAGAAGCAGACCTCTAGCCTTTAAGACTAAATTGAGAATCTAACGTATGCTGTTTTTCCCTGGACTTTTTTTCACATGTAACATCTAGAATCATCTCCTAGAAAATGCCACAATATAATTCTTTACCTTAAGTTTTCTAGGGTTTTTTTTTAAGGTTTCTTAGGTTTTTCTAAGGTTTTATACCTTAAGATGTAGGAGAGATGTATAGATAATACATCCTTAAGGAAATGCTAATACGATTTCTTTGAGATTTATTGAGACCTAAAAATGATCCTGCTTTGCCCTTATATACATTTCACATTCTCTGTAATATGTATTCCTGCCTCCTTCATCTGACTATCCCAATCTGAAGCAGTTCTTGCTTGTTGTTTTTGTTCCTTTGGCAAATAAAATTTTGAAGTGGAATCATCTAGTAAGGATCCGTTTTTAAAATAATCCAGTGCAAATTATGTCTAATATGATAATAGCTTCCACTCGAAATGCTAGCTATTCTTATTATTAACTTGCATGAACTGTTGAATTAAATCTATTTTAATATTCTAAAAATGATGTCTTCTTTGACATGTATTTTTGGAATTCCATTCCTTAAACATTTTTGTCAGAAACTGCAGTTCAACTATTTTAAGGTGCCTTGAAATTTAAAAAAATAAGCCTTTGGGGCTTATTTGGGTCAGGTTGCACAGTGAGTAGAGCACCGGCTCTGGAGTCAGGAGGACCTGAGTTCAAATCCAGCCTCAGACACTTGACACATATACTAGCTGTGTTACCTTGGGCAAGTCACTTAACCCCCAATTGCCTTGCCAAAAAACCATAAGCCTTTTCTCCAATATTCCTATCAACATCTTCTCCACCTTCCTAATACCAAAGAAAATATTTATGTACCAGGCATTGCGTTAGATGATGAGGTTACAATAATAAAAATGAAACAGTCCTTACCCTCAAGGAGCTTACATTTTCACCTGGAGAGATAGCATATATATACAAACTGAATATAAATTATATTTTTAGAAGACAAGACATGAGCAGTTGGGTGGATCAGGAAAGGTGTCATGTAGAAAGTGCTGTTTGAGCAGAATTTTAAAGGAATTAAAGGATTCTGAGAGGTAGGGGTGAAGTGAGAATACATTTTGGGTATGGGGGACAGTTGGTACAAGACAGGAAATGAGTGTCTTGTGTGAGGAAAAGCAAGAATGCTAGCTTGGCTGGACCAACCAGTATGAGAAGGAGGGAGTAATAGATAATAAGGTTGGCAAGTAGATTGTGGCCAGATTGTAAAGGACTTTAAAATCTAAACAGATGAGCTTATATTTAATCCTAAGGGCAGTGGGGAGCCATTGAAGTTTGTTAAGTAGGGAACTAATATGGTTAGACTTGCACTTTAGGAAAATTGATTTGGAAATTGTATGGAAGGGGAGAGTTGTGAGGCAGAGCGACCAATTAGGAGCCTCTTGCAATTGTCTGTGAGAGGGTCTAAACTAGGTTGTGTTGTGAACAGAGAGGACACTGTGGAAGTAAAGAAAAGACTTGGCAACTGATTGGCCATGTGAGGTGAGGGAGAATGGTGAATCAGGAATAAAGTCAAGATTGAAAAAGCAAGTGATTGGAAAGGTGGTGGTACTTTACCTATTTCTGTTAAGGGAAAATTGGGAGCAAAGGGGAAGGCGAATTTTGGAGAAAAGATAATGAAAAAGTTCAGTTATTAACATGTTGAGTTTGAGATACCCATGAGACATTTAGTCTGAAATGTCTGTTATGGAGTTGGACATGTATAGTTGGAATTCAGAAGATATTACGGCTGAATGTATGGATCTGCGAGTCATCTGTGTACAAATAATAATTAAATCTATAGGAGTTGGTGGGGTCGTCAAATTAAGAAACTAGAAGAGGGCCTAACACAAAGCCTTAGAGTTAGAAGGTCCCAGTATGGAACATAAACCAGCAAAGGACACTGATAAGGATTGGTCAGACAGGTAGGAGGAGAATCAGTGAAAAATGGAAAAAAGAATTTGGGAGCAGTACTCTTTCTTAGCGTTTCTATAGCATTCTTTTTCATAGGGTGAGATAATTCTGAAGACAGCCAATCACAGATAAAGATGAGGCAAATCCCTGGTTCTGTGGTTATCCTGTTGCAACTTGGACTTAGATTATTGCACGTGTACTGTCTGGTCAGTCATTTGCTCCCTTGTTTTGGTGAAGTTCTTGAACATTATCACTGTTACTATATTTTAGTTCTATACAGGTCTTGTGTAAGTCAGAACCGTGGTATTTAATTTCCTTTGGAACTTTAGGTTAAGATCCTGTTAGAATCTACTTTACTAAGCTTTCCAAACAATTTAAATCAGCCACAGAACTGTTTGTGTTTATTTGGAGATGTAGAGGCCATTTTAGGGATTACTTAGGAAAGTTTGAGGAATAGCATAGATGGTACTTTATAGATAGTACTCTGAGCTCTTCTGAGATTTGAGGGCAGAAAAAGGATAGCCAGTACAGTGCAGTAGAAAGATCACATGTGATTTGGACTTAGAGGACCCTTGAGTTTGAAGCCCCGCACTTAGTAGTTGTGTGACCCAGTGCCAACTGTATGAAACTCCCATTTCTTTATCTGTAAAATGAGGAGGTTGGTAACTGAAGTCCTCTTCCAGCTCGGACTCTGTGATCATGAGCCTGCAAAATGAACTGCAATATGAAGAATTTGTAAAAGTCTGTTACACATTGAACTAAAACCAGAGTGATTTTCCTTAGTCTGCAATAGCGTAGGTGTGTTCTTGCCTAAAGGCTATGGACTAGATGACCTCTTTTCCAGTTCTGTGATTCTAAATGGGACCATTTTCTGATTACAAAACCTCATTTCCTGTTTTGCAAATATTCACTTATCTTCCTTGCTTCTTTTAATCTGTAAGGTAGGTAGTAGCATTTTCTTTTTAAAATGAGAAAATTAAGGTACAGAGGACATTATAACCAAGCTTATACCTTGATCTTTGATTAGCTCTGTTGAAACATTTCTTTCTTCCCCCTCCTCCAAAAAAAGAATCCTTTTTGTATTTGGGTTAATCGATTCCTTTATCTAAACTTTCTTTTTAGGGGTACTATGGGGAAGATGTGAAGAATACTTCAGATTTAAGTGAAAATTTTATCTAATGGGGCTTTAATTTTGGGAAACACCAGATAATAGCGCTAAGTCAAAGTATAAAGAGGTGGGACTGAATTTGGTATTAGAGAACCTGTGTTTAGATTCTGCCTCTGCTTACTTACTACCTTTATGATCCTGAGCAAGTCACTTAATATCTTTAGGCTTAATTTTCTTCCTGTGTAAAATTGAAGGGATTGGATAAAATCTTTCAGGTTCTTTCTAGCTCTAAATTTTGTAATCTGACTGTTTACTAGATCATTTTTCACTTCCCGGAAAGTATTCATACATGGCCTCCTAGAAAAGGGTCACGTAAAAAGAACACCACACAGTCTGTACTGCACACTTAAATGTTAATGAAGACATTCATTTTTTAGGATGTAAGGAATGCAGGGTTTTTTTTTTCTTTCAAAAAATAGCCTTTGTTTTATTGAATTTTGCTTTACTTTATGATATCAAGCTCTGTCCTCATTTATAAAATGATGAGGTTGTACTAGATGAACCCATAGGAACCCTTCCAATTCTAAATTCCTATGATACTCTTTTGGTGAACATTTACTTGAAAAATATGAGAGTCAAATTCCAAAATATATTTTAAGTGCACTTATCTTAATCTAAATGGCAAGGGATATGGCATTGGATAAATTTTGAAACTCAAAGACATTTAGCATTTTGTTTCAGTGATTCTTAATGTCTTAAAGAGAATTTATTTGGATTAAAACATCTGAATTTGCGAAAGACTTTGGATTTGCTAAATAAAGGACTGTTTTGAAATGCAGCTTTTTTCTGTTTTCGGTAACAGGGCTGTTTCAGGAAATGACAAATCTTTCTAGCTTGTGCTAGTTTGGGTTATAAAACAAGGGGGATTTAACTTGTTTGAGCACTGCAGAAATCAGGATCTATACAAGTACAATCCTCTTTCTGTTAATGGTTTAGCAAGTCTAAAAAATAACTTGCATATTTTAAGGCTACTATCAATTCACTAGTTTTATTAACATTTAAAAGATTGCTTTAATCCTTTGAAATTAACGTTAGTTATTATGAATTTAAACCTACTTGGTCATGTATTAATTTCATAAGTTTTCATTTTCCCAGTAAGAAGCTGAGCTTAAGGATTAAGCCATAAATAGTGATCTTATATTTTGAAGATGCAGTTGCTTCTCGGAAAATATGAAAAGGTCCTCCATTGATTGTCAGTGTCTTGTTTGTACATAGTTGTTTGCATATTGCTTCCCTTGTTAGAATGTGAGCTCCTTGAGAGCAGGGACTGACTTTTACCTTTCCTTGTATTTCCAGCATTTAGCACAGGGCCTGGCAGCTAGTAGGCACTTCATAAATGCTTGTTGTTGACTGGTTGTCATCTATCTGTTGGTAATTCTTATCTGGGGTTCTTTCGTATAGTTCCTTATTAACTCTTGCTACTCACTATGAATTGTAAACTATAGAAGCTCAGTCAACTTTCATGCATATCTCCAATCTCATCAGTGTAGCTACTCCCTCCAGTGATCCAGTTCACATCCCAACTGTCCTGCACACAAAAGCTTTTCTACATCCCATAAGACTTTGGCAAGGAGTCCACTCTGTGTACTGTAGGCTAGTTATTCAATACTAGGGATCATACAAGCTGTCTACTGATTTTCCCCCTTTCTTGCTACATGATGGGCTCATCTTTTTTTCTAATCATACGTCTTTTTGATGAGATATTTTGCACTTGTTTATTTATAATATAAAGTAGCCTGCTCACTCTCATCGTATATTTCTTTGTTGCCCTTTGAGTAACTTTTAACTTTAATTTTTTGGAGGGTGTGGAATTCCCTGATTTACAGACATACAGCATAACCAGAGGAATAGTAATGCTTAGTACTAATAGGTTTTTACTTTTAGCTTGTGATCGTTCCCGAAGGCAAACTAGCCAACTCTCTTTTTTTCTCTTCAGCTCTAGTCCCAAATCACTGTTCATGTACTGTGTCTATCCAAGATGTATGCTCTAATAGACTAATTCTATAGGTTATCTACCCAACCGCAATTCATAGTGTAGAAAATACCCGTCTTTCACTTGTGGATAATTAATTCTATGGCTAGTTGGGTTCAGC
This sequence comes from Phalanger gymnotis, assembly GCA_028646595.1. NCBI lineage: Eukaryota > Metazoa > Chordata > Mammalia > Diprotodontia > Phalangeridae > Phalanger > Phalanger gymnotis. Next base: position 60,180,356 of record CM053625.1, read on the forward strand.
AGTGAGCTAGTTTCCTGGGAACAGAGACTGTTTAGTGCTTAGCACAGTGCCTGGCACATAGTAGGAACTTAATAATGCTTAATGACTGAACTCCTTTAATTATAGATCTCATTTAAGAGGCTCTCCTGTATTTTAAGTCTTGGTGCCAGTAGTATAATGGCACATGCAGTTAGCATTTGATGGACCTCACCATCCGTAGGAAATCTCTCTTCAAATTAGACTGCTGGATGTAGTCTGTTACTGTGGGAAAGACCATAAGTGAACATGTCTTCCTATTTTATTCCTTACTTGATCTTCATAAGCAAAAGGTCATTGAACTAAGTTATCTCTGTTGTTACATCTTTCAGGGAATCTTGTATGATTTTGATACATAAGGAAGAAAAACCTTGTTGGTGGTTTTCTTGCAGTCTGAAGAAGCACAATGGGATTTTGGTTTTTTTGCACATTTCAGTGAATTGGGTGAATGTAAATGTATGGCTTAGCATGCAGTATTTTTTGCAGAAGCCTGCCTGTTTTGTTCTTTTTCTTTCATCATGGATACCCTCAGTGTATGTGTAGAGTAATCTTAGAAAATTTTGTAGATATAGGAAAGTAGGCATATCTGTTAGTAGTTATTGATATTATGTTAGTCCGCTCTCTTTTGGGTAATATTTGGATTCGTTTGTGGGTCTTTGGTATCTTTCCTGTATGAGAATTGATTCCTCACTTGACATAGCTATTTCCTCTTATATCACACTAAGGCCTCTGATATTCATATGTGTTGGTTCCCCTGTCATTGATGATAAGAAGAATTTTTTATAGTAGTATCCACAGATCTTTTCCATTTTTCATTTCTTTTGTCCTGTGTCCATTTTTATCGTTTAATGCTTTCAGGATAACTTTGCTCAGTTGGCCATACTTTGTTTGCTTTTCCCTCCTCGGTTTCTGTTTTATGAGGCTAGTGCTGCTTGCACCACCTTCCTCTGTGACATTTAAGAATGAATTTATATTCTAAACAAGTTATTTTAACTGCTGGATTAGGAGATCAAGTCTTACTGAGGCAGTTTCTAGGCTTTTTTTGTCTTATAGTTATGACAGTTGACATCTTTAGGAGGTTTTTGTAATAGGTGTTGACTTATTCTTTTATCTGCTTTCCTTTGTCTTAATTATCATCCTGATTAGATAGGTCAATCTGGCATTGCCCCTTCTGATTTTAAGTCTTCCACTTTGGTAATGATTTTTTGAAATTTTTATTCAAATGAGTCTGTGTTTTGATCGTTCAGACACAGCTTATTCAGAAATGAGTACCACGTCAGTAACCCAGAGTTTTCTTTCTGTTAAAATAAAATCAGTTTCAGTTATTTTTGATAATATTTGGTGCCTGCCATGTCCTATGTTTCCCAACTCTTTTCTCTAAGAAATCATTCATATTGCCTATGAGAATTCTTCATAGTCTACAGACTGTTGAGCCTCTCATTCCTGAACCATATTTCCCAACATATTTTTTTGTTTTACCTATGCCTACTTTTTAAATTGAATTCAAGGAATATTAAAGTAAATGTTATTTGAGGTGTCTCATCTAGTTCTTCATAGACATTCTCAGTCTCTTTATCTTCTGTAATAAGATGTTGCTGTATATGCCAAACTTATTTTCATGGTAATATTTTTGCAAATGCTTATCACGAAAATAAACTCCCTTCCTTTTTGTTGGAGGTCTGGGGAGACAATGGATATAGAATACTGCATAAGCTATTAGGTATAGTTAATATGTCAGTTGGTTTTGCAGACAAATTATTTTAAAAATTTGTTTTGAGAGAAGTCTTGATAAGTAGAGTTTGGAGAGGAGTAAATTTAGAAATTAATGTAGTATAAAAACAAGGCATCAGTACAACTTGTTTTAAAATGCTTCTTTTGAGCACTCCAGTCTAAGATGATCAAATATCTCATTAAATAATGTTTCTTGTTGCCTTTGGATGCAGAATAAACCCCAAACTGCCAACTCCTTTATTTGCTTTCATTCAGTTCTTTCATTTAGCTGCAACTCAGTTTTCTCTTCCGGTTTTAGTTATAGGAAGGATGTCAAGCTTGATACAGTTAAATTCCTTAAGTAATACATCCACTCAGTTACTTTACAAGGATCCCATGTTTAAAGTATCAATGGCTAAGTTAATGTTTATGGATAGCTTAAAAACTGTGATTTCTTGGCACCCAGTTTTCTGCTACCCTTGTTGCAGAAATTGTAGGGACAACCCAGCACTGAGGACATTACTTATTTTTTTTTCTTCGTTTCATGTGCCACTCTAATCCGCTTTTTGATGATGAGCATATTCTTAATTAACTTAGTTCTCAGAAATCAGATGTAGTCTGTTTCCTGCACTATACTGAACCCTTTTCAGCCTGGTAGAACCTGGCAAAGCTTGTGTTATTCTAGTGTGGATTTTTAAGGACTCCCTGAGGGTCAGCTCAGCCCAAAACTAGTAAGCACTAGTTTCCAGGATTTAGGTTTGGGGTTGTTACCCCCGTCTGAATGTGTCTGGAATGTTAAGTTAATGTTGTAAGGAGTCGTTTGCCCTGAGCAAATAACTTGTACCTAGCACTTAGTAAACAAATCTGGTTTAAATTTTTTTTGGCCTGTTTTCCATCTCAACGAGAAATCAGTCAGTCAAGAAGCATTTATAGTGCTTACTATGTACCAGGCATTGTGGACACTGGGGATACCAAGAAAGGCAAAAACACAGAAAGAGTCCTTGCCCTCAAGGAGCTTATTGTACCTATGGAGGAGGACAACACCTAAATAAATAAGTCCGTGTAAGATAAATAGAGACTAGAAGGAAGGTAACTTTAGAGCAGAATGCTGAAGTGGATGGAGGCTTTCTGCAAAAGGTAGCATTTAAGCTGTGTCTGCAAAGAAGGCAGGAATGTCAAGAGGGGAAGAGTGTTTCAGGCGCTGGGACAGCCAGTGTAAATGCATAGAGATGGAACATCTTGTGCAAAGAATAATAAGTAGGACAGTACTGATGCTCTAGATTGTAGACTATGTAGAAGAAAGTAAATCAAAAGAATACTGGAAAGATAGGAAGGAGCCACCTTAAATACCAAGCATAGGACTTTAGATTTGATCCTGGAGGGTAACAGAGAGTCACTGGCATTTGTGGAACATGGGGGGGGGGGGACATGTCAGACCTGCATTTTAGGAAAATCGCTTTGCCTGCTGGGTCTCCAATCTCTACCCACTATCTCTCCTCACCTCCTATCCTATGGGGAGATCCAGTTCAAAATATTCAATGAGCATTTGAAAATAATTAAGAGTTTTTAGAAAATTGGAGTCTAGTAAGTTTTTTGTTTGTTCTTTTTGATTCTCACAGCTAATAGAAGGAAGTTGGAATTTGTATTTATAAAGCAATGGATAATGCAAACAGATTTGGTTTTGGAATGAAGAGGTACACCTTTCTTGACTCTTCTTGCTTCGGGTTCACTTGATGGTGGATAATGGAAGGAAGTTTTTAGTTTCTACAGATAGTTTAAAAGGCAAGTCTTCAACTCTTACACGAGAGCAGAGAGAGAGAGAGAGAGGGAGAGAGGGTGTGTTAGAAAAGTTTCTGAAGAATTTTTCAAGAGCTTTATTTTTTCTTATCCTTCCCAGCGCCTACTGTAGATGTTACATTGCAGTAATGGTGTTTAATAATGCTAAATAAAGATATGATTTGAACTTTGGTTATACTATCTTAGCTGAATATTTTCTAAGAAACAAGACTTAATAATGAAAGGGTAAATGCCATAGACTTCCGAAGGATAAGAATATTACTCGAGAGATTTCAAGAAGCATTCATCTCTTTCAACAAAGGGCAGTATTTTGACAGGTTGTAAGAGTGAGATAGACATTACAAGCCAAGATAACAGAATGACCAAAAAGTATTTGTGATTGGTAGAGTGGGGTATGAGAAGCACAGGTTAGTAAGGTCATGAAACAAGTTAAGTAGTTCAGTTTGGCTGGAGCAGAGGGACTATGTAACAGAGTACATTTCAAGGAAAGAGTAAAAAAGTAGAAGATTGATGGAAAAGTAGCTTGGGTTTTATTCAGTAGGTAATAGTTGGTGAGCAAAAGGAGTAACATAATCACTGGGATGTTTTGGGGAAGGCTATTGTGGCAATAGTGTGTAGGGAAAAAAGCTGGGGAGACCAGTTCAGCATCTGTTAAAATAGTATAGGCCAGTACTCCCCAATTAAGAAAAAGAAAATTGAGTATATGCTTCTAACATGTGTATATTTATGTATAAATTATATGCATATACATGTTACATCGTTAGAAAGAAGGAGACCGATGCAAAAAATGAGTGATAAAAACAATAAAATTTGGCAGTTGGTTTGATACATTGACTGAGGAAGAGTGAGAGGCAAGGAAATGAAGAGTAGAATATGAGACTGAGGTTGTAAACTGGAAAGATAGTGGTACCCTTGGCAGGAACTAATAAATTTGGAAAAGAGGATGATTTGGGGGGAATGACAATGTAAGAGCAGCTACTGTCTGTCGTAAACCAGCAATGCCTGCTTATCTTCTGCAGCTCACTCTGTTCCCTCTTGAACAGGTAGGGGCACCAACCTGTCACTGCCCCCTCAAGGGCAGATGGAATGGAGGGTGGAGATAGGATACATTGGGGGAAAGGGTAGGCATAGTTATTTTGGAGTCAAACCCCACAATTATCCTACCCACTTTACTGCTTTCTAGTTAATGATATACCTCTTGGGGTTAGGTCAGGGTGAGGAACCTGTGGCCTCAAGGCTACATGTGACCCTCTAGGTCCTTGAGTGGGGTCCTTTGAATTCAAACTTCACAGAACAAATCCCCTTGTGAAGTTTGGATTCAAAGGACCCCACTCAAGGACCTAGAGGGCCACATGTGACCTTGAGGCTGTACATTCCCCACCCCTGGGTTAGGCTATAGCCCCCCTGGCCCCCACTTTAGAGACCACTGGTTTAGGTGATAAGTAATAAGGATTTGAGTGAAAGTGAAGACAGTGGAGAATAAAATGAAGGGAAGTTTTGTTTTTAGGACTTAGCAACTGATTTGATAATGGGAAAAAAAAAAAAGGAAGAAGTCAAAGATGACTCTAGTGTCTGCACTCAGTCCCCTTTTCTTTACTCATAGGGTCACCACTCTGGTTGAGGCCCTCATCACTTCTAGTCTGCATTCTTGCAGTAACCTCCAAAATTGGTCTAGTCTCTCCCCTCTCCAGTCCATCCACTACACGGCTGCCAAAATAATCTCTCTTAAGAATTGGTCAGATCATGTCACCCACCCCTCAGCTAATCTTCAGTGGTTCCTTGTTGCCTTTAGGAAAAAATACCAGCTCTTCAGCTTTGGCATGTAAAACCATCACAATCTGGATCTAGCTCACCTTCCCAGACTAAAGTCACATAACTCCCTTTTACACACTATCCATTCTGCTTGCTGTTTGCAAAACATAACATTACCTCTCCCACTTCTGTATCTTTGTGTGGGTTCTTCCACTAGCCTGTCATTAACTCCCTTTTCACCTTTACCTCTTAGAATCCTTGGCTTCCTCTTCCTCCAATATTCCTTTTCTTATCTACTCAGCTATTAATGCTCCTTCCCACATCAAATTATCTTGTGCTTGTATCCCCCAAGCAGGGTGTAAGCTTCTTGAAGGCAAAGCCTTTATCATTTTATCTTTGTGTCCCCAACCCCTAGTACAGTCCTTTATATATAGCAGTTAGGTTCTGAACAAATATTTTTTGAATGAATAAATCCATTCAGCAAATATTTATTATATAGCAAATATTAGCAACAAAATCCAGGGAGGTGGTGGTACAGAACCAAAAGTAACACAGTTCTTACCCTCAAGGAGCCTTCATTCTAATGGAGAAGACATGTATCTGTGTAAGTTAATACAGAACACATTCAGCATGAATGCAAGGAAGTTTGGGGAGAACACTAATAGCTGGTATGACCAAGAAAGGCTTCATGTAGAAGGTGATACTTATGCTGCGTTTTGAAGGAAACCAAAGATTAGGTGGACAGCCAGTGTGAAGGCAGAAAGTTATATGATTAAGTTCCAAACTGATAAATATCAAACAATAAGAGCTATAGGAGTTTTTAAAAATGGACCAATTGTTCTGAGATGAGATGAGACTTGGGCACAGAAAAAGAATAAATAGGCCTATACAGAGTGTCCCAAAAGTCTTAGGGCAGTTTTAATCAACTAAGCATGAAACTGCCCTAAGACTTTTGGGACACCTGGTATAGGCAGAGGGTATAAAAAACAAAATAGGGTGACAGTGAGAAGACTTGTCCATACTGAATGGAGAGTTTGAAAAATAAACTGGAATAGGTAAGGCTAGCTCAGGAAGGGACTTGAAGATCAATCATACAAGGATCTTGGATTTTTTTTTTCCTGTAAATGATAAGGAGGAGCCTGATCAAGGTTGACAAGGTTAAAGATAAGGGATTTGTTGATGATGGCTTCCTACGCAGTAGGCTATAAACTTCTGCATTGCTACCTCAGTTAGGACATTGTTGTATAGATGATTAGTGTGAGCTCTTTCACACCCCATTAATACCACATTAAAGGTTGGGTAATGGTATATGGAGATATTTGATTTGAGTCCTGGCTAACATAGCATATCAAAACCTTTATAGGGCCTTTAAATGGGAGAGAATAAACATAGATCTGAGAGAACAGTGTGTGAAGAGCCAAGAGATAACAAATAGAAGAAGCTGTGGGTGTTCAAATGCAGTTCTCTGGAGAGGAAGCCTCCCCTAGTACCTCAAGGCTTGAATCAGGTGGTCCCAGAGAGGGAAGGCAGTGACTTGAAACACTGGCAGAACCTTGGAGGAGTTTCAGGACCAAGTTAAGAACCTGAGCCATAACGTGGAGGAAGAAATGCAGATCCTGCCCTTTTATTCTAAACAGGTCCGGGTTGAGGAAGAATAACTTTGTTGAGATCCTCAGTGCTTTTCTTTTGGGGTGGGGAATGGAAAGGTGGGAGGGGAGAGTAGGGAAGGGAAGGGTTCAACCACAATCAGTTGATTTAGGATTCATTTATTAAGCCCTGCTTCAGTCACTGCCCTGAGTGCTGGGAATACAAGACTCCAAAGGAGAACTGTTTTATTCACTTGAGGAGCGCTTATAATGGGGAGACAATATGTGCATATGTAAATATGTATGATTAATATATTCACACGCACATACACAAAATAGATACACAGTAAACTTAAAGTAGAAGGCACCAAAGCCTCCTGGAGGAGGGGGCGCGGGAACTTTTTCTTGAAGGAAATCAGGAATTCTAAGAGCCAGAGCTGTTGAGGGAAAGTATTTCAGGCATAGGGACAGCTAGTCCAGAGGCATGGAGACAGACAAGGGGCATAGCATGGTGGGATTGTAAACTACATGGAGGGAAGTCACATGTTAGAAAACCACAGAGGTAGGAAAAGAACAGGTTGTAAAGAGCTTTGAGAATCAAAAAAGTTTCTTTTTTATCCTAGAGCTAACAGAGAACCACTGGAGTTCACTGGGTAGGAGGAGAGTGATATGACAAATGTGGTGTTTAAGAACAATCATTTTGGCTTCATGGGACTCACCAGAGAGGGAAGGAGTTGTCTTCTTGACTTTATGGACTCAGGAGCAAATACTTAATGTTCTTCAGATTTTCTGTCAAGTAAAATGAAGCCCATTCTATATTTCAGTGAATTGTTAGCTCAAATGTTCAAGGTGGGCTAAGACCCTCATACTTTCTTAAAGGGAGTGTTTTGAAAGGAGTCCCTTGGGGAAGGTATGATATAAAGAGAGTACAATTTGAATGTGTATGTGGAAAACCCAAAATTGAACCTGGACAGTGGAAATCATGTTAGATTTTGAGTCAAAAGCCTTGAGTCCAAATCTAGACTCTTCTGTTTACTATCTCTGTGGCTTGGGTAAATTCACTTAACCTCTCTGGGCCTCAGTTGTTTATCTGTAAAATGAAGCATATGGGTTTGATGGTCTAGGACCGGGGTGGGGAATCTGCTGCCTCAAGGCCAAAGGTGGCTCTCTGGGTCCTCAGATGTGGCCCTTTGAATCCAAACTTCCTTAATAAAAGGATTTGTTTTGTAAAACTTGGATTAGTCCAAAGGCCACACCCAAGCACCTAGAAGGACACCTGTGGCCCCAAGTTTCCCACCCTGGTGTAGGAGGTCTCTCTTCCAGCTCTAAATGTATTATAAACCTCAAACTTTGGTTCTGAGCTACACGTTTTATATACAAGCTCCCTGAAGGCAAGGGCAGTACCTTTTACAGTGCCTTGGATGTTGTAGAGACCTAATATGTGTTAAATTGAATAGGCATTGAGGAAACATTGGACAATCTTGAGCTGAGAGATGATCCTGTAAACAGATTATGCTGGTAGGTGGATTATAGGCAGAAGAAACTAGAGGCAGGGAGACCTGTTCCTATTAGGAAACTGTTGCCATAGACCAGGTGTGAGATATTAAATGGTGACTGGACTGGGAAGGGTATGTACTAGTACTATGTCATGTTCTAGATATCGTTTTAATACCAGTTTTTGCCATTATGCCATAGAGTAGATCTTTAGGGCTCAAGAATGTTAACTTGTGCCTCCTAAAGGCAGTTATCCCTTTGCCTTTGCACTTCCGTCCTCCCCTCTTGGTTTTAGTTATTTTTCTGAAGATGGTTTATATATTTGCCTTTGTGGTCATTTCTCCAGACATAAGCTAATTGCTGAACTTTGTAATATTTCATGGAGTTGTTATGACTCATAGATGTTTCATTCATACCTAATTATAATTATTTTGAAATGGATCAACTTTTAAATAATATCTTCTTATAATAATCTCTTATCTCTGGAAAAAGCATTACCAAATAGAGATATCCCCTACCTCTTCTTTTGGATTTCAGTAAAATTATAAATGAGGATTTATTTTGCAAGTTTTTCCTCGTTCCAAAGAACCAAAATAGATTTTGAAGTCTGTCTAGGGTAATGATTCTTATTGTTTGCTTATAAATAAAAATAAAACACAATGTAAGGATAATTTAGTCTGTCTTTTAGCTTAGATGTTCTTTGAAAGAGACTAAACAAAGACTCTAAGCAATAATTTCTGAAAATCAACTTCATTAAAATATTCAGTGTACATCTTGTGTTGTTTTCCATATTGGATTTACCCCATGTGGAATTTTAAACAATTACTAAGCATCCCAAATTGTGTTCAAGAACTCAGTTTTCATACTAAGCTATAAGTTCAAGTTGTCATTTTCTTCTCCCCCGGGATTTAAATATTTTAAAAACTGATCTAAGTGATCAGAAACTGTTTTAAGCCTCATTCTGAATTTCATTCCGTTTGGCACGCCTCTTTAAGCCTCTTTAAACACTTTGCAGGTTGTATTCATTTAACAAAATTTTTTTTGAGTACCTGCTACTTGCAAGGGATAGTACATCGCATGTCTCTTGAGTCAAGCATTCCTAAACCCTGAGGAGAAGGATACAAAGAGGACTAAAACTGGGTCTCTGCTTTTGAGCCCTTGTGTAGGTGCAAAGCTCTCAGATGTGGTCTTGCCAGGGCTTTCTCTTCCCTCAATTCTCCTTTTCATTTTATAGTCTCGTGGGAGAGGTAAGATATATGTACAAATAATTATAACCAAAAAAAAAAAACAGCCTAAGAGAATTACAAATAAAAATGCCAAGAGAATTTTTGCCTAACGGGATCAGGCAGGGCGTCATTATTGTATGTGCGATACCGGGTAATGAATACTTACTTAAGCCTCAAAGTTGACGTTGAACACCTAGCAGAGGTGCATAAAATTTTTTTGCTGCCTATAAAATCATGATATTTTTCAGTCCTTTATTCTGTACACATTCAGAACCTTTCCTTTTCCTCTTTCCTAAACAGACTCTCACTCACATCTCTCAGTATAGTTGATGTTATCAGATATTAGTTTGCAAAAGTTTGTGGACAGTAGAGTTGTACATCATGTTAAAATGAGTAATCACAGTGAAACTAAAAGTATCATAGGATTTAGAGCCAGAAGAAATCCTAGAGATCATTTATTCCAACCCCTTTAATTTATAGGTGAGGAAGTTGAGGCTCAGAGAAGTAAACTGAACTTCCATAAGTTATGTAAGTAGAAAACTGAACTGGGGTGTGAAGTCATGACTTCTGACTCCAAATGCACTGCTTGTTCCAGTATTCTAGTCAGCTTCTTAAATTACGTAACAATTTCACGCAGATATTTCTTTGTAAAATAGATCACAGAGATACCTGTGGATCTGTTGTGGTTTGTTTGGAGGTCATCTTTGACAGACTGTACTACCAAGTAGGATGAAAAGAGAAGACCGTTAGAGGATTTTGAAGAGAATAAGCAAGTGATAAAACCTAATAAAAATCTGCTTCAAAGTTTCCTCCTTGACTTGAATACATTTTTAGTAGCCTTTAGGAGAAAGCACGCTATCCTGGGAACTAGAGAATTTGGATTTTCTTGCAGTGAGACACTGGAGAGCCTACTTTTCTAGTTAGTGTATAAGAAATTTGTTACTATGTGTAGCACATAGACTTGTGCCCACCCTTCTTTCCTGTGTTCCCAGTTTGGAAATGAGAGCAAATGATAAAGATGGGGAAGAAAGGAAAAATCTCTTCACATTGAAACAACATTGTAATTCAGGTAGGTTTTTTCTATGAAAGAGAATGTTAAAGACCTTTTCTGGCTACCATAGGTTTCCTGTGAATATTCTTGAGCCCAAGTCAAGTTCTTTTGACTGCAGGGCTGCCTTGGTAGTTGAAATACGCTCAGATACTTAGTAACTGGGCTGGAGTTCAGGTTATAGAGACATGTGGAATGATTTGGCCAAATGTTAAGGGTACATTTAGTTCTTTTTGTACACATGAAGTAATAGACTCACTACTAGAATATGATCTCTCCTCCTCCACCCACTTCCATCAATTCAAAGTGGAATTTTTTCCTTTTAGTTCTTCTCTGTGTTTATCAGCTTCAAAGTGAAATTTTGAGTCAGGGTCAGATCAGAAGGATAGACATAGGGCTCAGCTGGTTGGAAATTTTTAATAAACTTGCCTGGAATGTATCTTGAGGGATTTACTTGAATTTTTTTTTTAAGTACATATTTTTGCTTAGAATAGAGACTTTTTTTTTTTAAAAAAAATATGTAATTAGTGGCTTTTGTCTGTCAGCAGGGACCCAGGAATCAATAGAATGTCTTTATGAGAGGCATCATGGTTCAGTGGAAAGAACATAGGATTTAAAGAGTCAGAACACCTTGGTTTGAATCCCAACTTTGCTATTTGCTACCTGCATGATGTTGGACAAGTCTTTTAACCTTTCTGGGCTTCAGTTTCTTCTGTAAAATGAAAGAGTTAGACTAGATGACCTCTGGGTTCCTTCCAGTTCTAAATCTATGATCTTGTCTCTTTTTTTTGGATATTGACATATATCTAACCCCTACATAAGACTTGTGAATATATACATACAGCTATTTTTTCTTTGTTACATTCTCCTGTGGTAAACTGGATCATTTCAACTTGTGAATAAATGTTAATAGAATGATCAGAACTGAAATATTTTTAGTACTCATTCCTACTGGGGGAAGGGGAAACTGGGGACTTGGTATGAATCTAATAAATACTTGCTTTAATATTTCTAAATAGGATCTTTCTCTCCTTGTATTAAACATTATTTCTTCTAAAAGTGGATGCAGCCATTTTGGAGTCACCCTGCCTGCACTGCCTGTGGTTGGGGAATCCTGATTTGTGTGGAATTTTCCATGCCTCTTAGCTCTGCAACATGTTAGTGATAGCTTAGTAAAAAGCTTTTTCTAATGTACTGACCTGTCTCTCTCCTCTCTCTCTTTCTCTCTCTCTCTCTCTCCCTCCCTGCCCGCCCTCTGCATTCAATACATTCAGTAGATGCTAAAAATGTAGTTACATATATAATATTTTGTTTGTTTAGTATGTCAGAAGGCCAAATCCATCTCATCAACATAAACTTTTGTTTGAAAAATGAGTCAGCATAAGATATTTATTTTGGAATGATTTCCCCAAGTGCCTTATTTCTTGCCACAAAACTATATATTCTTTGTGTATTTGGGGGTGCAATGGGGGTGGAATTGTTTTATTTAGTTTTGTTTCTGTCTCTGGGTACTGGCTTCTGATGTGGCAGATAGATTTAGCTTGTTCAGCAGCCTTACAAATGATGATTGTAATTTGTTGACCTTTGGATTTTGTATTTTTATACTGATACTACTGTGATAACATCATCAGAAAAGTTATTATGAAAATAATAGCTAACATTTATATAGTACTTCTTCAAGGCACTTAATATACATCATCCCATTTGTCTAAAATGATTGCAAATTACAATAAAAGAAGCCTAACCAGACAACTCTTTTCGAGGTTTGGCCTTGTCTAGAAAATTTTTTCCTTCCCCGGGAATTGAATGTCATATACCAGTTTGGAAGAAGACAGCACAGCTGTTTTATGTACCCTGGTTTTTACCAGAACTGAGTTGTTCGGTTTTTTGTTTTGTTTTCTAGCAATATTTTGGAAAGGGGAAGGATCAAAGAAGAAATAATGACCACTGCTCAGGGTAGATGTCATTATGATAAAGGAAAAGAGACAAGGCAGAACCATGACCTTTTTGTTTTGCTTGTTTTCTCACTAAAGTGATTAGTATTTGGACTAGAAAAGATCGAACAAGAATGACTAAGAGAGAGTTAAAGTAAAGTTGGAGATAAGACTGCACTAACCGTGCTTAGTCCCAAGTCACAGGCCCATAAGGTTCATATCCCATGGTATGCTGAGTTAGTAGATGTGATTTCTGTGCCACTATCAGTTGGCAGATTATGAAAGATTATGAAGAATGAGAAAGGGGCTACAGGATAAAAAGGAATGTTGCCCAGATTTTCCAAAGAAGGGAGAAGAATAACATCTACAAACTATATAGGTCAGTAATCTTGACTTCAATTCCTGGCAAAATTTAGCATCTGTTATTGAAGGGGTATTTTGTGAACATTTAGAAAAGAAAGCAGTGATCACCAGAACCCAGCATGGCTTCTTCAAGTACATGTCATTCCAGAATTGAGTTGAATTCTCTCTTTTAGATGGGCCAGTTAGAGTATTGGTATAATTTGATTCAAGTTCTATGCTGTGGACAAGACAAACATGCCAACTAGATGATAGTACCATTGGAGTATTAGGAGCAAAATGGATGGCAGACACCAAAGAGTTAATGGCTGAGGTCAAAATAAAAAACAAAACTTCTAATGTAATGCCTTAGGGAACTGTTCTTGACCATATACTGTTTAGGATTGTTATCAGCAACTTTGATAAAGACTTGACATGTTTATCAAATCTGCATGTGACATGGCTGATAGGGATAATTTAGATGCTAATTTAGTTGGCATTAACATAGGATCTAAAACAATCTCAGCTGGCTAAAACATTAAACAAAATCTAATAAAATGAAATTTAAAAAGAATAAATTGAAGTCTTATGTTTGTGAAATTGATTTTTTTGAAGTATAAGATAAAGAAGCATGTTAACCAAAAAGATCCAGGGTTTTTAGTGAACTGCAAGCCCAATAGTGTGACATGGTAACCAACATGTAAATGGACTCAGAGGCTGCATTGGAGCCTTAATTTCCAAAGCAACTGAGGTTATTTTTCTGCAGTGCTCAACTCTGGTTGGATCACATTTGGAGAATTGTATTCTCCAATCCCCACATTTTAAGGAAGGACAGTGACAGACTGAAAAACATCTAGAGAAATGTAAACAGGTAAAGACCAACTGAAGAACTTGGGACATTTTGTCTGAAGAAGACTTCAGGGAGTACATAATATTTGTGGGAGGACGTAAGACCTTTAAGAGAAGGAAAAGAGGAAAAAGTTGAGACATTTGCACCCAAATGAAGAGGTACTATATGAAGTTGTCTGGTGCCCTAAATCCTTAACAGGGCAGGGAAAAAAATCCTTTTTACCATAGTTAGAATGTATGCTCCTCAGTGTAGTGTTCTGGATGAAGTCTGGCTTGAAGGCTATTAACGATTTGTCAGATAAATGGTTTATTTGCCCTTACATGGTATTAAGAGATGTGTTTGTTGTCACAGTGTTGTACCTACAAGTGGTCATGGTTCTAATATAATTTTAATTTTTCCTCCCTCCTCCCAATACCCTTTCCTATTTACCCTTACCCCACCCCCCCATTTTGCAGTTGGCTGATTGCTATTCTGGCCCAACTCAACCCTCTCTTTGGACCACAGTTAAGAAATGACACCATCTGGTATCTCAAGTATCACTGGCCTTGAGGGAGGGGATAATCTGTATGATTCTCTGTCATCTAGGTAAGTATTAATGGGACCATTCAAATGAGTGTTGCTGGGTCCGTGATTAGGGACAATTTTTGAAGGCCATTTGAACGTGTACAGATGTGCCCCAATTTAAAACTGATCTGGATTAAACAAACAGATTTAGAAGTGAATAGGATTTTCTTCGATATCAGTGAATTTACAAAAACTTGATATTATTCAGCATAATTCACGAGTTAGTCCATCTGGACATGCTTTGGAGACAGCACTCACTAGTTCATTAGTATCCTATAGTATTCATTAGTGCCACATTGATGAATAATTAAATTAATGGTAATGTGTTTAGTACCATGTAGAGGAGGAACTTTTTGGTCATTGTTAACAAAGTACACTACATTACTTAGAAGATATGTAGAGTTTAGGGACATTACAGTTAAGTCACTACTGTAGGAAAATGCTAAAGACTCTTAAGTGAAGCTTCATCCAGAGGTTCTTTGAAGTTCCACTTTACTCTGGCTGCTTCTTGGAAATTATTTTGGCATTTGAGAGGGAAAAGTATATGGAATATATAGATGTATGTAAATTCAAGTAAAGTTTACCAAGTTGAATGTGCCAGAAAGTGAGAACTTGTTTCACACAGGAAGAAGGAAAATAATCTGAATTTATGTGAAGAAAAAGAAGAATCCTTCAACTTTTTTCAGCTGCTCTCTTTATTTGTAGATGAGATTAGTCATCAATCTAGGCAGAGCAAAAAAAAAAAAAAAGCCTTAGCAAGTTTCTTTTGTAGCTAAGCCTTAAATCTGAGGCCCCATGGAATTTTATGAAATAACTTTCTCCAGATTTTTCATTTTCCACTCCTGTGGTCAGTAGATATTTAGAGCCAGTCACCACCATCCGAGTTTCTGTAATTTATACATGGCATAGTGAAAAGAACCTGGAGTTGTGAGTTCTGAATTTTAGTCGTCATTCTGCCAATTATTGGTTTAACTGTGGGCAAGTTATTTTACTCTTAGTTTCTTCACATATAAATTCGTTTGGACTACTTCATCACTTATGTCCCCTTTAGCTCTAACGTTTTCCCCTCCAAAATTGTCATTTTTCCTTTTTTTTTTTGGTCATATTTGTCAGTCTGATAGGTGAGAGAACCAGAGTTGTTTTAATTTTCATTATGTATCATTAGTGAAATGGAGCATTTTTTGTTCTTAGGTTGGATTTCTTCCCTTTTAGAATTGCCTTTTCATATCCTTTGACCATTTATCTCATGAGGAATGGCTCTCATATTATATTTGAGTCTCAGACCCTTATCAGAGAAACTTTCTCCAAAGATTTTTCCTAGCTATCTATTTTCTTTCTAATTTCAACTACATTGATTTTGTTGTACAAAAGCTTTTCTGATTAAAAAATCAGAAATATCCATTTTATTTCCTATGAGTCTCTGCCTTGTTTGGTCAAATTCTCTTCCCCTCTCTGTAATTGTGAAAAGAATCTTCTTTAATTTGTTTATGATGTTACTTTTATGTTTATGTACTGTATCACTTTGGTGCTTATTGTGGTATATGGCGTGAGGTATTTGTCTAAACCTAATTTCTGCAAGACTGCTTTCCTGTTTTCTGAGCACTCATTTTTGAGTCAGTCTTTATTCCAGTAGTTGGAGTCTTTGGGTCTCACCAACACTATACTACTATATTAGTTTGTTTCTGAGTTGTGAACCTAATCTGTTTTTCCTATCAATTTTTTTTTTACCAGAACCAACTAGTTTTAATGTTTATTGCTTTGTAGTATATAGTTTGAGACTGGACGCTGCTAGGTTCTTTGCCTTCTCACTTTTTTTTTAAATGACGTATTTTTATTTTCATAAACTAGAACAACAGAAACGTATTATTAGCAAAGATCCTTAACCAAATATTTGTTCCAAAGCCAGAACCATCCCCAAAGCCGATAGTATAAATATATTTTAAAAAGCAAATTCTAGGAGTGACCTTTAGGAAAATATACATCCAGTCTAATTTCCTACATCTACAACCTCACTTCCTAAAGATTCTTGACCTTTTACCACTTCCGTTGAATTTTGTCTTAGTTTTATTTTTGAAATTTCTTTTCTAGCACTAGTAACCTTTTGATAGTTTGATATAGCACCAAATCTGTTAATTTAGGAAACATGGTCATTTTTTTATTATATTAATATGACCCATCCATGAACAATTGATCTCTCTCCAGTTATTTAGGTTTCTCTTTATTTCTGTAAAGAGCATATAGTAGTTGTATTTATATAGTTCCTACATGTGTTTGTCTATTCTTTTCAAGCAGTTGTTGCTATTAACTGGCTGGAACACAAACTTACTAGTCACTTATTTTGAGGACCGTTTTACAACACAGCCTTTGGTTGTTAGAAGTCCTCATCCTACAGCTTGAGGGTACAGCAGAACACAATCACACTAGGGTCATGATCACTTTAAATATCAATACTGTTTCCCAATGTAGTGATCCAGAAATATTGCTATACTGTATATTTTTGAATTTTGCTAAACTGCTACTAGCTATAGGATTTTAAAGGTTATAATATAGGATCAAAGACTGACCCTGTGCCTTGTAAAATAAGGCTCAGTAAGCATTTATTAAGCACCTACTATGTGCCAAGTACTATGCTAAACATTTTAGGACAGGTGACATAAAAATTGTCTTTTGGACTGTGGTCCAGATTATCTGCTATCAACAAGGAAGGATTCCTTCTGCATACTTGTTGAGTACTTAAACACACATGGCAACTTTCTTGTGTGTTTGATTTTTTTTTTTAAATAATTATTTTAAGAAACCAAATTTGGAAAGTAGGAGGTGTAAGCCAGAACATAGTGTTCAGTGAAGTTCACTGGGGAACAATCATCCATGCTTTAGAACTATTCAATTTCATCAGCATAAAAAATACTCTCCTATATGCTGCCTGGCTTATCTAGTTGTTTTAATCACTTTAATTGCTATGATTTTCTTTCACTTATTGAAAGAATTGAACCACAGTAGTCAAATGATAGGAGAAATATTTCATTCATTGGTTAGCAGTCTTACACAAATACTCCACAGTAAAGATCTCTGAGATCTAAATTTTAAATGAGACTTAATATTAAGAGATACACAGGAGTATATCAGGATTATTGTTTCTCTATATTTAATTTCTTCTGAGTCCACATTGAAATCCAAAACAGAATCCATAGTAGAGAATTTGCCATTAGATGTAGAATAATAACAATCTGAGGAATGAGCATTGAGAATAGCATCATTAGTAAACCTATGTTCCTATTTAATGTACATTCTGCTCTAAGAAAGGGCTTTTTATCAGACTCTCACATCCAGACCCGCTTGATCATGGTTCTGGTTCTTCATTTCGATATAGGATATAGGCATCTGACTCTCCTGTCATTCATTCAAACGAATTCAAATTCAGATAGCAACTGCATACTTCTCTTCCCCACCATATTACTCGTTCTATTCCCCTACTCCATTAAGAGAGTTCTACCTAGGAGACACCATTAGCAGAAGTACCTTCAAACCAAATTTCTAATTAAAATTTTGCTGCTGATTTAGTCTATAAACTCCAGATTTGATATTTCCTATGTCCTATATCAAATTCCTTTTTCCACCTCTAATCTTGCCATCTGCCAAGGCAAAAATCCCTTTCACCTGCTATTTATATCATATGCTCATCCCAATCCTGCTTAGTCCTTCCTCTCAAAACCCTGACTGGGTTAAAAAAAAAGTTCTTCATTTCAGACTTCTTTGACAGTCTTTTCTGCCTTCTGCCCCTTGTGGAAACATGAGTTTCTCCAGAAGCCATTACATTCTCTGTAGCACAGAACCATACTTTATTTCATGTTCTGCTCTCCACTTCTAATTTCTGATGATTTTTCTGCTAGCATCATTCAGCAGCTTCTCCTTCATAGGTGATTCTGTTCTTCACTGTCACCCTGTCCAGAACCTAATTGCAGGTATCATCCAGCGTCTAGATCACTCTTCCTTTTTTTCTCAGAGAGTTTAGTACTTGGCTCAGTTTTCTCCACCTAGTTGCCTATCTTCATTAGGCAGAGACTTCAGTATTTATATTGATATCTCCTCAAACACTGGCCTCCTAGTTCATCAGACTCTTTAGTTACTAAGACCTCCATCTCTACTTTCGCAGCCCACAAGGGTAGTATTACCTTAGACCTCACCATTACCCCAGATTATTTCACTTCCATGATCTTTTTTAAAAAGCAGTTATATTTGTTTCCATATACACCCCTTTTTTATTAGACAATTAACCAAAAAAAAACATAATTTGGCACAAAAATGTCAGTGGTTTGGTTTTTTTTGGACACACATACAAAAAACCCTGTAGATCAAAAAAATACACTGCAAAATTGAAATGACTAACGTTTATTGAAAAACGAGGCCGCATTTCCCCAAAAGAGGTACCTTATGTTGCTAAATATACATCCAAGTTTAATGCAATTCCCTTCGAAATATTACAAGTATTACAGTTTAGAAACAAAAATTATATCATTAGTTCTAAGAACAAATGCAAATATTTTACATCAAAATTTCAGCCACTGAGCCTAGAAGGATCATGAAAATATTAACTGCAAAGAACTAGAAAATTTTTTAAGTGTTAACAAGGTATTTCCTTAAAATTTCACAAAAACTGTTTGTACAACACCCTCAAATTCTGCTTTCTTAATATTGAGCATGAAAATTCTAGAGAACATCTGTAAAGGTGACTGGAGAAGAGGCATAGAGTAGGTAATGGCATCTGAACAAGGACAGCTTTCCCCAGGGGAGGGGCAGGGCTGCTGAGCTCCATAGATAATCCTGAAACTCCATACAAGGATAAACCCTCATGACATGTTTCTATTTGATCAGCCTACTGTCCTGTCGTTTCTATTGCTTCACTTTTCCTAAACCTGTTCTTCCATCTTCATGATGATCTCTAGTTCCTCTCCTCATCCCTGCTTTCTTTAGGCTACATTTCTTTTCTTCATACTCTGGACCATAGATACATCCAATAGAATTGGTAGACCATAAACTCTGTGAGAACAGATATTGACAAGTGCACATTTCCTGGTGCATAATAGGTTATTAATAAACATTTGTTAAATTGTTAAGCAGTTTAATAAGTCTTTGTCCTCCAGCCCTAAATCCCTTGGAGCAGCTAATGTGTCACAGTAGATAGAGTGCCCAGGCTGGAGTCAGGAAGACTTGAATTCAAATCCAACCTCGGATGCTTACTAGCTGTGTGACTCTGGACAAGTCACTTAACCCTGTTTGCTTCGGTTTCCTCATCTGTACAATGAGCTGGAGAAGAAAATGATAAACCACTCCAGTATCTTTGCCAAGAAAATCCCAAATGGGATCACAAACAGTAGGACACGACTAAAAACGACTGAACAACAACTTAAATCCCTTGCCCCTTGTCTCTTTTTGCTCTGCCAGTCCTCAACCATGGGATGCTATCACTATCATCTTCCATTCTTAAGCTGCTACATTCATGTTATCTAACCTCAAATTGGCTTTCATGGTTAGCATCTCCAGTCCACTATCACATTCCATACATCATCCTTGCAAAACCTTTTTTTTCCTCAACCCCTAGTGCCATGTCTATTCTTTCTCTTCTCTTACTAGATGACCCTAACTCCCTCATTCTAGAGAAAATTGAGTTCCATTTTTTTGAGTTCCTTCATCTTTTCTATTCTACACCTCAGACTTACCCTCCATCACTTTTTCTGTTGTTCTAATCTCAGAAGATACATGGACTTTCCTGCCAATTGTCTCCTTGATCCCATCCTCTTCCATTTAGGAACATATGCCCTTAGTCCTTACTCCTCTTCCTCCTGGCCTTTCTACAGTTCTTGTCACTGTTACAACCTTTTCCCCTAAATATTGGCTTTCTTTAACTTCCTTGATACTTGTTTTTCTATGTTTTTGGCTTTTCCTTCTTGGTCTTCTTTTCTGGATCATCATCAGTCTCCCACTCTCTAAATTTTGTATCTTCAAAAGGATCTAACCTAGGCTACTTTTTCTCTGTACTTTTTTCACTTATTGATGTTCTCTGTACCCATGGGTTCAGTTATCACCTCTACTCAGATGCTCCCAAATTGAAATAACTAGTAATAATTTACTGTACTCCACTCCCACATCTCCAGTTGTCTGCTGGACATTAACTGGTTGTACTTTCAGAACTTCAGACATAATTGTCCACCAGACTTTCATATTTCTTTTGAGAGTTCCATCAATTTTTCCTAATCAAGATTCATGACCTAAGAGTCATCTTTGACTTTTCCTTTTGCCTTCACTCCCATCAATCCAGTCAGTAATCAAGAGCTGTCAATTTTACCTCTTCAACATCTCTTGCATCCCCTTCTTTCTGCTCAGTTGCCACTCTTTCCTCTCTCCTGCCCCAATTGAGGCCCTCATATGTACTTGCCTGAACTGTTATAATATCCTCATAGTTGGCCTCCCTGCCTCTAGTCTCTATTTTCCAATCCTTCCTTCACACAGCTGCCAGAATAATTCTTCCTAAGTCACAGATCTGACATTGTCCTCTCCTTTAAAATAAAAAACAAAACAAACCTTTACTAGCTTCCCATTTCCTCTGGAAAAAATACATTCTCTTTAGCCTAGCATTTATGCCTTATTTCACGTTACTCCTGGGTATATGCCTACTAGTGGAATCACTAGATCAAAATGTATAAACAGTGTGTTTTCACATAATTCCGAATTGTTTTCCAGAATAGCCAGAGGAATTCAAAATTCCTCTAATGGGGTGTGTGTGTGTGCACACACGCACACACCTGACTTCCCACAGACATTGACTAATTCTGTATATTATTCTTTCATGCATTCTGTATTCTAGCAAAACTAGATTACTAATTGTTCCTTGAATTCAACATTCCATCTCCACCCTCCTGTAACGAATTATCGTCTCAAATCTCCCTTTCCTTCAAGACTCAATTCAGGTATCACTTTTCTGTGTCATATCTCTTAATTTCCTCTAACCTCGGGTGAAAGTACAGCCTTTTTCTTGACAATTACTAGAGCAATTTCCCTGTACTCTCCTTGGCTCCCATCACTTCCCACTTTGTATTAGACCTTTATCTTTGTGCATATCCCATTGGCCCCACTCAAATATCGTTGAAGTCAAAGATCACTGAAGTCAGGGGTTATTTCATTTTTGCTTCTGTATCTTTAGAACGTACATAGTACTAGAGATGTATGTATATACGTAGTTCCAGTATGTAACAGTAGTACATATATAGTGGGCATTTCATAAATATTTAATTGATTTCACGTGTATTAAATGAACTAAAATGTATATTAAATATATATGTGATTCAGGGTTATGAAGAAACTTGATAATTTACTAGCAAATGCCTTCACACTATCCTCTGAAAACAGCTTGCATATTTCTACTGTTGGCTTATGCCATTCTCATCTTCACATAGTTGAATTCTGCTATTCTTTAAATATCCAGCTCCTATCCCATATTTTTGGTGGAGCTTTCCTTTGATCAGAGTAGCCACCGTGTGCTCTCTTACCTAAACTTATCTGTTCCGTATATTTGGCATTTGCTTAGAGCTATGTGTTGTTGTCATATGCCTTGTCTTTTTATGTCTCTTTTGTCAGCCCTACTAGATCATAAGCTGCTTCAGGATAACTAACCCTTGGGAGGTAGGCTGTGTGTGTGGCGGTGGGTGTGTATGCCACCATGTATATACACCTTCTCTGTCAGGAGATATGGGTAGTATGTTTCAGGATCAGTCCTGGGATTGTGGTTGGTCAGTCACTATATTTTTAAAACTACAGAGTGTTTTTAAATTTTTTTAAAATTATTACTTATTTAATATTTTTGGTTTTCAGCATTGATTTCCACAAGAGTTTGAATTACAAATTTTCTCCGCATTTCTACCCCCCCGCCCCACTCCAAGATGGCATTTATTCTGATTGTCCCATTCCCCAGTCAGCCTTCCCTTCTGTCACCCACTCCCCCCATCCCCTTTTCCCTTACTTTCTTGGAGGGCAAGATAGATTTCTATGCCCTATTGCCTGTATATCTTATTTCCTAGTTGCATGCAAAACCTTTTTTTTTTTTGAACATCTGCTTTTAAAACTTTGAGTTCCAAATTCTTGCCCCTCCTCCCTTCTCACCCACCCTCCCTAAGAAGGCAAGCAATCTCCTCCCTTCTCACCCACCCTCCCTAAGAAGGCAAGCAATTCAACATAGGCCACATGCGTATCATTGTGCAAAACCCTTCCATAATATTCATGTTGTGAAAGACTGACTATATTTTGCTCCTTCCTATCCTCCTGTCCCCCTTTATTCAATTTTCTCCCTTGACCCTGTCCCATTTTTGAAAGTGTTTGCTTTCGATTACCTCCTCACCCATCTGCCCCACTTCTATCATTTCCCCCCTTC
>CM053625.1:60203592-60240692 GCA_028646595.1 Phalanger gymnotis
AAAGTAAATATTTTGCCTTGGAGCATGAAACTCAGTTTTGCTGGGTAGGTGATTCTTGGTTTTAACCCTAGCTCCACTGACCTCCCGAATATAATATTCCAAGCCCTTAATGTAGAAGCTGCTAGATCTTGTGTTGTCATGATTGTGTTTCCACAATACTCAAATTGTTTCTTTCTGGCTGCTTACAGTATTTTCTCCTTGATCTGGGAGCTCTGGAATTTGGCGGCAATATTCCTATGAGTTTTCTTTTTGGGATCTTTTTCAGGAGGCCATTGGTGGATTCTTTCAATTTCTATTTTGCCCTCTGGCTCTAGAATATCAGGGTAGTTCTCCTTGATAATTTCTTGAAAGATGATATCTAGGCTCTTTTTTTGATCTTGGCTTTCAGGCTTTTAGTACTGAAGATGATGAGCCTGGCCAATGTTCTTCTGTTTGGAACCTCTGTGTGAGACTTGAAAGGACTGGCCTACAGCTCTAAAGATCCCCACATATGTATATACATGCTATATCTAGCCCCCAGATCTTCAATGTCCAGCTTACCGTAGTCTATACCTAATCTGACTTTACAGAGCTTAGATTTTTGGATCATAAGATTTAAAGTAAAAAGAGACCTTAGAAAATCATGTTGTCCGACTCCCTTATTTTACATACGAGGAATATGAGACCCAAGGAGGAAAGGTCACTTGCTGAAGGTCATAGATGCAATAATTAACAGAGCTGGGATTTTAACATAAATGCTTTGATTTCAAGTAGGGCTTATTCTACTATACAAAGAATCTTAGTGTTGGAATGGACCACAGACGCTACCCAGTCTTACCCCCACATATTCGGGAGTACAACTTCCCCAAGAAGTCGTTATAAGCCTACCCATAGAAAGACCTAGTTAGTACTGGTCAGAGGCAAAGTGGTGCTTTCTAAGAGATAGGAAATTAAATCCATTTGGCCTTATCCCATACCACCATTTCATTATTACCCTTCAGAGTTATATGGTACTTTGCCACTCTTAAGAATGACCTAAATGGTAGAAACAACCCATAATTAACCTGACTGGGTTTTTATTTTGTTTTTATTTTATTTTTTTAAATTTTTATTATTATTGTTTTCGACTAAGCACTTATTTCCTTTCCTTCCTACCCTTTCCCCCCGCCCCCCCAATTTGGAAAAAAAAAAAAAGGAAAAAACAACCATTCTAACAGAAAATCCTACTTAAATTTTGTTATTGGTGATATCCAAAAAAATGTTTGAATCGTTCTACACCCTGAGTCCAGAGGTGAGTAGAATGTGCCAGAGTCAGCTGGTCATTCACTACATTGATCAGAGTTTTTAAGTCTTTCAAAGTTGTTTGTCTTCACAGTGTTGTTGTTGTGTACATTTTCTCCTGGTTCCATTATTTTACTTGGTATCAGTTCCTACAGATCTTTCTAGGTTTCTCTGAAAACTAACCCTTTTAACCTATTTTAACAGTGCAGTAATATTCTGTTACATTCATATAGCATAATTTGTTCAGCCATCTCTCCAATTGATGTGCATCCCCTTTGTTTACAGTTCTTTTGTATATATGGGCCTTATTCCTCTTAATTTGATCTCTTTGTGGTATACACCTAGTAGCGGTGTCATTGGTCAAAGGTATGCACAGTTTAGTGACTTTTGGCTGCCAGATTTTTAATGCTTTTATTTGATAGTTTTATAAAGATAGGGTTCTCAACCTTTGGCTTTTGAAAGAAGGAATTCTACTTGCCCTTCTCCCTCATATTTATTTAAACAAGAATGGACAGCAAGCAAGAGGACAATTAAGCTACACATGGAAACAAGAAATATTTTTATTAACCACACCTGTAGTAATCCTCTTTCCTACTGCAAGAGAAGGATGACTTAATTTGTCATTTGATGAATTGATTTGAATTTGCATAAATTCCAGTACAACCTATCTTACTTGTCCCTACTATTTTTTAAATTACATATTCCAGGTACCAATTATTGTTGTCAAGTATGTTAAGATTTTAGTTTGATTGTATCTTTAAAACCACCTTTTGTAAAAGCCAAGTATTACTTCAAATATAGAATCACGAGATTTTTTTGTCCATCCCCCTCATTTCACACTCAAGGAAACTGAGCCCAGAAAACTTACTTGATTTGTCCAAAGTCATATAGGTAAGTATCCATATAGGTAAGAATCCAGGTTCTCTCACTTCAAAGACAGCACACTTTTTCCTATGCTATGTTATTTCCCCACAACTGGACATGCCATATGTGATTTTATTCATTTTTAATTACTGACCTCATTAACTTTATGGTGCTCACATTGCCCTAATTTACTAAGTGAATCTTTATCTCAAGAGAAAAGGGACTTAAGAGCTAATAACTGGTATGGTTTTATTTTTCAGGTAAAGAAGATAACATCCTCTACATGTTAAAGCACCTCTTAATCCAAAGACTGCCTTAACTCATCTGTTTGGAGACCAGCTGCCTTAAATATTTATACTATACTTGAATTTTCATTTTATTCTAAAGTTCGGTATTTTTTTTCTGTTCTATACTTTTAAAGAATTTACTCCTTTGTCAACCTGTGTGCCTACTTTATCTAAAGTACATGCCAAATACACCAAAGGTATATGGACTCTTCTGATGTAGAGGAATGTGATTTTAGTGAGATGTATTATTCTCTTTTCCCTGTTCATGTCTAAGAACTTGAAGATCTCCTCCCCCTACCATTAACCACATTAAAAATAAATGATGTATTTAAGACTTCAGCAGCAAGATGAATGGCTACAGTTTTGCTAATCACCAGGAGATCATGTTCAGAGGAAAAATTTACCCTAAAGGTGTTGGAGCTATATCGAGCTGTATTTTCCAAAGAGTTTAAAATTAAATTTCTATCTCCCTTTGGAATAAATTATTTTTTCTGCTTTCTACAGAAGTCTGGTTTCAGTGTTTGTGATTTTTCTTTTGTAAGAACTATTTGTATCTTCAGGTAAATTCCACATTGCTGATTTTGCGATTTTAAAATTCTAACTTTAGAAAACTTCTTGAATTTCTTGGCTTACTGATACAGACAGCTATGTACTTTAGGGTGCATGAAAGAACATATATTCAGTCAAGAAATATTTATTAAGTACCCACTGTGCGGGGGGGGGGGGGGAGGAAAGGCATGGGAATTTTAGATAAGATATGGTGGAGCTTACCAGTTTACTGAAAGAATAAGACATAAACATTGATAAATATAATATGAGAGGTCGATCAGTGTTGCAAAACAAAATGAAGGATCAGGAAAGGCTTGGGGGTGGAGGGGAATAGATAACATTTGGGTCACAGAATTTGAGAGTTGGAAGAATCCAGAGTAGCTCTCTAATCCAATCCTTACACAAATGGAGTACTCACTACAACCTGCTCAAAGTGGTATTTGAATATTTCCAGAGAAGACGAACCCCACAACTTTTCAAAGCAGACCATTGCATTTTTGGACAGCTCTAATTGTTAGAAAGTTTTTCTTGACACCAACTGAAGTTGTCTCTGAAATTTCACCCAATGCTATTGATTTTGCTGTCTAGGACCAAAAAGAAAAAAAAATGTAATCTCTCCTCCACAGTAGTAGCCTTTTAAATGCTTAATGATGGCTATAATGCCCCTCAAAGTCTTCTCCAGGCTAAACATGCCTTGTTCCTTCAACCAATCTTTATATAACATGGACTCAAGTCCCTTCATCATCCTGGTTGTCTTCCTCTGGACACTCTCCAGCTTATTAATATCCTTCTTAAACGGTGCCCACAACCGAACACAGAATTCCAGGTGAGATCTGAGAAGGGCGGAGTACAAAGAGATTATCACTTCTCTGTTCTTGGAAGGTATGTCCCCCAGTGCAGCCCAACATCAAATTGGCTTTTTTGGCTGCTACGTCACATTGCTGACTCATTGAATTTTCAATCCACTAACCCTACCCTCACCTCCAATCATTTTCCACACACTTGCTATCTACCCAATCTCCCTCATGTTATACTTGCAAAGCATACTTTTTTATAACAAATTGCAAGATTTGGGTTTAGGTGGCATGGCATGGAGGTGGTCAGAAAAGTGTGACTGTGAAAATGAGAAAGATCAGTGTAAAGGTTTGACTGGAGGGGAAGCAAGAAGCTCCACTTACAGAGACTATAGCAATAGTATAAGCAGACAATATTTAGAGTCTTTACTAGCATGGTGTTAGTGGGGACAGATAGGAGAAATTGAAGAGGTAGATCAGGATTTCAGAAATATGAAATGAAAGAAAGGAATGAGAAAAAAAGTAAGGAGATTTTGACCACGGTAAACCAAATGGTAGTGCCACAAATAAATGGTTAAGTCTAGAAGGGTAGTTTTTGGGGAAAATAAGCTCAGTTTAAGATAAATATAGAGTACTTTCTATGTTGGGTGAGTATAAAGAGATACGTAATATAGTAGTACTTGTACTCTTAGGATCTCAAAAGTGTAATTGGAGTGAGATGTGCACATAAATCACTGATGCAAGGGCTGTCTGTGATTAGTAGTGTGAATGCATATTCTTGTGAAGTTCAGTAAAGAGGGAGGCAACTTCTATCCCAGGGCAGGGCCTGGTGGTGAGGGAAGGCTTTTCAGAATGAACCAGGCCCAAATAGACAGGATTCTAGGTAGTTCTCCCGTCTCATACTCATGTGTAGTAGAAATAGTAGAACAGAAATCTAAGAAGATTGGTAACTGAACCATCACTACCTCTGAAAATTTTTTTGAGAAGCTAAACCTGTGATCTAAACTTACTCTCACCAGACTCTCCGCTTTTTGACAGTCAGCCAAGACTGGATTTCCTGTTTTTCTCTTTATACTTTGCTGTCCATCCTGACTATCTCACCAAAGCCATTGCTTGTTATTTTGAGAAAGAAGGGGAGGCAGTTACAAGTTTATACTAATGAATTTTGGGTTTAGTGTCTTCCACAATAGTTTTATTCACACTCAAAAGCTTTTATTGGTATCAAGAAAGCAAACATTTATTAAAAATTTACTGAATGCCTATATGCCAGGAAGACAAAACCAAAAGTAAAATAGCACTTGCTCTTGGGGAGCTTACGTTCTAATGGGGGAAACGTACATTCTTTAGGGGAACCAGGAATTGCAAGAGGCAGATACTCAGGAAGAGCATCCCAGTTGTGGGGGATGACCAACGTAAAGGCTCGGAAAGGGGAGATGCTGGAGTGGTTTGGACTTCTGGTGCCTCCCCTCTGTGATCACCTTCCATTTACTCTATCTGCCTACATCTTTTGTGTATATATATAGTTGTTTGTGTGTTGTCTCAATTGGACTGTGAACTCCTTGAGGGAAAGCATCATGTTGCCTTTTTTTTTTTTTTGCATCCCCATTGCTTAGCAATATCTGGTACACAGTAAGCACTTAATATTTGATTGGCCGATTAGTTGCCTTTAAGAAGCCAGGTTGTGAAGAGTTTTGAAAGCCAAGTGGGAATTTGTATTTGGTATCCTAGAAGTAATAGGGAGATTTGAGTTTATTCACCATTCGGTGAAGTTTGAGATGGTAAAACTGAGCCCTTAAAGGTTGTTGGCACCTGTGCAGGGGATTGTTTAGAAGAGGAAGATATTTGAAGTACGGACACCAAGTAAGAAGTTATTATGCTATAGTTCGAGTCAATAAGCAGTTATTAAGTGCCAACTGTTTACCTGGCACTGTGATAAATGCTAGAGATACAAAGATGGGCCAAAAAAAAAATTGCTTCTGCTCTCAAGGAGTTCCCACTTTAATGGGGAGACAACATGAAAACAACTTTTTTGCAGAGCCTTGCTGGCCCCTGCCATTTGAAGATGACTGCTTGTGACTCCTCTTCCTGTGTGGGTGTATGACTGAAAAGCTATATACAGGATAAGATTATCTATCTATCTATCTATTATCTATCTACCTACCTATCTATATCCACAATTGTTCAGGTGCTAATCAGAATTGCTAGCACCCATATAATTGTGGATGTGTAAATGGAAAGGATGGACTTATGTGAGAGTTGTTGTGTCGCTAGAAATAAGATTTGGTTACTAATTGTATAGGTCAAGTGAATCAGAATAAAAGACAGGAATGGAGGGTGATACTGAGATTGGGAACCTGGGTGGTGAAATATTGTAGGGCCCTCAGCAGTAATAGGGAAATTTATTCTTCAGAGAGAGAGAGACTGGGGGTGGGAGAAGACAATGAATTGTGTTCCAGTCATGTTTAGTGTGCGATGCCTGTGGGATATCCAGTTTGAAATATCCAGTAAGCAATTGGTTAGTGAGGGTCTGGAGCTTTGCAGATAGACTAGGACTCCCACATGTTTAGATTCGTGAGTCATCTGCAGAGAGTTGATAATTGAATTACATTGATTCAGTTGATGATCTCCAAGTTAGAAAGTGTAGAGAGAGAAGAATAAGTCCTGGTACTGAGCCATGGGGTTAACAATGATGATGACCCAGCTGAAGAGACAGAAGTGGTGAGATAGGTCAAAGAAGAAGCCTTGGTTCTGGAGTCATTTATGAAAACCCAGTGAGGAGAAAGTATCCAGGAACAGTGTTACATGCTGGAGGGAGGTCAAGAAAGATGCTTATCTAATTTGGCAATTAAGAGATCATGGGTCATTTAGGAATGAGCAGTTTCGTTGATGGATGAGGTCAGAGGTCAGACTGCAGAGGATTTAAAAGAGTGAGAGGACAGGAAGTGAAAGCACCCAGTTAGGATGACTTTTTCAATTAGAGTTGTTAAGAAAAGGAGAAATAAAGGAAAATTGCTAGCAGGGACAGTAGAATCTAGTGAGAGATTTTTTTGTTGGATTTTGGTTTTTCCCCTAGGATAGGGAAGAGTAAGTTGATAGGGAAGGCTTTCCATATATGTTAAAATTCTGCAAAAGGGTCACTACAGGGAAACATTGAATTTCTTTACTAGAAATGAACAACTGAGGTTTTTTTGAGGGGGAGGAGGGAGAGTTTGTGTAATTCTTAAAAGGCAAAACCATGAAATAGATGGAAATATTTTAACATATATTGCTCTCTCTGGCATTTGAAAATGACTATGATTCCTCTAAATACACCCCCCACACACACCCCTTTAATGTGAAGCTGGAGCCCATTAATCTCTATAACTGTCTTTTAGACTTGCAGTCAGCCTGAATTTTCAGAAGGCACTCTTGCTCACTGGTCTCTCTTGCTGCTGTTTCCCAGAAGTCCACAGTGAAGCTGCTTTCTTTTGAAGCTACCAAACTCACCAAATGTTTTTGGAGTGCCTACTGTGTACCAGATGCTATAGCTATGTGTCTTTAAAATGTTTCTTCTTGTCTCATTGCTAGGGAATTCTCTTTTATCCGTAACCCAAATCCAGCTTGGTAGTTACAATATGATATCGTTGCATTGCAATATTCCTAGATAGATTGTTTCAGAATCTTTTACTGGTGATTTTATCTTGCCATATAAATACCTGTTGGGTTGCATTGGCTTGAGAAGTCAAGGTAACTTCTGTGTCACATCCAGGTCTATGAACTTTATACATAGAGTATCCATAGGATACATAGTGTTCGATGACGGTAATCAGCTAATTCTCACTTTCATCTACTATTTGCTTGAAAGTACTAATAGTTTACTGAAGTATCATTCAGTTAAACCCATTGAGAAGTACACTGGATTAATTAGGGGTTCCAGAAAATAGAGGCTTTTTGAGAGTAATCACTTTTTGGTCTTTGTTAACTCCAGCACTTAATAGGTACTTTTGGTAACTGTTTAAATAGTATTTCAGGTTATAGTTGTACATGTGGAAAAAAATTATATAAGCTTAATTTAAATTAGCTGTTAATAACTCTACTTTGGGACATTTGCAGTCTATCTAGACGTGGATTTTTGAAAACAAGGGAGTCATGAGGAAGATTGACTTTGAGCTCTTAGCATTATTTGTCTTATTCTATGCTTAATTGTGCATGGAGATGACACTTGTAGACAATGCTAGCAGAGCATGAACTCTACTATCATAAGCTCTACCATAGTGGGAAGGCTTCAAATATGCTCCTGGGAAGGCAGACATCTCGTAAAAGGAGAGGTTGCTAAAAGCTGCTTGGAGCTGGATAGAGAGGATGCACAGAAGCAGCCACCACAAAGAAAGAAGTCGGGACTTCAGGAGGGAGGTTGTTTGGGACTGCTGCTCTGACACTAAAACTCCCTTCTTTTCCCCAATTATATACCTAAACACCATTTTTTTTTTTACCTTTATAAACAATGTTAACTATAGCCCTTTGCTAGTCAGGGTATATTTACTGGAAATGCACCTTGGAAGGAGGCACTTGAGTGAGGAAACATCCCCAAAGAAAAGGAGAGAGACAGAGAGTACTTTAAAACACACACACACATACGCACACACACACGCACACACACACAATAAAATTAAAGAACCATTGATACAACTTCCCAGAATGGAAAAGATATTCATAGGCAATGGAGTAGTGTGAGATGTGAGGCAAATAGGAGTAAATGAACAACTGTCCTCACCACCCCACCCCACCATTGCTACAGCTGGGTAGTCACTGAGTTTTCTGATCAAAGTTGTATGAAAGATAGGCATTAGTTTGTAGGGTGGAATGGAGATGGAATATACTAGAGGCAGGAACATTACTAAGGAGACCATTAACAGTAATCTAGATGAGAAAAAAGGAGGACTTGATTAAAGATGGTTACAATGTGAATCGAAAGGAGGGTACTTGATCATACCTCAAAAAGAAACCATAAAGTGCTATAATTTGACGTTTAGTAGCCCATAGGAGACACCGCAGAGGTTTAATCCGATGTGTGGGGCAAAGGCAGAGGAAGGACTTTCTTCCTTGCTGAGTTGTAAACTCTGAGAATAAGGTCTATGTCATACATAGTCTTTGAATTCCTAGCATAAGTACAGTGCCTTACACGTAGTAATTAGTGTTTAATAAATGTTTAATGAAAGTTTTGTTGATTAACTATACTTAGCTTCTAAAGGAACTGCCAGATTCCTCCTTGGCTTGACATGGGCTACCCTGCAAGGTAGGAACAGTATTTCCTGTCCTTTTAATCTCAGAGGAAAATGCCCCTCATCTATCAAACTTCTCAAGGTTTAACCTGGAACTCATAATCCCTAGTTCCAATTGTCTATGATGTTTCTTAAAAAGTGGTCTTAAACAGAGCAATCAATTCTTCTAGGTTCTTAACTGGAGGACCATGAACTTTAAAAAAAAATTACTATTTCAATATAATTTGGTTACCTTTATAATACTATGGCATTTCATTTTATGCACTTAAAAATGTTTTTTAAAAAACCAAGTCTCTACTCTTCTATTTATCACCCGTGTGACCTTGGGTAAATCCTTTTCCTTCTCTAGATTTCAGTTTTTTCCTTTGATCTCCAAATTCTATTCTAGCTCTAAATAATACAATCAGGCATGCT
Organism: Phalanger gymnotis; assembly: GCA_028646595.1. Lineage (NCBI taxonomy): Eukaryota > Metazoa > Chordata > Mammalia > Diprotodontia > Phalangeridae > Phalanger > Phalanger gymnotis. Next base: position 60,213,022 of record CM053625.1, read on the forward strand.
TGCACAGATCTGAGAAACAGAACTTTGATCGAGTTCAGGAAGTCAGCTATCTGACTGTACCCTGTCTTTATTCCCAAGGTTCTAAACAGCTGTTACTATCAGCCTGGGAATCTGTCACTTACTGACATACTCAGATCACCTCTAAAAATCAGCTGCCTGAAATCAGTGGTTTTCAAAATGGAGTCTGAGGTACTAGTCTCTTGTCATATTGTTTTTTTTTTTTCCTTACGAAACTGTCGATGTTTTGATTTCTGGCATGATTTAATTATTATGTTATTTCTCCAGTGTCTCAAAACCCATTTCTATTCATTCTGGTGTGTGTACAGAAGCCCCACAGGATTTTTTTTGCTGCTTTTGTGGATTGAAGAGTTTTGACTTTTCTATTTCTTGGGGTATCTTGCCTTCAGCATATTCTCCCTTGACACCAGTACATGAAACTTAAGATGTAAAAGTAGATCCCCTTTCACTCATTTTATAAGATTTTATTTTTTTCCTCCACAAATTCCGACAACAAAGCCTCCTCATGGCATGGTAGTGCCTGGTATTAGAGAATACTAACTCTGCCACTTACTCCCTGTACGCCCTAGGCAAATCATTTAACCTCTGTAGGCTTCAGTAGCCTCATTTGTAAAATAGGGGTGTTGTATTTAGATGATCTCTTAGAAGGTCCCTTCCATCTCTGATCCTAGAGTTCAATGAGCCTAAATCTGTGCACACTAGAAAAACTTCAAGCATGGTCTCAGCAATATACTGCTTTCCTAGGGCCAGCTCTGCTAAAGACAAAAAGGGTTGTTGTTGTTGTTTGCCAGTAGGCTGGCCAAATTCTTTGGCCACTACAACCTATGAAACAGAAAAATACAAGATCGCTCTCAGCAGTTAGGAAGTCTCCTACTTCTGCAGTGACTGTGGCAGTGTCCGAGGTGGGGGAGGGGAATGGTAGAGAGGAGGAGAAATACAGAGTGCTAAGAATCAGTTTTCAAAAAATATGAACGTTAGTTTAATTTTTGGTATTCTAAAAGCGAGACCTCTATCCAGTGATCAACAAAGCAGGGTTAATACTGGAGGATCTGAATTGTATCGATCTTGACATTCTTGCTATAAATAAAACCAGAAGGAAATTACAGCTAGATGGAATGATGGAGAGACCAAAGTTTATTAGAGTAAACGAAGACTCACTTCTGTACCTAATGAACACTTGCTTGCAGAAAAGTTTTTGGGAGGTATTGGACATGGTGAACAACATATAAGCTCACAAAAAAAAATGAAATTGAATATTGTAAGAGGTAGGAAACATCTAGTTACTGATGTGATACTCATTTCTGAATCAGCTTTCTGTGTACAGTCAGACCACAGACTTGTTAGCACAGAGATCAAAGTCAATACCAAGGAAGAATAAAAATAAGAGGATGTGGTACGCAATTGAGGCAACTCCAGCCTGACCTATTTAAACAAACTACTACTGTTAAGAAAATGGAAAAGAAATAAAGGAATGGACAGCAGCACAGGCTGCCCATTTTTCTTAAAATGCCTAGCTATAAATGACCACAATGAGACAAAAAAAAAAAAAAACTAGAAGCTCTCTGACAGCAAAACATTTTATCTCCTTGTCAATTCAGAAGAGAGAGTAGCCAAATGTAACAACAGTTTAAAATATAAAGTTATTTATAAAAATCTTAACTGAGGAAGATGTTAGAAAATTGTGGTAGTAGCACCTAATAAAGCAGTTAAGAAGCAAGTGAGGAAAAAACAAGCTTACAGAAAATTTGGCTCAAAACTCAATTAGGCCTGTTTATCCTGAAAGCATCTAAGGCTGAAGCTGGAAGGAAGACAACCAATGTTAAAAAAAGGAAAAGACTTGATTTCTTCAACAATCTTTAAAAAATTCAGTGAAAGCAAAACCACCACATTTGGACTCAAGCATCATAGTCCTTAGGTACTGTATGAGAAAATAGAAATGATATTAAACAACACTGATAGACAACAGATAGGATGGTCAATATTTGTACTCTACCAACAGAGTTAAAGAACAAATACCGAAATATCCATAGCACCTCTTTTTGTGGTAGGAAAAGAACTAGAAACAGTGATACACTTTGATCGAAGGATGGCCAAACAAATACATGATTGCTATAAGAAACGACAAATATGAAACATTCAAAGGAACATGAGAAGGTATATGAACTGAGTGAAATAAGAAATAAGAAGCAGAAGAACAATAAATGCAATGACTCCAATAGTATAGACCTGAAAGTGAGCTGAACCATGGGTGCTTGTAATAATCGGTCTTATTCCCAAAGAAGTGGTGACAAAACAAACCTCCTGCACTTTACCAGAGAAGTGAGTGACCGTACACCCTATCAGACTTGGTTATTGTTTTACCTATTTTCTTTGATAGAAAGGAGAGTTAAGTGGAAAGGAAAAGGGATATGTGTAGAAACAACTGATGTTAATTAATGTTAATTAATATTTTAAATTAATGATTTTAAATTAATATTTTAAAATATATACATAAATAATAAAAGTGAAGGCTTGTTTTGGTTTGAACCCTACTTCTAACAGTTACAAGCTATATAGTCATTGACAAGCCTCAGTTTCCTCATCTGTAAAGTGGAAACAGCTGTAATACCTACCGCCTAAGATTGTCGTAAGGTTCAACTGAGATAATGTACAGAAAGTGCCTTACAAACCTTAAAGCACTGTATTATTATAGACCTAGTCATGCCACTCTCTTATGCAGACACCTTTAATGGCTCCCTGTTACCTAATGAATAATCTTAATTTTGATTTTTAAGACTATTTGGAATATAGCTCAAACCTACCTGTTGGAGGTAGACATACTTTTCCTTCTAAACAAACTTCCATTTCCTATGCTCACTTTCCCTGCCTTGTATTTATGCTTTTGATTACACTCTCCTGTATTCTTGCAATGATTAACCCCTCCATAACACAGCTCCAGTTTATCAAATCCCACCCCCTTCCAGGGTTAACTCAGATGCTACTTTCTTTCCTAATCCCCTTCGGCCCCCCATGGAAATGATTTCTCCTTCCTCAAATTTCTCATGGCATTTTGCCTCTATCCTTTGTATTTATCTTATTCTCCCTTGTGTCATGTTTACTTTATGTCCTATCTCTATTGTCTCCACCTAGCACATGGTCTTACATTCATCAGGGCCTTAATATTTGCTGAATTGAATTATATTCCTAAATTGATGACTAGGATATCACTTGGAAATTCTATTAACAGGTCCTGTCTTGCTATACAAATGTTACACAAAAATGAAGGATCACTCAATGTATCAAAAAACAAAACAAAACAAAAAACCTCACCAACCCTCAGTTTCATTGTTAGGATTATGGCAGATAATTGATTTAGGTTTAATTCTGCTCTTGTAAAGAAGCCTGGAGTGATGTATGCTGAGCATACCAAATAGACAAAGTCCTATAGTTCTTCCATCCCTGCAGTCTGAGGCAGGCAGGTCATTGATTCTGATTCTTACAGTATAATCTACCTCAGTGATTATCTCTGTGGTACTATTGGCCCTTCCTACCTCCAGCATGGACACCAGACTAACCAGTGAAATGTAGAAGAAGAGAAATGTCTACTAATCACTGAGAACTGTCAGATCAGCCTTGAATCCTTACTGTTAGAAACAATGCATTGCTCCAAAGAAGTGTGCTGCCCACATGCATCCAATCTGGATTCTATTTTTAGTAGCCATCAGTCTTTTCACCCGATTTCCATAATTGCCCAGTTCTGTCCCCAGTGTGGCTCTACAGAGGATTGCCACCCAAGAACAGGCAGAGTAGATGGTTTGCAAATCTTATGCTTGGTATGGAAGGTGAAGTGTTTACAAGATAAGTTAATGCCTCTGGTGTTCGGTGCCTTAGGTCTGGTAGTTACATTTCCTTATTCACTTTAGCCAAGAGGATGAAGCTGAACCTTAACATTACACCAGGAATTCTTCATCTTTTTTTTGTGTGTGTGTCATGGACCTCTTTGTCAGTTTGGTCAAATCTATGGGACCCCTAATGTTTAAAGATTTAAAAAAATATTTAAATATATTAAAATTCACAAGATTACAAAGGAAACCAATTATATTGAAATACAGTAATCATAATACTTAAAAAAAGTTCAGGGATCCCAATAGTGAGATCAGTGAGTCAATAAACATTACTGGGGTGTCTGGGACATTCAGGGAAGGGCTAGCACCTCTGGTGTGAGGTTATGATGAGCCTTTTACGGGCTGTTCACCCACCTTCGGTGTCTATCTGGCACTCAACTCTCACCCTTGGCTCCAAGAAGCTGTAAGGTGAATAGTGGCCACACCCTGGTAAACCTTCTTGGCAGATGCCTAAACCAGTTTGAAGGTAACCAATAGGCCTCAAATCTATCAGTAAGTTGGGGGATATCTACCCCCAGCACATAAAGACTTCCCCCTGTGGAATGGCCATGAAGGCAGCTGAAGTGAAGCGTTTAGAGCTCGGTCACACATCAAAGACACCAAGGTCATCCGCTGTATCCCGGGCCATTGACAGCCATCTTGACTTTTGTCTTGCCACTGGACTTCCGTGACTCTGGGAGAGCGAATGAAGCGAATGACTTGGTGCCTCGCATAAATCCAATTTACTCATGAGTCAAGATATCACCCCATGATGTCATTGGTCTTCTTCAAAAATGAAGGACAAAGAAACATTAGGCATTTACTACGAGCCAGGCATTGTGCTAAGCGCTGGGGACACAAAATATGAAAAAGGAAGACAGTACCTGCCTTAAAGGAGCTTACAAACTAATGGGGGAAGGCCATACATAGAAGGAAGCTGGGGGTTGGGGGGAGCTGGTGAAAGTACAAATCAGATAAGTCCCAAAATATTGCAGCCATGTGAGAAATGCGGCAATGTTCTGAGCTGAAGTGCTTCTTTAAATGGAAATTTTGGAGTTCATGGCTCCGAGATGGTGATGAAGTGGAGTACCAGGGCTGATGGGAGCTTGCAGGATGATGAGGGTTTCTGAATAATGAGCTTTCTGGAGCATGGTGGAAAAGTCAGATAAGTCCCAGAGAAGTAGTGCTGCCCACAAGAAAAAAGGAGAATCTAGAGCTGGAATGAACTTTAGAGAACATTTAGTCCCTCCCCCACCCAATTTTACAAATGAGAAAATGAGTCTAATGAGAGAAAGTGACTTATTCATACACCTGATCATTCATAGCTGAGCCTGGATTCAAATGCAGGTCTTGTGGACTCCAAATACAGTATTCTTTTCATTATACCTCATAACAATATGCCCTTTTCCCTTGCCTAATACATTCATACAATAATCTCTTTCATAAATCCAGATTTCATATGTTAGGCTCCTGAAAGGGAAAGTCACCTCTAAAGCCTAAGACCCCCAGATGTTTCTAAATTTGCTCTTCAATGCTCAGGTGACATTATTACTGCTTTAGAACGACCCAGGGAAGGCTGGCCCCCTGAATTGGGCACAGACTTCCATGAAGCTGGCCAAGAAAAGAAACAAAGAAATGCCTCAGTCTGTGGGTCACAGACTTTCATTCAGGTCTTAATTCAGTGGGAGTAGGAAGGCAATGCTGAAAGACATTCACTGTTTTCTAACTCGCTCAGCCCTTGATGATCAGATCCCCGTATAGAGAGGGTCTCCCTCCCTTTCCTTTACCAACTCTTCTGAACACTAAACTTGTTACTAAGCCCTTCCCTCATTTTAAGGTCAGTAGGACTACCTGCATTTATTTCCATCCCAACTTCATCTCCAACCACCCAATTGCCCCCAAGATCCTATCCTCTCCTTTTGTAGAGGAGAGGAGAGAAACTCTACATCAGGATCTACTGGTAGCAACAGCCCTAAGGAAGAATTGTGACTTGTCTACCCTTTATCCTCACAGCTAGCCCTACCCTTTCTTGAGGTTAAATGAAGATGGGTATGCAGGGCAAATTAAGCAGAGCAGAGGAGACATATCAGAATAAGTAATGAGAGAAAGCAGAAGACAAATCAGGGAGGGCAGTCGACTAGATGGTCAGTCTAATGAACCTTAAAACGAACCTCTGACATTCTGTGGTCTGTGATGATTTTTGCTTGGGAAGAAGTCATGGATGTACAAGAATTAATGATGATGTGAATATGAATGGTTTGGTGATCTCTATTCCTGAAGATTTTAAAAAGAGCCTGGATGACAAACAACAAGCCTGCAGAAGAGATTTATGCTTCCAGTAGGAATTGTGCTTGCTAGCCTTTTAAGTGAGCTCCCAACTCTAGGTCGTTTCTAAGAAACTCTTCAGCTTTAAATTCTGTGATTGAATCTTTGTGACTTAGGTTCTTCTAATAGATAACGTAACCAAATTTATATAAACATCCGTTAATGCGTTTTATCTTGTATGCCAACTAATGGATTTTAACATAATTGTATTATGTTCTACATGTTTGTTTTACTTCATAATACATAGTAACACAATGATTTCCAAGCTTTTGGAGGTTAGGCTCTGATTTATATGTCTGAGTTGTTGAGACTAAAAAATCATGCAGGGATGTGGCAATCTTATGGGAAAATAAATTGTGTGGGATGAAATTAGATGGAGCAGGGATATATAGATCAAGCATGTAATGGGAATAAGTACAAAGAATAAATGAATATGAAGCATGATGTTTTTATTTTACCATTTTAGCAGGGCCTAAATATTCTTTTTTTTTTTTTTGCTATCATCCTTTCTTCTAATTCTTGGAAGTTTCTTATTTCTTTCATGCTGCAAGCTACCTACCTCCTGCAATTTCAGCCTTTAGGTTGTGTTGGCATCTCTAGGGTCGTCTTTTAAAATGCAATTACCCTTGGGAAAGCCAACACTAAGTTACTAACATCTTACAGTAAATGAATATCATGATCCTTTAATGGCAAGAGATATCTAGGGGCACCTTGAGAAGACTGGGTGTCTGGAGAGGGCTGTCTCAGATAATAGAGGTTTAAGCACAGTGGATGCTTACTTCACAGTTTTACTTGGGGCCAGACCTGTGGCCTGATGTTGAAGGGTGGATCTGAGAATCACCATGTCATTTTTTGTTCTTCTATATGGTCCAGCTGCAGTGTTCAATACGGGTATATAGAACCCAGGAAAGCTGGACCTGAAGGGTGAGGCCAGCCTTTTCACCCAGCACAAAGCCTCTATTTGCAGCTTTTAAGACAGCCATCCATAATGGTGAAATAAAGACCCCAAATATTTTCACCTGGGGTGGAGGAGAGAGATAAGGAAGCCAAATGAAAGGTGCACAGGCATCTGATCTCTTTTAACTGAGAAATAACTGTTCCCCTTTCATAAGGATATTGCAGATATTTTCATGTTTTTTGTCTTGTCATTGTTAGACCTTGACTACATGTGTATACATGTATATATACATAGACAGTTTAATTTATTTTTAAATTTTTTATTGATGTATTTTATTTTTACATTAAAACATTTCCAGATGACACTCCCTCCTTGAGAAATCTCTTGTAATAAAGTAAAATGATTAAAACTAACAATACTGTGGCTTCAGCTGAAAGTACACACAGCACTCCACATTTGTAGTGCCTCCCCATTTTAAAAAAATTGTTTTTTAATTAACCGAAAGTTATTCTTTCTCTCTACTCTCCTCTATACCACTGGCAGTGGTGGGGGAGTAGGAGGGAGGAGAAAAAATTAAAAACAAGTTCCCTGTAACAAATATGCATAATCAAGCAAACAAATTCCCTTGATATATATTCTATATATTCCATATATATGTCTCATTTTGCATTCTAAATTTATCACTTCTCTATAAGGAGTTAGATAGTGTGTTTTATGACCAAACAAGGGATAGAGAGGATCACAAGATAAAAACAGTTAATTTTGATTACATAAAATTTAAATTTTTTTTGTACAAACAAATCCAATGAAGAATAATGGTGTTGGGGGTGGGGATGGATCTTTACAACAAGTGTTTCTGATAAAGGGCTCATTTCCAAGATATAAAAGGAGCTGATTTACATTTATAAGAATAAGAGCCATTGCCCAACTGATAAATTACCTAAAGATATGAACACATAGTTCTCTAAAGAAGATATGAAAAATGCTCCAAATCACTAGTAATTAGAGAAATACAAATTAAAACAATTCAGACATTCTACTTTATAACCATCAGATTGGCAAAAATGACAAAAAGGGAAAATGATAACCATTAGAGCGGGAAAACGGGCACATTGAGACACTGTTGGTAGACTTGGAAATGGATGTAACTATTTAAGAGAGCAATTTGTAAATGTATGTAAAAAATTACTAAGTAGTGCATGCCCTTTGACCCAGCTATGCCACTGATAAACTTATGCCCAAGAAAGGTCAAAAGAAATAATAAAAGATTCTGTATGTACAAAGACATTTATAGGAGCTCTTTACTGTGGTGGCAAAAAACTGGAAGCTAAAAGGAGGTCCATCATTTGAGGAAAGGGTGAATAAGTGGAAGTAATATCAATGTGATGGAAATCTATTGTGCTAGAAGAACTTATTAAAAGAAAAAAAAGATGGTTTTAGAGAAACCTGGGAAGATTTGTAAGAAATGATCCAGAGTGAAGGGAGAACCAGAAGTACAATTTGTACTATAATATCAATATTATAAAAATGAACAATTTTGAAGACTTTTATAAAGTAATGAAGAATAAAGGAGTATCTCATTTATAGTGAATCTTTTTTATTCAGAATGAAAATTTCTGATTGGAGTTATTGTAATGAGGTGATAGTTGGGCATTTGATTTGTAAAACATTAATCGAATAAATTCAAAATATTTCTTCTGAATTTTGTTCCATTTTATGCATTGTACTTATAGATAAGAGGCAGTTAGATGACTTAGTAGATAGAGCACTGGGCCTGCAATCAGGAGGATATGAGTTCAAATCTAGCCTCAGACACTTATTAGCTATGTGACCCCAGGCAAGTTAGTTAACCTATCTTTGCTTTAATCCATTGGAAAAGGAAAGTGGCAAACCCATTCCATTGTCTTTGCTGAGAAAACCCCCATGGTAAGAGTTGGACACACTGAACAACAAACTTGTAGATAGGATTTTATGAATAGCAGCTAGAAAATTCTGTGCAAATAAAAAAAGGGGGATGTGAATAAGAGAGGGAAAATGACTTGGATTTACTAGGGGAAAAATCTAGAGCTCTTTCTAGTCATGATTTATGATCATCACACACAAACTATCAGCTCTTTCTTCTTCAACTTGTTTTTTATATTGTGCTTAGAGGCTCATATATTGGAAGTACTCAAAAGATATTAAATAATGCAAGTAGCTAAGACATATATAACACCTGGATTTCTTATATTTGATTTCCAAACTCTCTCCCATACTAACTATGTGACCTTGGGCAAATCACTCTCAGCGGCTCAGTTTCCTCCCTGCTAAAAGAAGGATGTTGATGCTTGTATTGTCTTCCCCACCACGTGGTTGGTAAAATCAAATGAGAAAATGTTTGTGATGGGTTTGTATATATGTTAGCAGTTATTATTAAAACACAATTAGTTTGAACAGGTAGGCCCTTTTTACTTGATTCTTCTAGCTTTCATTTAGAGAGCCTGATTCACTTTTTTCTATGCTAGAAGCAATCCTAAGTATTTTGCATTGCAGCAATCTAGCTTTCATAATTTCATTTGCTATCACTTTTTTTAAAAAAAAACAAGGATTATCTTATTTGTTCTGTTTCTTATCAGTCTGTTCTTCCACCTCATTTAAAAAAAATCATTCTATTTCTGGTTTCACTAACAACGTGTCCTATTGTCTTTGTTCCAATTATTTTGACCATCTCCCCTAACAAATAGCCCATTGTTCTCACCCTCTTGCTTCCTTATTGCTATCAGTTATTACGTATTACGGGTGCTGCCAGCATACAGTTTGCCACTGAGCAACACACAGGCCAAACAAACAAGAGGAAAAAAAATCAAACTTATCCTGGAAGGTTTGCAACCTGAGTGAAATCGATCGAGTTGTAGACACCAAAACACTGGTTAGGTAAGTATTTCAGCCTTCTCTTCTCTCTTTCTTTGTCCCTTTCCTTTTCTAACCAGCTTTCAGACATGCCCTCCGACAGAAAGTAAGCTTCTCATAACTAGTCTGATCATAACTCACATTTTTACAGCACCTTAAGGCTTACAAACCTCCCAACCTTTGAAGTAAGTAGTTCAAGAATTATTATCATTTTTATAGATGAGAAAACTGAGCTTCAATAAACTAGTCACCTAGCTATTGGGAGCAGAACCCGGTCATCTGATGTCAGGTAAAATATTCTTCCCACTACACCACAATGCCCATCCTAAGAATATAATATAATATTCCAACCAAAAGCATTTGGGAAAGCACTGGCCTGAAGTGTGTGCCCATTTCCATACTCAGCCATCTTCCCAACAAGGTTGGTCCAGAATAGGACAGTTAATGGAAGATGTGAGTTGCCTTGGGCAATCTTACTTATGAGGCTGAGGAAAAGAGTTTGGGCTGGTTTCTAGGTGGTGAAGTGGATAAAACATCAAGCCTGGAGTCCAGAAGATCTGAGTTCAAATCCAGCCACAGACTCTAGCTGTGTGACCCTGAGAAAGTAATTTAACCCTTATTTGCCCCAGTTCCTCATGTGTAAAATGGGGACACACTAGCAAGCCACTTTAGTATCTTTGCCAAGAAAACTCCATGGACAAAGTCTATGGGGTCATGTACAGTTGGATACCACTGAATGAATGGATAACAACTAAAAAAGTTAACCTGGTCTATAACGTGGTAACCTCTTTTAAGATGGTTAAGAGGCCCATTTACCCTGTACTAAACAAGATACTAAATAAAGGTGGATTCTAGAGCGCCAAACCGAAGTCAGCAAATAAATATTCATGCACAAGCCATTTTCGGACATGGCCAATATGGGAATTTGTTTTACTTGACTATGCTTATTTGTTATAAGGCTTTTGTTTTTCTTTTTTATCTCCCTCCACAGTGGGCAGGGGGAAATAAAAGGGAGAATAGGTAAATGCTTGATAACTGAAAAACAAAAAAATTTTTAAACCATTTTAGCAACCATCCCTAGGGACACAAAGATAAAAACACGTCATCCTTTGCTGCTTGAGAACCTGTCAGATAAGGCCAAACAGAAGTCAAAAGACCTTCTGGAATTGGTCAGGAACACTCTAGATGAATGAATGAAAACGCATGTATTAATCACTTATGTTTCAGGCACTCTGCTAAATTCTAGGGATACTAAAAACAAGAAAGTTAGGTAGTCCCTGCTTTTAAGAGGATTATATTCTAAGAGAAGACAATTGTAAAGGAGATACAGAATTGCAAAGGGAGGAAGGGATTTGGAAATGTCCAGGAAGTGGTATGGTAGCCAGGTTCTTGGCAAGCTAAGGTATAAAAACTTACCTATCAGAGGCCTGGGTGCAAAGGGCAGATTCTGAGTTCCTGAGGAAGAGTTGTAGGTCTGGGGGTACAGGTGGCAGATTTTGGAAATGGTTAGGAAGTAATGTTTGAAACTTGTCATAATGTGTACTGCCATGCCCATGACTGTCCTCAGAATTGTCCAACCTGTTAAGAAGAGACAATAACAACTTTTTTGGCCCATCTTCTTTCCCAAATAATTTCACAGATTGTTATAACAAACATTTTATAGAGATGGTATTATGTAGTAATATTATAGATATAGATAGGCAGCTAGATGGCGACATAGTACACAGAGTGCTGGGCCAGAATCAGGAAAACCTGAGTTCAAATTTGACCTCAGACACTTACTAGGTGTGTGACCCTGGGCAAGTCACTTAACCCTGTTTGCCTCAGTTTCCCCACCTTAAAATGAGCTGGAGAAAGAAATGGCAAAGCACTCTAGTATCTTTGCCAAGAAAACCCCAAATGGGATCATGAAGAATTGGACATGACTGAAAACAACTGAACAACACCCTGCTTCCCCTCCTCCCTCTGTCTACACACACACACACACACACACACACACACACACACACACACACATAGCATTGGATTGGCAGTCATGAAATCTTGGTTCAAATTTTAGATCTACCATCAATTTTCTGTATGACATTGGTAAAAGTCACTTAACCTCTATGGGCCACATTGAGTGGGTGTGTGTGTGTTTGTGTGTATTAGATGATCTCAAAACTTTAAAATTGTGTGGCTTAAGAGGGATTTGAAAGAAAAACAGTACTCAAGAGAGTTGGGAGAGTCTGGATATTGTGCCCTTGAAGAGACAGGAGGTGTGAGGAGGCCATTAATGTCAAATGCATCAGAGATGTCAAGGAGAATTAGGACAGAGACAAAGCTTTTGGATTTATCAGCAAAGAAGCTACTGTCACATAAGAATTATGTTACTTTGGGGCAGCTAGGTGGTGCAGTGAGTAGAGCTCCAGTCCAGGACCTGAGTTCAAATGTAGACTCAGATATTTGACACACTTACTAGCTGTGTGACCTTGGGCAAGTCACTTAACCCCAATTTCCCTGCCTTCACCGCTCAAAAAAAAAAAAAGAATTATGTCACTTTGTATTTATTTCCTTCAAGGTTCAGCTCAAGTGCTGCCTCATCCAAGAAATCTTTTTCTAATTCCCCCACCGGATTGTTAAGGTCCTCCCCACTCAAATTACTTTGTATTGTTTTGTCTATATTTCATTTATCTGTAACATGTCATTTCCTACCAGTGGAGTCTAAGTTTTTCCGCCTTCTACCACAGGAACTCCTTTTCTTAGTCTTTTTGTCATTTAGCTTGGTGCCCAGAACATGGGATACACTTAATAAATGCCTGTTAAGTGAGTGAAAGAATGGCTGAATAAATTATCTTAATATAAAATGTTTGCTCAGTTCCAAGTACTTGGATTAGACAGTATTTCACAGTCCTTAGATCTGTTGCTTTTAACTAGGGGAAAAACTTTTAAAATATGGAAATTTTCTTATGGTCATGAGGGGAAAGAGGGAGAAAAGACATCCTCTGCTAGTATAAAAGAGAGGGGGAGGAATGAGTTTAGTGCCATGACTGTTAACATTAATATCTTACATAAATAACTTGATGCAATCCCCTAATGCTGTTTGATTCCATGAGAGCATTTTTGTTCTCTTCATTTATCTTCTTCTTGGTAGTAGGCTCTCAAATATGATAAATGGTGCCATTGGAAGGGCTGGAAAGGTCACTACTATACAGTATTCTTCAAGAATCCTTTGCATGCATTGATGAAATTATCTTTCTTTGTCAGTTTTAAATATCATTGGCAGCTCTTCTCCCATTCAGGAGTCAATACCAAGTTTGCAATGGCTTTCTAATAGCCAGTTGCATGGATATATTTCTTTCCCAGAGTCAGGAGAATTGTGTTTACATTGGATTTCCTGAGGACTCACCAACTTGTGATAGGCAGTATCTTTTTAATGTTAGCATTATCATCAGAATCACCATTTTTTTAGACATTTATCAAGCATCTATCATGTGCCAGGTACCATATCAGGTAGGAACTGGAGTTTTGAAGACGTAACAGACCTGCTAAGTACATGAGTACTTGGGAAGAGTGTCCCATATCCAGACTCTGAAGTGGAGTTCATTGTGGTTACTTCTGCTATGAAATAAAGATATTACTCCATAAGACAAAAACTAAAACATATACATTCTATGGTTAGGCAGGATATTTCTTTCTTCGTTGAAAGATAATCTTTTTCGGGTCTTGAGTTAAGCAGAGGAAAAAAAATGAAGGATGCAAAATAATCATGACAATTAATTGAGATCTGATTTGGATTCAGTTCTGATTTCTTTGATGGGAAAATGGTTTGAAAAAGATTCAAAGGAGAACAAGATTTTCTTGGAGATCTTCCATTCTAGAGAAAATCTATCTCACCTCGAAATTTGTGAAAATTGAATATCCCAGTCCAGAGTGATTTGGATAAAATGCTCAGTGACTACACTTGCTCATAAGAATAACACAAAGGTAGTGCAGAATCTGTTCTAATAGAACAAATTCATAAGGGAAAGCTTACGTGCAGGACCCGTGAGAGATGAGGCTGGAAAGGTAGATAGGAACCAGATTGTGGAAAATTCATTGAATGCCAGGAGTTTGGAATTCATCCTTTGGACAAAGAAAATCCAGGCCAATTGGAGGTTTATTCCAATGAGATTTTTTACTACTTTGTATTTGACTTCCAAGTTCAAAAGAAGCCTTTGCCCCTAAATATTATTGCACTGATCAGAGTACTCAGATCTTTGATATCAGCTTGATGGTGTAATATAGATACACAGTAGGCACCCAGTGCTTTATTGAATCATAACAACTTATGGGATTATGGCAAGCTGTTTCTAGGTAGTTCGTGGCCATGCTGTGCTGTTTTCATATTGTATTTCATCATGCCTTTGAATCTTATCTTCATTTGTCCTTCCCATTTCAGCTAACCATAAAGCTGTTTGGATATCCGGAGATCCATTAATGATACACACCCGACCATGTAGGTTGTGTTAGCCAAAATATTCACTGCCTATCAGCCAGCCTTGTGGTGATGAGTGTCTCTGCCCTCAGGCAAGCTGGGCCTTAGACAGTGACACAGTCTGTGACTGAGATGGTACCAAAAGTCTTTCCAGCTTGAAAGAACTTTCCAGGTCTTATACTCTGCCTTTTAAAGACCAGAGCAACCTTCATGCCAATATTTCCTGATGAAGTTATATGGCTACTAAACATGGATCTCTATCATTTCAATGGAATAAAAATTACTGGTGACCCAAAGAACAACAGGAACGAGCATATTACCAATCAGTTAAATTCAGAAAGCAATGAAGTGCTTGCTCTGTTCTAGGCACTGTGCTAGATACTGAGTATACAGACTAAAGTGAAACAGTCTTGCCCTTGGGATGTTTGTATTCTTTGGAGAAAACAAATGTATATGCAAATGAGTTAATGCAAAACATATACAAAATAATTTGTTTAATGTACAGAAGAGAGCAGGTAACAACAGAAATGATCATGAAATGTCTTGTGTTTCAAGTGGAATTTGAGGTAAACTTTGAAGGTATCAGGGCATCCTAAGAGGTAGAGGTGGTGAAGGAGAACATTCTAGGCATGTAGGACAGCCTGTCCCAAGGCACTGAGGCTAAGAGACAGAATGCTTAGTATGGAGGACACTGAGAGAAGTGGAGGTTCTGAGAGGAACCAGCCAATCAGAGGAAGAGTCTGCAGGAGGGGTGGGGGCTATTTCCAATTCGAAAAGTCCAGGGGTGAGATGGAACTATCAGTGGGGCAGTTTCAATGACCTGGTAAAGAAAATCTGGAGATTTGGGAGTACAGCCCAGAGGGGACTTCAGATTTCAAGACTTGGCCACAGCTTATATGTGGAAAGTGAGGGAGAGAGAAGAATCAAGGATAACTCCAAGGTTGTGAACTTGGGTGACTGGAATGATAGTGATTTCCCTAAACAGAAATAAGGATGTTAGGCAATGGAGAGGGTTTCAGGGAAAAGATCATAAGTAACCACGACTTAATATAAGAACTAGCATGAAAGATATCATGAAAAATAGGTGGGCTGGTCATTTTTCAAGAGTCTACTTATACCATACTGTTCATTACATACTCTTCCATCCAATGACATTGGTCTCCTGGCTGTCACGAGGACTAGACACTCTGATCTCTCACCTCTGGGAATTTTCTCTGCCTGTTCCCTATGCCTGGAATACTCTCCCTCCCTGATTCCTTTAAGTTCCAACTAAAATTCCATCTTTTACTGCAAGCTTTCCTCAACCCTGCTTCATTCTACTCTTCTTAATTCCCTCTGTTAATTCTCTCCTTTTATTTTGTATTATAGCTTGCTTTGCATTCTTTGTTTGTATGTTGTCTCCTTCATTAGATTGTAAATCTTTGGGGTCAGGGACTGTTTCTTGCCTCTTTTTGTATCCCCAGTACTTAGCATAATGCCTAGCCTATAGAAGGTGCTTAATTAATATTTAGTGAGTGAGTGAGTGGTAATGGACCTGACCATCCTGCTTATTTTATTTCTTTGTTGATCAATGCTTCAATGGACAGAATGATGCTTGGATGAAAGATATCACTAGAAACTGCTTACTGAAGTCTTCATATACTAACGTAGACCACGTTCTTTGGGGCTCATTCCTACCCTCAATAAAGTTGGGTTTCCAGAGAATGACTACTTGACCCATTAGGAATTAGCCTGAGAAGTTTTCTATACTGTCATTTATGAGTCCTCATCTGGTTGTGTTCCTCCAATACTGAATAATCAGTTACTATCTCCTTAATGTCATTTAACAAATTAACATTCATTAGCTTTTACAAATGGATATTTATGAGAAAGTTTAGCAAAAACTGAAGGACAACTGGGAGCATATTCTCCTCTACCACCTTGGTCCCGGGGAAGAGTCAGCTCAAACTTAAAGTGGTTGTTACAAAATATTCTTCTCTCTCTCTAGCCCCAAGTTCACTTCTATGTATGAGAAAGCCAACGAATAGGTCATTTCCTTGCTCCTAGGACTTATTGTCTGAGGTGTTGGTAAATTTACTGTTGGACTAGGATAAACAGGTTGCTTCTCAGGTTGGTTCCTCACTGGGCTCTGTTGTTGCAGGTCCGGGCAGACTATAACTGATTCTAGTTGCTGGATGTCTGGTGGTTCTTCCAACCTTTCCAAGCTCATAAGTTTATAATAACCGGGTCCATTTCCATTTCTAATGCCTTAGATCAGGAAAGAAGGAACAGAACAGATACAGAAGTATCAGAGGCACCAAGCATTCACTTAAAAATGGCTAGAAGGAGAAACAAAGCAGGTGAAAAAATAGGTGGCAGACTTCTACCACTGACACTACCTTCCCCTCCCACCTCCTCCACTGGGAGAATTTAACAGCAGGTCTTGTCTCAGTGATCATAGGGATCAGAGAGAGTTCATGTGTTCTATCCTTTGTGCAAATACTCAGTTCTGCTTCAGTAGCCAATTAAAAGGCTTTTTGTCACTATACAGGAAGCCCACAGACAATTAGGGGATACTTGTCCAGGTTCTGAAGTGAAGAGGGAAAGTATCTTTCCATACGGTACAGCACATCTGGAAGCAGGCTCAGCAAGCCTTCAGGTGGATTTTTCAAATGTTCCAATGCAGTTCTTAACCTGGCAGTGGGTGGTGGGGAGTGGGGGCCCTGTCTATGAACTTTATTTTCACATTTTGATATGATTGGTTTCCTTTGACTTTCTGCATTTAAAAACATTATTCTGATCCATGTCACCAAAAAGGTCCTGTTCTAATGACTGGACAGTAGAGCAGTCTAGTCCCCCATTACATTAACATAAGAGAATCTATCTTAGCTTTAGGAGTTCATTTAGTGAGCCTTGAGTTAGGAGGATTTCTCCTAGGGATAAGTCAAAGGGAATTGATGAAGTGGCATCAGTTTATTATTTAAAAATTTTAAATTATCCCCATTTTACAGATGAAGAAACTGAGGGTCGGAGGCTAAGTGACTCGCTCAGGGTCATACAGATGGTAACTACTGGAAGGTGGGGCTGTCGAAACCAAGTCTATCTTGACTTTAGGGTCAGAGCTCTAACTACTATACCGCGCTGTCACGATGTCATCTACTTGGGCAGAGACACTCTTGAAGTCTTGATAGAGATGATAGAGACAGAAAAGTAAGGAACGAGTCAAGCAGACATTGAGCCCCGCTAATGTTAAGTCACATGTATGGGGTCGACTATCTCTAATGGGGACCCGTAGTAATAAAACAAGAGCCAAGACATCACCTGACACCAGGGGTCTGGCACAAAAGGACCTTGCTCACGATCTGGAAGTGTTGGACTAGAGACACCTACAGCATCACTACTCTCCGTATCACTTCTCCCTGTCATCTCCAGGTCACATGACACTGGTGCCCTTGTGGGATAGACTTTTGATTGGTCGTTGCGGAGCGGCCCTCGATTGGTCGGCTTCTGCTTTGCCCCCGCCCTCCTCCTCGCCCCGACCCACGTGAGGGGGGAGAGTCACGCGATTTCCGGGAACCCGTCAGGAAGGACATAAACAAAACAAACCCGAAGCAGCATGGAGAGGGGCCGCGGCCCCCGCACCAGGACGGGCCCCAGCCCCTAAGCTCTCCCCCGGACACAGCACCAGCAGGTAAGGGTCCTTCTCGCAGCCCGAGCGGGGGGGAGGGGTGCGGACAGGACAGGAGTGGGAGCGAGTGGAGCGGCGGCGGGGCCGGGGGGGCTGGCCCCTGGCTGAGGTGGCACCCGGGGCCCTGCTCCTGCCCCTAGCCGGCAGCAGGAGGGCAGGAGGCCGGGGGCTCCGGGGGAGGGACGAGAGGCGCCCGGCAGGGTGGGGGAGAATCAGCTAAGCACGGGCTGGGGGGAGAAGGCTCCATACCTGAGGCTACCGCGGGAGGGGGGTGTGTGGGGGGCGGGGAGAGGAAGCGGCTCTGCCGAGGCCCGGGCCACACACCTGCCCCAAGCAGGTGATACGCCTAAGCTCAGGCCGCGGCGTCTGAGCACAGGAGCAGGGGGTGGATGGTGTTGGTGAAACGTGGGGAGTAGACCTGGCCTTGCCAGGTTGGGAGAGGGGGCTGTTTGTCTGCTTGGTACCTGTCACTATCATTCTGGGCATGGGTGTTCCAGACAGGGGCTCTAGAGCCGACTTGGAGGGTGCTGGTGGTGCTTTTTCTCTTTTCAAAAAAAATCTTTAAAAGGTTTAGACAGCGAGGACAGGTTGTTACATAAATCCTGGAGATGTTTAGAAAAGCAAAAACTCTTAGGCTGTGCAGAAACGCAGGGTTGTCAAGTTGTTACGAAGTATCCCTCCGTCTCCCTAGCTTTTTCTGTGCGGTGGTGATGGGCTGGAGACAGGGTTGCTGGGGGGGGGGGGGGAATGTCACTTCTCCTCTCCCCCTTCCTCCCAACCTGGAGGAACTGGGGAAGGGACTCCGACGGAGATCAGGTTCCTAAAATGGGGCGCTAGTGCCCATTTAGGATTTTCTCTGGACCGACCCTTCGCTGTAGGATGCGATGTGCCTGTCAGGAGCAGGGAAAGGGTGGGAGGGGCAGCTGAGAAAAGGAAAGTAAAGGGGGACTAGGAAGAGGGTGGGGATAGGGAGGAGGAGCGTAGGGAGGAGGGGTCGAGGCGGGGCAGGGGCGGGAGCGGGGGGGAGGGGGGGAAGAGGAGGAGGAGAGGAGAGGAGAGGAAAAGAGAGAGGGGTGGGACAAATGGGAAGGCCGGGTGGGGAAGGCGGGGCGGGTGGGAAGCAGAGGGTGGAGCGGGTGGGGGCGGGGCCCGGGGGGACCGGGGCCAGAAGGCTACCCCGGAAGAGGGGGCGGAAAGGGGCGGGGCAGGAGGGGGAGGTTTGTGGGCACCCGCTCTCCTTTTGGGATAGGCGGAGGTCTAGGTTGAATTTGTTTGGAGGTGATGGACACCCCATTGGGGACGAGAAAGGGAGAGGCGGCGGCCTGGAGGCCTTTTCTACAGGGATTTGTTTATGTGTCGCCTCAAGGCAGCTTGAAATGCCCCTGAGGCGGGGTCCTGGTCCCTTAGTGGCAGGGATAGATGCCCAATCAATGGCCAGTACTGGGGTTGGATAGAGTAGGCTCGACCAATAAGCTTAGAGGAGGCGGTGCCGGCTCCAGTTGATTAGGCTGTGCCCAGGGTGGGTTGGGAGGGGCGGCCATGTTGGATTGGAGGGGAGATGTGTTAGTGGGTCACTGGGAGGAGGGGTGCATTGGCTAGGAAAGATAGGGGAGAGGGCAGCAGGTAGGGACGTGTGCCTAAGTTGGGGGTTTGAGAAGCAGCTTAGATTCTCTTCGGAAAGTAGCCCGGGCTGCCGCTGAACCACTCCTCGGTGGCGGAGTTCGCACTGAGGATGTTCAAGGTTTTTCCGGGGTAGTTTTCCTAATGAAAGGGATCCCAGATTCTTGACTTTGCTTTTCTTTCTCTTACCTCCTTTATTGCTAGACGCTGGTACCACTTTGCTTCGGTTTAAGAAATCACACCTTTCAGCCGACCTCTAAGAACAATATTGGACATTAAAAGAATATCATATCGAAGCGACATTAATAAAAAGTGGGCTCCCTTTCGCTGTTAGGCCTCCGGGCTAGGCAGTGAGGGGAGTGGGAGACATTCTGCTTTTCTGGATTATGAAAGAAAACAGACCGGGAATTATTGGAAAGTTGAGGCCATATTAATCAGGCTCTTCTTTGCTTTCTCAGTTGTCACAGAATATTTTCCCCTCAATACTGATAACATACTTCAACTAAGTGTAAAAACTGAGGAATAAAATAATGAATTGGGTTTTAAGCTTTTAGGACAGCATTTTCCATATGAATCTTTTCTAAAAGTGAGAAAACAGTAAATTTTTTGCTTTTCCTTTCAGAAAGTCGGAAAATAAGATTGTGTTTGGTGCTAGTATTCTGGTTATAACTGCAATCAGTATTACAGATTTCTTTTTGTTTAATGTTATATTAAGATGAATTTAGTATTTTTTTCCTAAACAAAAATCGTAATGGTATAGTTAGCTCTTTAATTTTCCACACTAATGAAGGGAAACGGTAATATGTCTGATTCCCAAATCAGTTATTTTATTTTATCATGCACTCCTTTTCATGTTTGTCAGATTTACCTACCTGGAAATTTTTTTTTTAATAAAATTAGGTTACATTCTTTGAGCATACAGTAGAGATATTATTGCAAAGAGTAGAACCCATAAGTATTTTGGGGGGTTGTTATAGACAAGCAGTAACTAGTCCAGAAAAAAAATCTCATGGGTATAATAAAGGAGATAATTTGTTTTCTAGGTAATACAAAGTTTATTATATACACTATTCTCATCCATTGATTAATTGTAGAAATTTTCATATTGACAACTTAAGTTTTTTAGTTTTGTTAATATTTTGAATCTGATGAGTTATACATTTTTTAGGAATAAATATATAAAAATGCGTCATCATTAACAGTCCTTAATTCTCTAGGTTTTAGTGTAACATTTTCTTAATAGATCAGAAACATTTGCAATTGGTAAATGTTTTTATCCAAACTATAACCCTTTATAAATGTCATAGCTATTAACAAGTAGAAAATATAGTACCTTTGAAGTTATGTTTAAATTTGGAGTAAACTGAGGTTTTACTTGTTATACAGTCTGGGGTTCAGTACCAATCATTGAAGTCAGTTGTCACTAATCACTTTAATATATACAAATAGAAGAGTGAACACTACCAGTCAATGAAATAAGCAACTTCTCACTTTAAGTTTCATAAATAGAAAAATAAATGTAAGAGATGAAACAGTTGAGATGATGGCATGGGGAGATTCAGCTCTTGTCAGGGAGGGGAACAAGCAGTTATTTGGCACCTACTATGTGCTAAGTGCTTTACAAATATTATATCAATTGATTTTTGCAACAGCCCTGTGAGGTAGGTACTGTTATTATTCCCATATTACAGTTGAAGAAACTGAGGCAGAAAGTGATTAAGTGACTTGCCTAGGGTCACGAAGCTAGTAAATATCTGAAGCTGGATTTGAACTCAAGTCTTCCTAACTTTTAATAAAATCCAGTGTTCTACCTACTGTGCCACCTACCATTTTGGTTTTCTAAATAGCATGGAGGAGGCTTGGAAACATTCATAGAAAGATTTTTGCCAATTTAGTTCTGATGGGCTTTACATATTACTTTTGTATATCTAATTGACATTATTATACAAGTTAAAACTGAGAAATCATAGATGATTTCCTTGATCCTTGCGAAATCTGCAGCCTGTATCAAGTAGCTAGAACACCAGCTTATTCTTTTAAATGTAAATGTACTTTCAAAGCCACTACACTGTATGTGAATATTGAATAGTGCTGTGTGGTTCTTGGATGAACTTGATAACTTTATGTATAGTCTCATTTACCTTTTAGGGGTTAACTAAATGATTCATAACATAGTACAGCATATTTACTATGTATTGTTTAAATACTCATGAGTGTTTGGTTTTAACAGGACAAGAGAACTGAGTGTACTGCAGCTTCTTTAAAACTTTGTTTTGGGGAGTTAGATTATTTGGGAGATTGTTGATTCTAGCACTTGAAGGAAATGAAATTTCTTTAGTCTTGAGCAAGCATATGATACCTGAAATGCCCCAGGAAGAAGATAATCCAAGGAACTCGTTCCTTCTTGTCTATAGGTCTCAAGCTGTATATAAGACTTTGCTGCATCACTGTTTCATAAAATATTCTAAGTCATTAAGAACCAGTTTATTCCATTTAGTTGGCTATCTTTTGATCTTTTTTCCTTTTTAGACCAGAAATATACAGTTCTTTCATTGTGTTTATTTGAGTAATGACAGAATATATAAGTGACAGTTTCCACCTTAAACTTTTAAAACAACATAGCATATGACATGCTATATCTTGGTCTCACTTTACAGATTAGTCATTCCTTAAAAGTTGTGTGTAAACCAGATGTTTGTATGTCAAGTCATCTTTTCCTGCTCACCTCCATTATTATTTTAGAAAATTGTTGTCATAGGAAAAAACCTTGATCTAAAGCCGTAATAGACAAAACACTTCAGAAACCTAACAATTTCAAGGAGCATTGTGTCATTTAATTCTCCCAACTAAATACTCCAGGAAAAATTAGTAAAATGGACCTTTGTTCTACATGATTTTTGTATACCTTTAAAAAACCTATGTATTCAGGTACTCTGAATAGACAATGACTTCTTCAGTCACTATAGAACTGAGAGTTTAAACTCTCTCACATTGGAATGTTAGTGCTTCTGGACTTAAGCAAAAATTAAGCTAGAAGAGCCACTTGGAAAATGCTTTTTTTTCCCTCCACAGCTCAGAGACCAAAAGTAGTCCTTGATTTACACTCCCCCCCTTTTTCTTTTTAAAGCAAAGCTTTTGAGAGGCATTGGGATGTAACGGAAAGTATTGGAGTTCAAGTATTCTGCTTGAGTTTGATTTGTAGCTGACATACTATCTGAATGACGAAATCAATTAAAAGTTCTGTCATCCTATTTTCTCATCTCTAAAATGAGAATAATACTTAGACTACATAACTTATTGGATTGTTTTGAGGAAAGTGTTTTGTCAACAGTAAATGTGAACCACTATCAGGATATGAAGATTTTTTTTTCTTTAATTGTGACAACCCCTTGTATCAGTACATTTGACAAAATAGTTGAGAATAAGGAAATTTCAATCACATGATGTTCATTTAGAAGGTTTTGACTTGTTGATTGATCAATAGGAGTCTTCTATTCCATTGCAACTTGTGTTGATACAGACTGGTGAGAGGCAGAATGTTGCATTGGAATGATTCTTAGTGAGAAGACTTGGATTCTAATCTTAGTGCCTTACTACCTCAGTGATCTTGGACAAGTTACTTCACTCACCATTCCAGAATTCATTTTCCTCATGTGCAAAATGAAGAGCTTTGATGAAATAGCCTCTAAGATCTTTTCTATTTCTAAATATATGACAATTGCTCCTTTCCAGTGCCAGTCCCTCTCTCTAAGAGCACAGTTCCTGACATATAGGAAGTGCTTAATAAATGCTTATTGACTAACTTTAAGATGCAAAACTGTCTTAAATGTGCTTAGTGAGCGGTCACCTATGTACACACATTATGCATGTTCCATAAAAGAAAATATTTTTAATAAACTTGCTTTGCTTTTATTTTCCATTTTGCTAATTTGGAGAGTTAATATAGATAAATGGAAAACTCCAAAGTTTGGGAAGGAGAACATATTAACTTGATTGCATTGACAAGCAGTTGAGAACTGACAGTCCTTGTCTCTAGTTTTAAATATGCTACTAAGTTGCTCTGTAACCTTGGGCAAATCAATTAAAGTCTCAGTTTATCCATTTGTAGAGGAGGAATTAGTATCTTTCCTACCTACCCCAAGGAGTAAGTGTTAGATGATTTATTTTGGAGAGTGAAGACTACCTGAAGTCAAGGAGAGTAGTATTACTAGAGGTAGTGAACTCATCCAGGAAAGAAAGTAGATTTTTTTGAGTGAGGGAGCTAATCATAGCTTTTTCATAGATACAGAACTTTCACTTGACACCTTTAATTCTGCCAGTTATTTCATCTCTAACATCCATTTTTTAGAGAAGTTTCTCTAGATTTTGATCCTATTTGAATTCCCTTTAATTCTTCCATTACTTTATTTTTAGAATAACTAAAGTAATTACATTTGTTGAGGACTTACTCTGAAGCCTGAATAAACAACGATCAATCAATCTACATTTATTGGCCTGTTGGGAAAGTTTTCCTCTCACTCTCACTCATTCATGTCTCTCTTTTACTCTCTGTCTCTGGCTGTTTCTCTCTTTTCTTTCCCTTCCCTTGGTTCATATTGGGTACCATACCTTTACTGGCAGGTTCTCAGCCCAAAGGGAATGTACATTTTTGATGGCTGAAATCTTTTTTTCTTAAGGACCA
Source organism: Phalanger gymnotis (assembly GCA_028646595.1). Classification (NCBI taxonomy): domain Eukaryota; kingdom Metazoa; phylum Chordata; class Mammalia; order Diprotodontia; family Phalangeridae; genus Phalanger; species Phalanger gymnotis. The sequence goes on from CM053625.1 coordinate 60,237,439, forward strand.
AGCCTTAAACCCAAATCACTCAAGCACCCATTGATTGGCCAACCCTAAGTCCCAGGCCAAGTCTTACTAAGTCGTCCTTTGGGCCTTGATTGGTCCAGAATAAATGTAAATAGCAGTTGTTTCTGTTTTGGCCAAAAACCCTGAGGGTCTTCCCCTTCCAGATTGATTTTTTTTTTTTGGACTAGATAAAAGAGGCCAATTTCTGCCTCCATCTCAGCCTTCATCATTGAATGGGTGTTGCCTCAGTCAAACTGAGCTCTGTTAAAGACCTTACTTTAAAAAGGCCAAGGTCTCCCACTGCATCTAAGGCCATCTCCAATTGTATCTCTCCATTGGACCCGGATGGCTCCTGAGGAGAGAGTGAGGCTGGTGACTTTGCACAGCCCTGCTTTACTTAAATCTAGTTCACTTGTGTGTCTTGGCATCACCTCTTGATGTCATGGTCCTCTTCCACAGCAAAGTACAAACAACAGCAACAAAAAGAAGTATTTTCCTTTGTTCGTTTGGATTTGCCATTAGCATTTGGTATATATGATCACTAAATGTGTGGCAAGGGTAAATGGAGTTGTGTTATAGTGAGGGCATTCTTATCTCTCAGGTAGACCAAACTAAGCTTGGGGAAAATGCTCATTCGTACACAACCTTTTCCTGTGGATGTCTGTTATGTTGTTACTTCAGGAATTTAAGGTATAAAATTGTCTGGACAACCACTAGGAGTCAGTTCAGGGAATGCATTTCGATTATTATAATTGATTCCATTCTCTTTTGGATGACTTGTCACCAAAACAGGTCTCTTTCCTTTTTCAAAATTCACCACTTCAATAAAACTTTCCCTAATTCACCCCAGGTATCATATTGCTCCTCTGCTCTGTGTCCTCTTGTGTTATATATTTGTCATTGCCTATGTATCCTTAGTTATTAAATCTTCCTTCCCAGATGTTTGATGTTTTTGGTGTTGATAACCAATTTCAAAGCTTTAGGGTTTTTTATATTCCTTCCATTATAATTTTTCCGAATGCGCTGATAAGTATCTTTCTCTATTCCCTTCTTTGGTTCAGTGTTTTTAAGGACTTCATGAGCTGATTAGCAAATTTTTGGGATCATTTCATGTCTGTAACCACATTCTTTCAGCAAGAGAACTTTCCTACCTTCATTATCAGTGTGTGCTACTTAAAAAAGAAAAAAAACTTAAAACAGGTAAATTGGACATGTGGATTCGTTCACTTTAGTAGCCTTCCTTTAAATAACAGCTTCTATTAATGCATTTTATTGCATAGTTTATCACTTTTTAAACCTTTGTTGTTTTTTCAGTTGTCTCATTTGTATCTGACTCTTTGTGATCCCATTTGGGGTTTTCTTCACAAAGATATTGGAGTGATTTGTCATTTCCTTCTCTAGCTTATGAAGAATCTGAGGGTTAAGTGACTTGCTCAAGGTCACATAGCTAATGAGAGTCTGAGTCTAGATTTGAACTCAGGAAGATAAGCCCAATTCCTGATTCCAGCCCTTGTGTTCTATCCACTGTGCCACCGGACTGCCCCATGTGATTCCTTACTGTCAGGTTTTAATTTTTATTAATACAGTTGTTTAAAACGAGTTATTTCTGTCAGACAAACCAACAGAGACAGCGTGGATTGATGGATCTAGAATATGCCTCAGTCAGGAAGACTTAGGGTTGTCTTCTGAAGTGGTGGCTGCTTGACCTGGGGCTAGCTGCAACTTCTTAGTGCCCTAGGACCAGCAAGTCTAATCTAAGACTATAACTGTCTTAATTGTGAGAGGGAGTTTCCTCAAGGGGAGTGCTTCATGATAATAAAATCACAGGACTTGACCATAAAAGGAGGGAAGGGAATACAGACTGAAATGACTCTTGTCTCGTTACAAAAAAATGGTCAACTTTAACGAAATTCAGGAAATGTACTGTAGCAAATTGGGATTCTTTTAAGATCACTGGTAACTTTTGATTTGCCTAATCTGTCCACCCAGCTTTACTCTTAGAGATTTCTTCTTTTTTTTTACAATGTATTGTCATTTCCATTCAAAGATGCCACTGTGGATGATGGTATATGAAAATTTAGTATGTTACAAAAAATTTAAAAATAATTTTTTTTAAAATAAGTTTTTATTGAGGTCATCTGTTCTCTACACGATTATAGTTTTCTCCAGTATTCTTCCTTCTCCTGCTCTTACTGCCATCCCATATAACAAAAAGCGCGGGAAAAAATCAGCACAAACTGATCAATGCATTGAAAAAGTTCAAACATGTGCAACATGCAACACCTGTGGAGCCTCACTTCCAGGAAGGGAGGGGTTGGGGATGGCCTTTCATATCTCTTCATTCCAGTCATGTCTGATCTTTGCAATTTTGTTACATTTACTTTTGATTTGTGTGTGTGTGTGTGTGTGTGTGTGGTTTTTTTCTTTCATTTACATTGTAGTCATTGTATATAGGTTTTGTTTGGCTCTGTTTATTTCACTTTGAATCAGTTCAAGTAGATCTTTGCGTGCATCTTTGTATTTATTACATAGATCATTTCTCACAACTCAGTAATATTCCATTACATTCACGTACCACAATTTGCTTAGTCATTCCCCAGTTGATTGACACCTACTTTGTTTCTAATTCTTTGCTATCACAAAAAGTGTTGCTCTAAATATTTTGGTGTTTATGGGGACTTTCTTCTTATTGATGGCTTCTTTGAGGTATAAACTCCATAAGGAAATTCTGTTTCAAAGAGTATGGACATTTCTTACAGAAAATGGACAGGACTTTTTACAGTATAGACAATGTACATAATTGCAAATTGCTTTCCAAGATGTTTATATCACTTCACAGCTTTGCCAACAACATATTATTATGTCTGTCATTCCACAACTCATTTAACATTGACTATTGCCACTTTCTGTCATCTTTGCCAATTTGCAGGATGTAAGGTGAAACCTCTGGTTGTTTTGATTTGCATTTCTTTTATTATTAGTGGTTTAGAGGATTCTTTCATGTGGTTGTGGATGCTTTGCATTTCTTTTTTAAAGAACTGTTTGTTAATATCCTTTGACCATGTTATGGTTGGGCAATGGCTGTTATACATATATACATATATATTTACACACACATGCACGTATGTGTGTGTATAAGCTTTTTAGTTATCTTGGATACCAAACTCTTTTTTTTTTGATTGAATTTTATTTTACCTGAACACAAATACAAAATAAAGAAAAGAAACAAAAACATATCATAATCTTAAATATTGAAA
>CM053625.1:60241192-60259649 GCA_028646595.1 Phalanger gymnotis
ACCTAGACTGGGCTTAGATCTTCAGCAGGCTCTTCACTCCTGCTCTGATCAGCCACTTAATTCCTCCCACCAGGTGGGCCTGGGGCCAGAAGCAACTGCAGCTGTAGTTCTGTAGCTGCCCCACCTCCACTGCCCCAGGGGCAGGAGCCAAACTCCAAACTCCCTGTCCCCAGCAGCTTTTCTCACTAACCTTCTCTCTTGTCTTTGCTGTTTGTGGGTTGAGAGGTCACTGATTCAGGGCACTAGGGCACACTCCACCCAGCTCCCGGTCTGGTTGGTCAGGTCCGTGCTGCCCACGCTGGGCTCTGCAGCTCAGCTCCACTCCCCTCAGCTCCCGGCTCCATGTGGGATAGACCTTACCCAGAGACCATCCAGGCTGTCCTGGGGTGGAGCCCTGCTTCCTTCCACCACTTTGTGGGTTCTGCAGTTCTAGAATTGTTCAGAGCCATTTTTTATAGGTTTTTGGAGAGACTTGGTGGGGAGCTCACGGTAGTCCCTGCTTTCCAGCCGCCATCTTGGCTCTGCCCCCCAAACTCAATTTAATTGTTATGTTTATCTATTTCTAATTGAAACCTATCCCCCCAAACAACTTGTAAATTAAGATCAAGCAAAGATGATTTTTTGAGTGTTTATTTAAAGTAAGAAACTGAATGTAATATTTGAGTTACATTTTCTATGGTATTTTGGCCCACCTACAGTTAGGGCTACCAGGACTCAGTTTTTTCTCTGAATCCAGAAGATCTCTCATTCTTCTCGGGACATTTTATTCTAAAGGGAGACTCTACTGTCGTATCTGCTGTTGCTCCCTAAACAAAATACTGTCTTGGTCAGTGAAAAGGTTACTCATCACACAACTTGCAGTCTTCCAGTTACCTTTCACACCTTTCAGAAATTCTCCCCTCCCCACTACTAACAGCAATATTATTTCAGTAAGATTGAAAGTTAGAGCACTTTCCCCTATTTTTGGATACCTCATGTTATCAGAATCACTTATTACATGGAAATTCCATTGGCTATTTGACATTTGGCTTTTTATTTAAAAAAAAATTTGATCTCTGGCCTGCAAAGAGCTCTTGGTTTGTCATTTCAGTACTGTCTACTTGCAAATCCATATGTAGAATTGAGCTTCAGTAAAAATAAAGGGGGCTTGAGGTTCCCATGATCAATAAGTAACTTTCATAGCTCTCTCCTTGCCTTCTTCTTTGGGAAGCATTTGGTTTCCTGAGCCTTCCGACAAAACTGGATCTCATGGAGAAGTGGAGAACTGGAAGAAAGGGACTTTACCACTTAGTGCTCCAAGAGTCTCAAAAGGATGAGAACAGAGATGAAAGGGTAAAGGTGAAAAAAGTATATGGGGAAGATCTTCACAGGGTGCACTTAGACACCTTTCACAGATTGAATCTGGGGAATGAACTCAAAAGAGCGATGTCTCAATACAGACGTATTTTGAATGGCCTCTTTAAGCCCCTGAAGAGAAGCTCCTTGGCACAATTTCAATGGCAAAATGTTTGTACATCATTAGTAGCTAAGTTCCATGAAAGAGATGGTATCTATTTAAATGAGGAGTTAGGAGTTTTCATCCCTTGAAGTTTCAGATATAGTCCTGTTCTAAAGGAAAAGAGGAAAGTAACAGAAACTCAGCCTGAATTTATAAGAGTAAAATAAGGCAGAGAGTACTTACTCTTCCTCCATTTTTAAAAAAAAGTACCGTCATCTACTCGGTTGAAAGTTGGGGTTCACTCAAGTGTTTCTCTAGCTTTGCTAGGGGGAAGTACATGTGATGATAAATGAAGAGTTTTTCAATATAGAAAAACTGGGTTTGCTCTGACATTGCTGTATAACTATGGTATTGGACAAATACATTTAACTTCTCAGCTTCTGTTTCCCCATATTTTAAATGGGAATGGTAATATTTATTCAGCACTTACTATAGACCATACGCTGTACTAAGTGCCAGGAATAAAAAGAAAGGCAAAAACATTCCCTGCCTTCAAGATTTGTTGTGAGAAAAAGATGTGTGTGTGAGGTATACAGATAGTTGTCGTTATTTTAATCAAGGCAGTTGAGTGGTGAAGTGGATAGAGCTCTGGGCCTTGAGTTGGAAAGTTCACTTGTTTCAGTCATGTATGACTCTTCATGACACCATTTGGAGTTATCTTGGCAAAGATACTGGAGTGCTTTGTCACTGCCTTCGCCAGCTCATTTTACAGATGAGGAAACTGAGGCAAACAGGGTTAAGTGACTTACTTATGGTCACACAGATCCTAAACGTCTGAGGTCAGATTTGAACTTAGGTCTTCCTGACTCCAGGGCCGGTGCTCTACTCACTGTGCCACCTAGCTACCCCACCTTTTTTTTGTTACTTTATTTCTCTTGCCCTATTTTTAATAAAAAGAATTCCGTTACATTTACTCTTCATTATTAGCAGAGTCCTAGATCAGTGCTCTGTAAAAAAAACAAACAAAGAAAAAAAACAAAAAAACTTCAAATTTCCTGAATGGTACTTTGGATATCAATTCCCATTAGTGTTTCAAAGATGGGGTGGGGAAGTTAGTTGCCTTTTAAAAAATCATTCATCCATGACCTGTGAAGACAAACATAATTTCTTCTCTGAACTCCAAGGGACCGGCAGAAATTCCTAGATTCAGTGGGGCATACCTATTAACAACTGTTGAAAAGACCTTTGGATTTATGAGCAGTGAAGGTGTAGGCGTGTATTGCACAGACTCAGAGTTCTGCTTTTGGTGCTCGTTCCAAATTGGCAATTTGATTCATTTTCATGAAGTTTTTGCTTTGCTGAGAAACCAGAATAGGCAGCACAGTGAATGAACATGTGGTAGCAAGTCTGAATTTGTGTCTTGATTCAGCCACTAATTGCTCATCTGTGTGGTCTTTGGTAAGTCACTTTAGTCTCTGAGTCTTACTTTTCTCATCTATAAAACGAGCTTAGACTAATGATCTTGAAACCCTTTTCAGCACTTTATCCCGTGGTCAACCGTTTTTACCTTTCCACTGCTAGGAACACCTACTTCACTATCTGAAGGACACCCTCTTGTGGTTAGGAGGTGTCTGTGGAGCCTCTGCTTTAGTAGACCCAAACAAGGACAGGTGGAAAGGACTAATCACCTCTGCAGCAACATCTGGAGAAGTTGTAAAGAATTGGAAAGAGTAAAAGTGAGGAAATTAATAGATTAGGCTGTTATTGCTAGATGTACTTTCCTAATTAGTTACAATATGCTTTAATATTAAAGAGGTCATCATATGTGTTGTTCTTCAAAAGTAGCCAACAAAGCATCCTCAAAGAGCAGCCTTTTTGTTATAGTTCCTTTCTCATTCTGAGCTCATCAGTCCAGAAGGCTTTTCCCAAAAATATTCTTCGTTTAAAGGTATTAGTACATATTAACTCTACATATGTATAACTTTCCTTCTCAGTTCAGTTCAACAAATGTGTTAAGCACCTACTCTGGGTCCTGGGATGTACAAAGACAAAACAGAACAGGCCCAGCCCTCAGGAAGCTCATGATCCTGAAACCACACATTCTTCCTTTGTCAAGCTGTCGCATTAAGAGCTACGTATCTTTTCAGAAGGTGGCCAATGCCATAGCCACACAGTAAGGATTTTCATTGGGCATCTCTGAAAAATGAATGCAAGTTATAAGAAATGCATAGAGGTTGTGGGGGACTTGGTATTTAGGGGAATAGGGACAACCAGGCACTATTCTACGGGTGTCCATTGTGTGCTGCAAAGGGGGCAGCTACCGTGTTATGTTTAGAACTCTTCTTATTCCTATTTTACCTCATCAAAAGAAGTAGGACACCTGGGAAACCAAGAGCAACTTTATTCTTCAACACTTTGGGGGGCGGGTGGGTGGTCATGTCAACTTCTAATAGAGTGAGGGTATTAACTATTGTGGAAATTTTAAAAAGATCTGTAGGTTTGGAGTCTTTGTCTGAAGGTGGGATATTTAAAGGGCACTGATAGCTTTTCTCTGAGTAAGAAGGTTGGGGAAGATCTGTGACAGGATGGGGTTAGGGGGTTAGGAGTAACTCCTGTTGGGGTGAGCATGGAGTAGCTTGGTTCCAGCTGTTTCATGGTGGTAGGTTATTTGGGGATCAAGGCTATGGCTAAATGAACCTGAGTTCCCAACTAGCCTACATATGGGGAAAAAGGCCCAGCCCATGCCCCACAGAGAAGGTACTCGACAATAGCTGTCTAGGCTTGTAAAGAAGGACCAGTAAGACTAGGGTGGTGGGTTTCAGTCTACCCACCACCCTAACCTGTTGCAGGCTGAGGCAGCCCCTGGCTTTGGGCCTTACCAGAGGAGGCTTCTGGGCTGCCTTCCCTAGAGTAGGTGAACTTGGGGCCAGAGTGTACTTTCTTCACCTTATCCTGACTCACAAAACTGGAATCCCTGCTCTGGAAGGGCTCTGTGAACCTTTGGCGTATATCAGATTACCAGATTTCAACAACCTGGATGAAAGGGCTCTGGATTCAGAATCCTAAAACCTAGGTAGTCCCTGTTCTTATATTCATTCAGAACCTCGGTTTCCTACACTGTAAATTGAGGAGATTGGACAGGGTAGTCCCCAAGGTCCCTTCTGTTGTAAGAGTCTGTCAATCTTTGAGACTTGGGCTCAATTTGACTCCGCCTTAGCACAACCTCATTTTCATTGTGAGCTGAATAAGCCTTCCTCTGTGACTTCTAGCAAATCATTTCCTTTCCTTTGAGGCCTCAGTTTCTTCCTATGTAAAATGAAAGTGTTGTAGTAGAGGAGTGGGGGGCAGCGTAGAATCTGGGAGAGGTCTTGGAGGGTAAGGATATTCCCTGGCAGCAACAGTAGCAACAGCAGCAACCTTGTGATGTCTTGGGGTCTACCTGTACTCTGTGGGACTTTATATGATAGTTTAATTTTCTTCTAGTGTCACATCATTATTGCTCATTAGTTCATACGAATCCACCCATATTTATATTCTTCATACTTGTCATTTTTACTGCACAATGATATTCTGTTACTTTCATGTACCAAAATTTGTTCCCTTAATTGATGGGTATTTATTTGGCTTGCAGTTTTTTGTTACAACAAAATGCTGCTTTGACTATTTTGCATTGTGGTTTACTTTTCTGCCTTTGACTTCATTGTAAGTCTGTGCTCAGTAGTTGGATTGAAAGATTAAAGAGTATAAACAGGATAGTTACACTTCTGTATAATTCCAGATTATTTTCCAGAAAACCACCAAAAGGATGTTAATGTTTGTCTTCCTACAATCCTTTCAACACTCATTATTTCTTTTTTCATCTTTGCCAATTTGCTGGGTATGAGGTAAAATTTCATCATTATTTTAATTTGAACCTGTCTGATTACTTGTGAGGTGGAGGAGTTTTTATATCTTTATAGTTTGTAATTTTTTTTTTGAAAACTGTTCATACCATTTTACCACTTTTTGGAGGGGAATGGATCTTGATCTTATTTGTCATTTCCCTATATATCTTGGGTATTTGATTTTTACTTATGATATTTAATGCAGAGATTTTTTCTCCACTTAGTATTTTCTCTTCTTATACTATAAGGATATTTTTTTATAAAAAAGCTCTGATTTTTTTTTTTTTTGGGTAATCATCTCTGTCCCTTGTTTGGTTAAGAATTCTGCTGCAACCACAAATGTAAAAGGTATTTCCTTTTGGTATCCCATTTTTTTTTTAAAAAGAGGAAATTACTTGTTATACTTAATATAGCTATTTAGAGCTTATTGTGGTATATATGGTGTGAGATAACTGGTCTCAATCAAATTTCTGTTAAATTGCTTTCCAGTTTTCCCAGCAATTCTTTTAAAAATAGGAAGTCCTTACTCTAGTAGATTACATTCTTGGGTTAATCAAACACTGTGCTACTGTTTTCATTTGTTTCTGCTTTTTGCTTACCTACTCTGTTCTGTTAATGTGATTTTGATTATTTTTCAAAGGTTAAGTTTTTTTTAGAGTAAAGTTACTTTTTTTTTTTAATTCATTAGTTTCATGCAGAACTACTTAACGAAAGCAGAGGTCCAAGCGATTGAACTGAAGGTATTCCGGTGAAAACCTGCCACTTATTCTATAAATTATTTTTTATCGTGAATTTAAAGCTGGAAAGGAATCTACAAGCAAGAAAAAAAAGTTTGGAATTAGACTCTCAGGATCTGGGCTTGGAAATGCCTCAGGTAAATCTTACTGAGTGTGAGTAGTCTTTTTTTTTATATTTGAGCTCAGCAGAGGTCAGTACCATTGGTGTTGTCAGTTCTTACATCCCTGGTAAATCTACTGTGTGTGACTAGTCCTCTTTATATTTGAGCTCAGCAGACCTCAGTACCATTGCTTCTGTAAGTTCTTACATTTCTGTAACTTGTAGCAGAGGGCTTCCTATGTGTTTGGGCTCACACAGACCAGGTCCAATCCTGTGGGTTAACTTAAAAGGTTCATTTTCTTATTTTTGGCTTGTTGCTCCACTTGGAGTTTGTACTGGGAAAATCTCCAAATATAACTTTTTCTCTGTTTCCACAAATGTGAGTAATAGAACCCCCAGCTCCCATACATCAAGGTAACATGCATATGAATGAAGAACAGCAATTACTTTACAGAAAATTTGGAAGATGGAAAAGGGCTCACAAAAACTCATAAAGAGACACAGACAACTCATAAGGCACTTGTAATATCCTCTTTGAAATGAACTGAATTTGAAGTTACCAGCAAGACAACTATTTGCTATTACAATGAAATTTCACTCCTTACACTGTACCCTTTAGAACTTTAGATTTCCTTGAGAAAGTAGATAGACTTTGGCACTGCTGGATGAACAGTCACCTTCCTATAAGATCTGCAATGTCTGAAGAACACATGGAATAGTTGGCAAGGCCAAATCTCTTATCCCTACATTGTGGTTTTTATCTCTAGCAGCAGGAGCCTCATCAGGGCCTTCTTTCTCCAAGAGACACCACTGCTCAGCAAGACTAATTCACTCTAGAAGGCCAGATCTCTGAGCTCTCACACTTGGGAACTTTGAAACTTGATGTTACCCAAAGGTAACCTCCAAGGCAAGCCTTGCCAGTATATCTCCTTTCTCTGATCAGAAGGCTAGATTCCAGGATCATGTTACATAGGAAATCAAAATCCCCTCCCTTCTTCCAAGGAGGTTGGTGGGATCAGGAACATTGTTCACGGACTTTCCTCTTGGGCTTAGGGGGCAAGCACATGTCTACTTCTGCCAGGTACTTTTGCAAGAACTCCATCATTTCCCCAGCTGCTCTCATCTCTTTGTCTTGAGAAGTCCAGTATCAAGTTTTAGTCTCTGACCTGTTCTCAGAAGATGCTATGGGTGAATATATGTAATTCTCATATGCCTCCACGCCATTTTCAGTTTCTGCTGGAGGGGAGACTACATAGGCCTTCTCTATCTCTGTGTCCAAATACAGGTCTACTCTGTTGCTGATCTGGGCTGTTGGCTCATTTTTGTGGGCCTTTGAAAAGGAGTAGCTTTGAAAAGGATGTACAAGAGTACATCTCACTTGAGCCTTAGTCAGTCTTCTTTGGTTTTCAGGGATTGGGACTATCCAAATCCAGGAGCCATCCCATATCCTTTTAAACAGTGCAGTAATGAGCATGCTTCATTAGTGGTGTCAGACTCAAATAGAAATGGATCCCTATAGGCAGCTAATTGACTTAGAAAACCACAAGTTAATACCATCTATGTTATAATTTTATTTAAAGAAAAATTTTGATTACATTTTTATCTGGTTTGAGTTTGACACTTTTGTTTTATACTATAAAGTAGGAGTGATATTTCTATCAAATTAATTAGTTTCATTAATCAATTAAATTGATTAAACCTGTCTCCTTATATGCTTAACCCCTGTTCTAAACTCTCCATTTCTTTTTAACATCCATTGTTTCTGACCATTCCCCTTGTTCCACTGTCAACTGATCCCAGTCCTGCCCTTGAGTCTGTCTCTGCTCTGACGTTTTCTCCTTGTTTCCGCTTGGCTGTAGCTCAAGAACTCAGCACTAAGCAACAAGGACTATGTTCAAGAAGGTTGGGAGGGTGATGAGAGTTGCTGGCTTTACCCTGGCAATGACAGCTGCTGCAGGGCTAGAACAGAACAAGTACCTCCCTAAACCTGTTTTTGATCATTAAACTGCCACAACTCTCTCATCTTTACCTCAAGACCACACTTCCTCTGTACTCCTGTTGACTAGTGCCCATTAAGCTGTTGCATAAAATGAGACTGAAAAGGAGATGGGAGAGACCAAGAGAAAAGCTGTCTCTTCTTCTAGACCCTTCCTGCCCTTTCTTTCCTCTTAGTCCATCATCTTGATACCATTCACGCCCTTATCCCCTTGAATCAATTCATATTACTTTCCTTACCCCTTAACAGCTTTTAAAAACAACCTCAACTATTTTCTTTTTCAGGACCTCCTTCTCTTAGTATTCTCCCTACTGTGAAGCACTGCTACTAGAACTTTTTCTCGTTTTTCCTCTTTCTCCTCCCATTGCCCGGGATCCTTCTTTCTAAACGTTTTTCATTTCATCTCATCCTTACAAATTACCTCCTTATCCGTATCTATTTCCCAGATGTATTTATAATGCAGAGACTCTCTCAGATAGGGGCCTAGAATTTGTAGTTAACATTTTGACTATTTAGAGTCATCATGGGTTCTGGAATTTGGGACCTGGAGAAAGTAGAACAGGGCCCCTTCAGTAGGGCCTTTCTTCTTTTTCACAGCCTCTAGCCCCATACAAATCCAATGGCTGTCTCACTCAGCTAAGCAAGCATATAGTAAAGTTGATGATTTGGGGATACAAGATGGGGATTATATAGACTTAAATGAACAAAACAAAAACAAACTTATCTTCCTGTTGGTAGGATAGATTCTGTGGTTAGGGCACCTGCCCCTTTGCTTTGCCAATCTCTCTGGATTCGAGAGCCACTTGTCAAGGGACTGAGCATGAGAAAATTTCTATTGATGTGAAAACAATTATCCAGATTGGCCACAGCTTTCTCTAGTAGCTTCCAAACATATTTGGCTACCCTAATTCAATCTGTCTCTGAAAATTACTCTTCTTTGTAAATATTACTACAATCTTGGAATTCACCTAAGTAGACACGATACTTCTAAAAGGAATTTAGAGGGCATTGCTAAGGATTTATGAAATTTTGGATAAGAAACTGAAAACCTCAGGGGCACAGGTGGCATTCTTTTTTTCTGCTGCTAATCAAGGGCAAAGTCTTCGTAAGAGAGAGGTAGATTTGAGAAATGAATATGTGGGTAAAAAAGATTGTATTGTGAGAATAGGTTTTGGATTTCTAGATCATAGCTTAAAATATAGGAATGATGGACTCCTGGTAAGAGATGAGTACACCTAGTAAAAGCTGGTAAAACTATTTACCTGGATTCTTTCTTGCCAATCTAAAGGATGAGCAGGGAGGAAAATGTCTCTCTTTCTGTTGACCAAGGTAAACACCATCGAGAGAAGACGACTTAGCAGTAGAGATGCCCAGAAATTCATAGGATACCAAAACCAAGAAAGGCACTAGCAATAAAACTGATGGCCTCAGATCTACAGATGCAGGAAATATATATAATAAGCAGGGTGAACTAGAAATCCCAATTTAAGAGGGAAAATTTGATCCCAATAGTATCACTGAGACTTAGCTGAATGTGACTTCTGTCTCAAATATGACTCTGGTAGGTAAAAGTTGTGTGGGGGTGGCATCATAGATTAAGAAGATATCTATCAATATTAGGAAATCCAAGATACAGAGGAGGGCAACACAGTGGAAATAATTTGAGTGAAGTTCAGTGGAAGCATAAACATAAAAAATACTTTCATCTGATTGTACAGTAGACCACTTGGACGACCAGAGGACACAAATGAGGATTTGAGGAAACAGATTAAAAGCCTAGCATAGATTTATGATATAGTAATGATGGGAGACTTAAATTATTTAAACATCTGCTGAAGCATTGTCTCTTTAGGCCAAAAAGAGTGGTTCGTAATTCCTTGACTTGCCTTGATAATAATTTCATCCTTCAAAAAGCTGAGGAACCAGTGAAGTGAATTTTTCTTCTGACCTGATTCTCATGTACAAGGAACAGCTGTTTACTGAGGTACAAATTATTGGAACCTTGTAGGGACAGTGACTTTGATTTTAGAATTTGTTATAGAGAAGAAAAAGAAATCTGGGCATTGTCTGAAACACCCTAAATGTGGAAGCTAAAATGTCAGATTGTTAAAATTCTGTGGGTTACAATTCTGCAAAAGAAGTCAACACAGGGAGAATAGAAAACTATCAAGAATGAAATTCTGAAGACACACAAAAACCCCCAAACCTATTCTGATGATGTGGAAAAGGGGTTTGTTTATAGACATTGATATAGGTACATTGACCAACTTAGATTTTTAAAAGGTATGTATCGAAGATGGAAGGGCTGATAATCGAGGATGACCGTAACAGCATAGCATAGTATTGTAAGAGTAGTCAGGTACTCTTAAGTGCAACTCCTTGGGCCTTAGCTATGAAGTCAGTACTGTTTACCTACATTATTAGAGGAAGCTCCTGGTTGAGGAAATCACAGTTTACACATTCCTGTAAAGAAATGTACTGTGGTGGTAAAGAGGGGGAAGGAGGAGAAGGACTATTAGGAAGTGAATGTGATATAAATTCATTAATTAGATATTTTTTAATCCACGTGTAAAAAAAAAGGGCCAAGTATTCTAAAGTTTAGAATCATTTGGGACTGGCAAGGAAACCTAAGAACATCAAAAAGAGGGGTTTAGCAATAGTATGGAAAAGAGGAGGATAAGGAAGGTAGAACCACTCAACTTGTCTGTCAGACTAGAAAGGTTGGGATTTGGAAAGGACTATAATAGGGGCTTGAAAATTCAAGGTAAGTAGTAAAACAGCAAGATGGCAGGTTGCCAGGTCCAAATGGGCTATATCCCAGGGAACTACAATAACTGACTCCTGAGTTTGTTGAACTACTGTTAATATTTTGTAAAAGACTATGGGAAACAGGGTAGGTGCTAGACTGGAGAAAGGCAAATATTGTCGTGATTTTCAAATAATAGTGGAGATTGAGGCTTGTAGATGATGGGCCAGTGAGTTTCATTGTGATTGCTGGTGAAATTTTAGAACATTCTTAAGGAATGGTCCTGGAAAAGCAGTGATCACATATAACCATCATGGCTTCATGAACAGGTTGTCAGACTAATCCAGACAGCTGGAGTAGATCACATATACACAGAGGAGATCAACACAGCTGTGAGTGTACTGAGGCTATATGAAAGAGGAGAAGACACTAAAGGTATGGGGGAAAAATCTCAGACTTTATTGATACTAAAAAAGGGTTACTGAGAGAACTTTACATTAACAACTACTGATCTGTATACCTACTTTACCATCTGTATAAAATTTTTATGTGTGCTTTGGGTGCATCCTTGATGAAGCATTCATATGGAACAGGGAGGATTTCACAAATGATATTCCACAGAAATGTCTTTACCATCACAAATTGACTGAAAGATACAGAGAATACCAGATTCCACTATTCTTGTGGTTTGTTGATTATATGTATTTGATTTGGTAAAGCAAAATGCCACCTTAAAGACTCTCATCAGCGTTATTCAGGATAACAGTATTCAAAACCCCTCTAATCATTAATATCAGGCAAAGTACAAAACAGGGATACATCAAAGGTGTTCGACAGTTTGTTTCATGGATGAGATCCATTGAAGAGTCCAAGTTGAAGAGGTATTCCTTAAGCATGGTGAGGTCATCCAGATACCCCTATTTGTGACATTGTTCTGGTTGCAGCAAGCCTGGTTGCTGAGCATCCTGGGAGAAAAGCTCAAAAGACTTTGGTCTAACCATCTACATAGGTAAACCAAATGAATGAAGAATGCCTATTGTCCAATCATGACATACAGTTCAGTTGACAGCCTATCGAGCTCATCCATCAGTATATCTTGGTCAGTGAGTGCAAGATCTCTTAGACAGAAATGGATAGGAAGAAAAGCCTGAAGTACCTTCAGGAAATTGCAAAATTCCTCTAAGGACCCTGTATCCATTTCAAAAACAAAGACCAATTTCAGAAACAAAAACCAAATACTTTTAATACCAGTGTTCTGCCTTTTTTATTGTATGGGTACATGTTGGGGAACACTACAGTCTCCAAAGCGCTAACCTTGAATAATAGAAGGCAGGTGGGAGTAGGTTTCAATTCATCAAAAGGAACTACAAGAAAGAGCAACTGGAGTCAATGATGCCATCAGAGAAATGTATGACAAAATGAAAATGGGTTGCTTGTGTGGCAAGAGAAAGAGAAAACTGGTATACTGCAAATATTCTCCATTAATATCTTTACAATATTAGGAAATGGAAGGAAGGCTTGCTCATTGACAGGAGTCCTGTGGCAAATTTCTATTAGGAAAAGGACAAGAGCTGCATAGGATGGGCAGGCCTAAATGGTTTGCAGTCTGCATCATTGGAAGGAACATCCGATATAGATCTCAGTTTTCTCAATGATCTCAATCTCAATGTAATCTCAATGATATATTGAGATTACAAAACTATTCGAGCATATCAGACTAGCCTCATTTTCTTTTTTCATCTAGTTAGTAGACTGATGCTGTGGATAAGTAGTTTACCTAGATTTTAGAAAAACGGTTGACAAAATCTTTAATGTTCTTATATACAATAAATGTGGTTGAGACATTAATATTTAGTCAGATTCAGAACTGGTTCAATGGCTGGACTCAGAGTAACCATTAAATGTCATTTTAGAAGGAGGTTTCTAGTGGAATGGCCTTCTACTGTTTGATGTTTTTATCAATGACTTAGATAAATGTATGAATAATTAGGAGGAGATAGCAAACATGTTGAGAGTTAGGATCCAAAAAGATCTCAATAGGCTGAAATGAAGAGCTAATCTGATAGATGGAAATTTAATAGGAATAAATATAAAGTATTACATTTAGGTTTTCAAAAATCACTGTTCTAAGTTCAAGATCAGAAGAATAACTAGGTGCCAGTTTGTCTGAAAAAAGATTGGAGAGTTCCAGTGGACTTCGAGTTTAACGCAAGTCAAAGTATGATAGAATAGCCCAAAAAGCTAACGTAACCAGGCTACCTAAGAGGAGCATAAGGAAATCAAGAGTCCTGCTGTATTTTGTTCTAGTCAGACCACATTCAGAGTATTACGTTCCATTCTGGGCACTGTTTAAGAAGAATGCTGATGACCTGGAGAGAGTCCAGGGGAGAGCGACCAGGATGGTAACAGATTGTTTTAGATGAGGATCAGTTGAAGGGACTGGGGATGTGTAGCCTGGAGGAAAGAATACTTGTGGAGAGGTTTGACGGCTCTTTTGAAATATTTAAAGCCCCGTCTTGTTGAAGAAGTGTTAGACTTGTACTGCCATTGGTGGAGATTTCAGAGGAAAATTTAGGCTTGAGGTAAGAAAAGATTCCTAACAATTAGAGCTTTTGCAGAATAGAATGGGTTGCATTGGTAGGTAGTGGGACTTTCCCAGCCCCCTGTAAAAGTTTTCAAGCAAAACCCGAATGAACATTTGGATAGGTTTTAAAGCGGATTCTTGTTCAGGTATAGGTTGAACTAGCTTTTCCTTTCCAGTGTTAAGATTGTCACCTCAGAGGTGAGGCTCTTTTAACTCATTTTTCTTCACTAACCTTACTTGTATGCAGTATGTATCCACATCTGCCCATTCAGATAATTATCGACATAGCATACAACATCATCGTTAAAAATAAGGGATAGGTAGGAAAGGCTAGTGCTAACCTCAGTTAGTAGTAGATTATTTCACAAAGCATAAAGTTTAGTGCTTCCTGATTCGTAGGGCCAAGGACACAACTTCTCTTGTGGTTGAAACAACTGGCAACCATCTTCCTTACTAATACCACTTCAGTTCCCACGAGCTAATCAGAAAAGGGATGATGAAAAGCCAAGGTTGTAGGTGATTTAATTAACTAAAATATCTCTTCAAATTCTCATCTAAAACATATCTCTTGGCTTTCGATCGCGTATATAAAACTATTTTTAAATGTTTTCGGTGCATACATTTTGAAAAGCACAAAATGTAGATAAAAGTGATTGTGATTATTTGAGCAAAATGATAGAGATTGTTTTGAACCAGTCAGTTTTATTTTGGAGGCAGCCACTGAACCAATAAATGGTACCCTATAGTGAAATCACTCCTGTTCCTATTCTGGTTATTTAAGCTATTAATGTACTCCCCTTCTAATGATCTGCTTCTTTATTCCACTCCTGGCCTCCAACCCTCTACACTCTTCTCCTCTTCTAACCAGGAGAGATGGGTGACATTGATATAATAACAGGATAGAAACTATAAGGTGCTTTTATGTGAAGTCAGAAGAGGCAGCGCCTAAGGTATGATGAATTATTCCAGCTCCTATAATTTTCAGGGACCCAAACTGTTAGTGCCAGACAGTGTGACTCAAGTTGCTACTAACATTGTGTGACACTAAAAAAGACCTGAGGCACGCTCCTACTGTCAACTGCTAATAACTCTCTCCCCCTGCCCCAAACTGCTATTACCAAGACAAAGCCATCTTGCCATTCCCAATTCCACATATGGAAACGTTGGCTTTTGCTCCTCTACAAATCTAAATCTATTCATCTCCTCAGAAATAACAGGGAACTCTCCCACTATAGGAAAAATAGAAAAGATTTTAGTAGAGTTTATTGTCACAAAATGTTTTCACTATGCAGTTGCATACGAAGCACTTGCTGAGCACCCATAGATTGTAATCCTCTTTGGTGGATAAATAATCTTCTAGTGGTTCAAGTTTAATTCCATTAACCATTGCAATTTCTGATGCAATGATCAGTTTGTAACTACTTTTTTTATTTGTTTACTTGATGTAAGTTGAGTTAGATAAGCAAAGCCCTTTTAAGTTTTGCTTGTTAGAAAATACTTGTAAAAGGGCAGATAAACTATAAATTGTTTTTTTAAAAGGAGGATAATAAAATAGGGGTTCTTAAAGACTTCAGTTTTTTAAATTAAATAAAATAATTTCATTGCAGCCTAGTGTAAGCGGAATGGACCCACCTTTTGGGGATGCCTTTCGAAGCCACACGTTTTCAGAACAGACTCTGATGAGCACAGATCTTTTAGCAAACAGTTCAGATCCAGACTTCATGTATGAACTGGTAAGTGATACTTTCTTGGGCTCTATTTTAATTGATTTAACATGTGTATATATTTTTGTTGTGACATTTTGTTGCTTTGTTTTGATTGAGAGGCTAGTAGATGGAGAACAAGAATGAATGTGAGGTCAATTTTAATTCTAATAAGCCTGATTCTGTGGTTGTGGTTGTGTAGTGATTTGTCCTTCGTTCTCGAAGAGGACCACGATATCAGGGAGAAGATGACATGACTTGCAATTGACTTTGGTTTGAATGAAGGAAGGCTGTGCATAGTCACAAGCCTCACTTTTGCCTCCAGAGCCATCTGGGTCCAGTAGCCAGATATCAATCAGAACAACTGGAGATGGCCCAGGATGCAGTGGGAGACCTTGGCCCTTTTAAGGTATAAGGTCTTTCCAGGTTCTCACTTTGAGTGTGACAACACCCATTCAGGGAATAGACCTCTTTAAGAAGTGAGTCAAGGGATGTACCCTTTAATAAAATTTAAAAAAAATCAAACTGATTCTAGTGCTTTTTATAGCTATGTATAAACCTCCTGAATTTACTAAGGAAAGATATTTGTTGCAAAATCATATTAAGATTCAGCTGGCGAATGAAGAAATAAAAGTTATTAAAACTAGAGTATGACATTCTTTAAAATTTAAGGGTATGAAGTTGAGAGAGCTAGACAAAAATAGCAGTTATTAGTGATATCCGAATAGGTTTGTCAATTATATTTAGATGAGGAAACAAGAAACTTTAAATAAGAAAAGTATTGTTACTATTGAATCATACAGCAAGAATGCTGTATCTACATTTGGGCATGAGAATCAAGGTTATGTCCTGCGCCTTATTCCTGGCTAGGTTTCAACTATCTTTGATCTTGTTTTTGCCTTTGTTTAAATTCCCTCTTAACAAGACAGCTTGATTTCCCATGGCGAGCTATGCAGCATTGCTGTGGTTGCTGCTAAAGAGATAGCAAATTTTTCTAAGTATAAAGGAGCAATAAAAAACGAACCTTTTTCAGTGATGGCATTTATAGTATGTCCTCCGAAGTCTTTCAGTGCCTCATTGTGGAACGAAGGTAACCTTGAGTTATCAAAGATTATGTCAGTGTAACGTAGCATCCCTTAGGTCTTGCCACACCGGAAAGGCTTTGAGTATGGTCCAGGTGACAACCTGTGTGCCTGTTGTCTGAGGACCAGCTTGGCCAAGTGTGGAGAGGCTTGTCAACAAAAGATTAGACTTCAGGTGATGAATGTTTTTAGCCACAGAAACTCATGAAGACAATCTGTTAAAGTATAGAAGGGCTATGAGATGCATTGGTGGCAGAAATAACCATATTTGTGACATTATAGATTCCTCATGTGAAACATTTATAGTAGAAAACCAAGAGCCCTTAATATTTGAGCTATACCTCAGATTTGAAAGAAGAGTATTTTAAAAATTCTAGCATCAAGGACCACTTAAGTGTGACACATTTCCTTATTTTTTAAATTCGTAGAAGTAAGGAAATTATATAGAATTGTATATATGCGGCTTTGCCTTAAAGTAATACAAATCCAGTTAGTATGGCAGTTGTAAATAAGAGAAAGGAGAATGGGGAATTGTGTATGTTGTTTCTCTTAAGATGTGGTGCTCTTTTTTTTTGTCCCATTTTCCTACCCAGGATAGAGAAATGAACTACCAACAGAACCCCAGAGACAACTTTCTTTCTTTGGAGGAGTGCAAAGATGTTGAAAATCTGGAGACTTTCACAGATGTCCTGGATAATGAGGCTGCTTTAACCTCAAACTGGGAACAGTGGGATACATACTGTGAAGACTTAACAAAGTATACTAAACTGACTAGCTGTGACATCTGGGGAACAAAAGAAGTGGATTACCTGGGTCTCGATGACTTTTCTAGTCCCTACCAAGATGAAGAGGTCATAAGTAAAACTCCAACCTTGGCCCAGCTTAATAGTGAGGATTCTCAGCCAGTATCTGATTCCCTTTATTATCCCGACTTGCTTTTTAGTGTCAAACAGAACCCCTTGACCTCTTCATTACCTGGGAAAAAGATAGCGAGCCGAGCGGCCGCCCCAGTGTGCTCATCTAAGACTATTCAGGCTGAGGTTCCTCTGTCAGACTGTGTCCAAAAGGCGAGCAAACCCACATCAAGCACACAAATCGTGGTGAAGACCAACTTGTATCATAACGAAAAGGTGAATTTTCATGTTGAATGTAAAGACTATGTTAAAAAGGCAAAGGTAAAGATCAATCCGGTTCAGCAGGCTCAGCCCTTGTCGAGCCAGCTTCACGCTGATGCAGCAAAGGAAAATACCTGTTATTGTGGAGCTGTAGCAAAGAGACAAGAGAGAAAAGGAGCGGATGCGCTTCAGAGCCACATAGCGCCTACTCTGCCTTTTAAAGAGGCCCAAGAACTGCTTCTGAGCCCTCCCTCGCAGGAGGCTGCGGGGCTGATTGTGTCAGGAGAGAGCAGCAGCCTCTCTGCCGGCGCATCGGTCTCAGATCCGTCCCAGAAAAAAGAAGAGCACAATTACTCTCTTTTTGTTTCTGACAACCTGGGCGAGCAACAAGCCCAGTGCAACCCTGACGAGGACGAAGAGGAGGAAGAGGACATTGATGATGAGGACCGCGACGAAGGGTTTGGCAGTGAACACGAGCTGTCTGAAAATGAAGAGGAGGAAGAGGAGGAAGAAGATTATGAGGATGACAAGGATGATGACATTAGTGACACTTTCTCTGAACCAGGTATTGTAAAAATCATAGACCATCAGTTTTAAAACTGTTTGAAAGGGAAAGCTTTTCTTGGGAAGCTTTTTCTTTACCTTGTTTAGTGTGGGGACCGGAAAGGCTCAGTGGCATGGCATTTTGACCATAAGTAGCTTCAGTAGTTATCTGTTTCCATGCTGTAGTCGATGCTTTAGGGCCGATTCTTAGTTTATCTTACATCAAGCATTCTGGCTTGTCACCTTGTTCATTACCCCTCCATAGAGGCCAAGAATCCATTGGCATGAAAGTAATTTTATTTCTGGATGTGTCCCTACAATACAGTAGAGATAAATTAGGAGGAGTCCCTAAATTGACTTGGTGTCGGTTTCAACAACTCATGCCCATGTGGTTCTCATTTATGAAAAAATAAAGGAATATTTTTTGATTCTGCTGCAGCTTTCATTTGCAGAATATTTTTCTTGACTGAGAATATACAAATGGAGGGGAAGGGCTTAAGGTAATGAAGGATCTTTTAGGGGCAGATTT
>CM053625.1:60260149-60286757 GCA_028646595.1 Phalanger gymnotis
CCCCCCTTCTGACCTCTTAGTTAGAAGTGGTTTCTTTTGCCCAGATGTTTTACCTTTTATTAGAGACAACCAAGTCATTTTGCATAGGAACTTCAACTTTATATGTAAAAGAAGAAGGATCGTACCCACCATCTTTGATATATTTTAGGATCCTTGTGTTTTGGGAATGGAAAATAGTGCTTCTTTTTTTTGCTTGCCAGTATGAAAAATGTGCATGTTCTCTCTGATAACTTTGATCTTTGGCATGACTCGAGGGACTTTCTAGTTGGGAAACTAATTTTGAGTGCTAATGCAGACTGACTAGATCAAGCTTTGATAGATAGTGAGTGAGAATGATTGTTCTGAGCCCTGTGTTTTGGTGAAAAGAGAAAAAGGAGGGTGGAGGAAAAGGTGACGTTGTTAGCTGGTGATAATAATGATAATTGACATTTATATAGCACTTTAAGGTCTGCAAAGCATTGTGTAGAACCCCTCATTTGATTGGTACCAAGGCAGAAATTATTATACCCGTTTTACTGATGGTGAAAATGAGGCTTAGAGAAGCTAGATGACTTGCCTTTGGTTACACAGCTGTGTCAGACAGAGATGGGATTTGAACCCAGGTCTTCCTGACTCGAATTGTAGCATCCTATCCCTTATGCAGTACTACCTCTCTTATTAAAAAAAAAAAAGACAAAACCCTGTTGCTCATTTACTTATTAGGCAGTAAATTCCATGATCATCAGAGCAAATCCAGTAGGACTTCCCTTCTTTGCCTCAGTGTGCACTCCCCAGTCAGGCCATGTTACACCTTGTGATTTCTTTCCTCTTTCAACATTGCCCTTAATGTTCTTGATTTCACATTTTAAAAGATTCTTGAGAAGGGAAGAAGAAAGGAGCACACAGTGTACTTTGCCTCAAACCCTTACACCCACCTCAGGGACGACCGTGGGTCCTAAATAAAGACAGACATGCTACTTAGGCTCCTTCAGAAGAGTATGCCTTTCGAATTGTCTAACCAGAACCGGCGGTACATTTCCTCTCATCCATTCACACTGTCTTGACTGGACCCTCCTGTAGCTGGCAACATTTATTTGTGAAGCAATTGATGAGCTTAGGCAAGCAGGCTGTGACTGCGCAACAGAGTAGAAGTAACTGACATTTGTGGGGATCAAATTTTCATCTTGTCCTTGTTAACACAATGCTAAATGTTAAAGGGGCATTTAATTCTCTTATTTCCAGTTGACTTGGTTTGTGTTATGTAGACATTTCTCACACACGAAATTGGACAATTGACTTGATTAGTTTAAAAACCTACAAAATTATGGTATTATTTGGGCTTTAGCAAATATAAATAATGAAATTTTAAAAATACTTTCTATGTATAAAGAAAAACTAAACAAATAACTTTAGGAGCCCAAAAGTGAAGTACTGGAGAGAAGCAGAAGGAAATACTTTGAAACAGAAGTGTGCCAATTTGGGATGGGTTAATTGGTTTAATTTGTGGTGTTCTTGACCAATTTACAAAGGCTCTTTTGTGACTAGGTCACTTGATGCTGTTTCTTGGCTGATGGCTATACCAGCTCATGAGCCTAAAAACTTAAGGGGTGGAGGGTGTATGGGCTTCAGAATAGAGTTTCAGTCCCTGTGCTGGACCTGCTCCCAAGATTACATAGAGCTCATTCAGTAGCCAGCCCACAACTGGAGCCACAACTGGAGGCATGGGTCCAAGCATGTTGGCTTGGGTTGGGTACCAAAGTGAAACTTTATTTGTAATCACTGTTTACCAGATTCTCAAGCATCTAGTATTTCCCCTTTCCCCTCAAATATTACTTAACTCTCTGCAAATTATTCCTATCAAAAGCAATTTAAGGATCTGTTCTTAGAATTATATTTAAAAATTTAGTATAGCCAAATGGTCTTCTGATTTACTTTCACTGACCATGTCAGATAGAAGTGTCTCCTGTATCGTATTTTCTAGGATTCTAACACTGATATGTTCTAACTTGATAAATGGAAGATACCAGAATGATGTTTTGTCAGAAAGCAAGGTCAGCTGACGTGTGGAAAAATTTGTGGCTGTTTAAGGTGGGGTGCCCAATAATAAGTAAAATGTAAAGTTCTGACCTTAGTGGGGAGAATAGTGCTTCCAAAATCTCCTTCTTCCTTGGTTTGAGCAAAGGCAAATTGCTGTGAAACATTAGATCTTAGAGCGTCATGAGCAGCTCTAGGATATTTGGCTAAGTAGCTCTTCCCACTCTACCCAACAGGGTACCCAGCCCAGTTTCGATTCCTTACATCATAGCGCAGCATCTTCAGCATTTCTGTTCTTCCATAAGTCCGGCAGTGGTTGGTGAGGGGAGAAAGTGGCATCTGAGTTTGGCCTTCAAAAATAAGTCAGAGTGAAGAGAGGAAGAGGGAAGGCATTTTAGGCTTGGGAACAGTGTGAGCCAAAGCATGGGTGTGTTGAGAGCACTGCATCCCAGTTCACAGACTGGAGCTGTCTCGTTTGTTTGTGGCATAATGTATATCAGGGTAGTTATGAGAGCTAAAGCTGAATAGCTATAAAGGTTTTTGGATGCTCCCAAAGGAAGTCTGGACATTATTCAGTTGGGCAGTTAGGGAGAAACTGAACATTTAAGAGTTTTTTGGTTTTATTTTTAAAACTTGTTTTATTGATGCTCTTAAAAAAAGCATCATTGTTATTTCCCAGTGATTCCCAACATAACCTACTCTTCCTTGTGACAGAGAAGTTAAGCTAAACAAGTCCCCACACTGGGTTATTATATTCCTCCTTTTGCATCTGTCATCTCCCACTTTTGTGCTGACAGTCTGAGGGCATGCCTCAGCATCAAGTCCTGTAAAGTCACAATTGGACATTGCATTGGTCAGAATTTGGAAGTCTTTTAGTGTTTTCCTTTACGTTATTGTGGTCATGCACTTTTTTCTTCAGGTTCTGCTTACTTCACTATGCATCAGTTTATACAAGTCATAACAAGTTTCTTTAAATTCTTCACATTCATCATTTCTTATGGCACAGTCGTATTTGATTACATTTATATACCACATTTGTTCAGCCATTCTCCAGTTCCAGTTCTTTGCTATTTCAAAATGTTTCTGTCTGTGGAACTTTTTAGGTCTTTCATCTCCTTAAAGGTATATATCGACTAGTAGTGTTATTGGGTAAAAGGGTATATATATCAGTTGAGTGATTTTTCCATTAATGAATTTGAGCAAAATTGTGACAAAACCAGAGATACTATTAATAGTATTGCTGGGTAAAAAGGGGTGTATGTGCATGTGTATTTACACACGCTTTTATGTACACACACACATACTTCATAAACACAAATAAATGACTTTTTTTCCAGTAAAAATTTTGAGCAAGAGTCACGAGACCAGGTCTGTGTATTAGAAAGATGACTCTAAGAATGTTATGAAGATTGGATAATTGGGAGAAAGAGGAGTGGAAAAGCTGTAAGGAGGCTATTATAACAGTACAGGTATGGGCACAATAATAGGGGCTTGTAATTAGAGGAATAGAGAAGGAGGGGATGGATATGCAGAGGTCGAATAGGTAAAGAAAAGTCCTATCAGCCCAGACGTTTTGGGAATAGTATTAGTGCCCGTGATTTTTATTTTACTTTCTTTGTGAAACACCAAAATTGGACAATAAAGAATGAATCCCTTTTTGGAGTTGGTTTACTAGTGAAGGTTTCATTAAATTAGAACAAGCAAGCAGGGTGGGGAATTAACTTTTATCTGGTGGCCAATGATATAATAGGTACTTTCTGTACTTTCTAGGAGGAGGTGAGAGAGAACAATAATGTTACCCCCAGAAACTCTTCATAGCAGTCTATCATCATGGAAATTTACCCACTTCTGCTGTCAGTGAATTTCAGTAAACAAAACAGTGGAATTCACTATAGATTGCTCCTTAAAAAAAATTTAATTACTCTTGGCATTCTAGGGTTTGGCTTCCTGTCAGACTCTGCTTCATATTGTATAGTTAATTGGCATTTTAGAGAATAGTTAAAAAAACAACACCTTAGAGAAGCCCAGATATTCCAGAATGGTATGATTATTTTTATTATCAATCACCGCAGTTTTAGAAAGTTGTAGTTTCCCATATTAAATAGTATTTTGCAATCTGTGCTTAACATCCTTAGCTTAGGTATCTAGTAGGATAAAAGTTCCTTGAGAGCAGTGAACGTTTCAGTTTTTTGTTTTTGTATCCCTTGGGTCCAGCACAGGCCCATTTATAGACTAAAGGGGATTTAATTTAGCAAGTTACAACTAGAATAATAGTTCGTCTGTTACATTAAAGAAAACCAACAAATTTTCTAACAGTTTCCTGAAATTTTGTGGTTTTTTTTCTTGAGGTTGACTAGCACTATCCATAATTTGAGATTTTGGTTTTTCCCCAAAGGTTATGAAAATGACTCAGTTGAAGACTTAAAGGAGATGACCTCAGTATCTTCAAGGAAGAGAGGCAAGAGAAGGTACTTCTGGGAGTATAGTGAACAACTAACACCATCACAACAAGAGAGGATGCTAAGGCCATCCGAATGGAACAGAGACACTTTGCCAAGTAATATGTATCAAAAAAATGGCTTGCATCATGGTAAGAGGGGATTGTTGTCAAGTAATTAGTACCACTAGTTCTGGAACGCTGTCTCGAGTATAGATGTTAAACTGTAATGCTCCTTTGGTGAATCCAGATTTTTGAACAAGAGAGAGAAGGGGGAATAGAGAAGGTGTAGCAGCAAAGCCAGTTTGCTCACCACACCCACTTCCTACTCACAATTGGAAGCCCTGGGGCCATATTCTCTCCTTCCCCTTCCCTTTCTCCTTCTCATTCCAATCCTGGGATCTATGAATGGTGAAGTTATAACAAAGATAACTACACTGCAAATAGCAATAGAAGCTAGGGGTTGGGGAAGAGATGTAAGCAGTAGATATACTTTTCACTTATAGTGGGGGGGGGGGGGGCGGAGTAGATTGGCAAGTTGTTGAGTTCACAATCCTAGTGCAGCCATATGTAGTTAAATAGCACTTAGGCTGGGAGTAAAGAAGAGAGCAAGAGAGGGGGATCTCTATGGGGAGAACCAGGATGTAGCTTCTCTCTTCATTCATTGCATGATGGGTGGAAGGGAAATGTGCCTGCCATTTTCTAGCCCTTCTAGGATGAATAGTTGTCCTCTATTTGAGACTAACCCTTACACATCATACTTTTTAATCTTTAGCAAAAACCAGGCTTCAGAATAGCCACTTTGTGAAAATGTACCCCCTTCTGTTTAAATGACTTGCTTAAGGACAGCAGAGTGTTTTTTTTTCCTTTTGTTAATAGGAAAATATGCAGTAAAGAAGTCACGGAGAACCGATGTTGAAGACCTGACTCCAAATCCCAAAAAACTGCTTCAGATTGGCAATGAACTAAGGAAACTAAATAAGGTGATTAGTGATCTGACACCAGTCAGTGAACTTCCCTTAACTGCCAGACCCAGGTCAAGGAAAGAAAAGAACAAGCTAGCTTCCAGGTAAGTTTTGATGATTTCTACCTCTGTAAATGAATTCTCTGAACTAGGATTATTGTTTTAGTGAGCTGTACAGAAGAGACATCTTCAGACTGTGTAGAAAAATGCTATGCTTTCTACCCTTTGGAAACATTTTAAGGTCAGTGTGGAATTTTTATTTTTGATGGGAGAAGTTGGTTACATACTAGGTCATTCAATTTTTATATGATATCGAAAAATTAGATTGTAGTTTTCAGTCTAGCACACTTGAAGAATCAGAATCTATTTGAGTTGTAAACAAATTTGTGTATGTCCATACCAAAGCTAGTGGATTTTGCCTTGGGAGCAATGGGGGCAGCAAGCTTAGGGTGTGGCTGTGTTTGTGTGGGAAATACCCCTGGGCTGAAGCCAAAGGTGAGGCAGACAAGGGAGGATATGGACCCTGGGACCATGCTGTCAGAAATGTTTGCCCTGGCATAAAGCACTGATCAAGCTGCCGTAGTTACAGTTCTGGTGTGGAGTTATACTTTTTGATAGTAGCAGTTTTCCTAAATGTCAGCCTTTTGGTCCCATACACAACAGAAGACAGTTTTTATTCTCTTTAGAAAGTTTCTGATAGATAGGAGAGTTTGAAGGAACATTCTGAATATATTCTGAAAAGTGATCAAAAAGAAAACAAAAGTTAACTAAATACTTTTTCCTTTATAGGGCTTGCAGACTAAAGAAAAAAGCTCAATATGAAGCTAATAAAGTGAAATTATGGGGTCTTAATACAGAATATGGTAATGTTTTAAGAAATTTACCAGCATTCTACAAAATTACTTTAACTACTCCCTTTCCCGCTTACCCGCTCTTATCATCCTCACCCTTGCCCAGCCTCTACCTCATACCACCTGCCTGCTTATCCACCAACTCATCAAGCTGTTGTACTTTCTCCTTTATCTGCCCACTGACTCTTTGGAATGTATAAATACTTGTATGTATATCTGGTCTAGCCGCTCCTACACTACACCAAATGTTACCCTTATTCTTTAAATCATCTTGTGAAAACTTGCTTTTCAGAATTTCATGCATAATCTCTCTCGGATGCATGGTTTGCATGTGTGATTCATTCCTGAAGATCACTCACGTAATTTTTGTTTAGTGAACCGTTGATGTAAACTTTCACTTTCCTTTAATTTAAAAACACACATGAAAAACATAACACAATGTGTGCTACACTGGTTAGTCTAGCCTGTTGTGTGGTGAAGATGAACTAGAAATACCATTTGTTTTAGCTGCTGAGTGGAGACTTGGTCTTTGATCTGTGTACCAAGCCAGAGCTCCTATACTCTCGTGTACCAGCCGCAGGTGCTTGTCCTGCTTATCCACTTCCAAATGTAGTCTTTTCCACGTGTAGCTGAATATCTCATGGACAGGTTGTGACTTCCATGAAAATCCTATGTAGGCAGTATTGTTCTGCGTAAGAAACATAAGCTAAATTCATGAATTATTCAGTTCCAAAAGTTAGTTTATACTTTGGTCATCCGTTTCCCTTTAAAAGTGGAGGTGTTTCGAACTAGACAATAGTTTGAAAAAATCTGGAGGTTTTATTGTATTCCAAACACAATATGAGTCAACAGTTTAATGCGGCAATATAAAAAGTGAATTCAATTTTAGGTTTTTGTATAAAGAGGAGCCTGGTTTTTAGAAAAGGTTGTAATTCTACTGAACTCTGATTTAATCTGACCACATCTAGATTTTAGATTTGGTTCAAACTGCTACATTCTCAAAAGAATATTCACAAACTAAAACATATCCAAGGGAAAGCAACCATGGTGGTAAGGCAGCTTGGGACCATGGCATACAAATGTCAGTTGAAGGAAATAGAGCTGTTGAGCCTGGAAAAAAGAAGACTTAAGGGGAACTTGGATGGCTATCTTCAAGTATTTGCAGAAGGATTAGACTTGTTCTCTTTAGCACCAGGAAACAGAACTGGCTGGAAACCTCAGTAAGGTAGTTTGATGTGAGGAAAAACTTTATACCTGAGTTGCCTAAAGGCAGAATCAACTATTTTGGGAGATAGTGAGTTATTCTTCATTGCCATCTTCAAACAGAGGAGGCTAGATGACTACTTGTTTGGGATGTTGTAGTGGAGATTTCTCTTCAGGTACAGATTGGACTGAGTGGTTTGTGAGTTCCCTTTCAGCTCTGTGATTCTGTAATATGACTTGTCAAAAACAGATAAGTAATTAACTTGTCAGAAACATGAATAGAAGATGACTTATGATTCTGCCACTTATTTTTCCCTGGGGGAGGTATTTTGGTCTTTATTTCTGATACATCTATACGTGGCTTTTGCCAGATAACCATGGACCAGAGGGATCTAGGACATTCTCAGTATCCAACCAAGATAGAAGCAAAACCCCATCAGAAAATTCAGCCTATTCCTCTACCACCAACAAATTCAGTACCAACTCAAGAGACTGAAAGTGGTTTCAGAGCTTCTGTACCAGACCACTAATACATTTTAAAATTAGTTTACTTTGGAAAAAAAAGCTTCCTTTAAGTGATGTTTTTCATACCTCTAAATTATTACAAATTTAACCCCAAATGCTTTCTTTTTAGGTAATGTGTTCTCTCTATGCTTCTTTTGTTGCAGATAATTTGCTATTTGTAATCAACTCTATCAAGCAAGAGATTGTCAACCGAGTACAAAATCCAAGAGAGGATAGAGGGCCCACCATGGGACAAAAGCTTGACATACTTATTAAAGATACTCTTGGTAAGGATAATTCAAGATATATGTTCAAATAGTAGAATGCAGTATGTGGCATGATACTAAAGGGGAAAAAAGCTCTTGTTTTTGTACAGATATTTTATATAGTACAAATGATAATTAACTTTACAAATGCTAATTAAATTTACCAAAGGCAAAGCTATCTTATCACATTTGTTTGTTTTTTTCAATATGATTTTGACTTTATCATTAGAGTTTCCCTGTAACTCTTCTTATCTAGAGATAATATTTGGGTAACTTCAGCCATCTGGAACATAGCTGGAAAGGATGCAACAAAAAATTCTTCAACTTTTAGAAGTAAAAGAGACATGAGTGGCTGAAATAACTGCCTCAAAATCCATTTACCATAGAAGAGGTCTACCTCCAGGGCTTATTAACTTGTTTAGTATCCTCTTTCTGTACAGTTTTAACAAGCTTAGTCATCTGGGTTCCTAGGGCACAACAGATTAGAAATAGCGGAAATAAATAGGACAGAATGGGGTGCCAAAAGAGGCAGACACACCTACAGAGAGCAGTGAGAAGTAACAGCTCCTAACCTTTACAGAAAGGGAGAAGACATAGGACCAAGAAAAGCAGTTAGTGGTCGTGGACCATTAATATTAGGGCAGACAGTCCCCCACTTCTCATCCCCTAAATTCAGCAAACATTAACTAAGTACCTACTATAGGGATGGGGAAAAAACCTAGTTCCTACCCCCAAGAAGTTTCTAATCTAACAGGGGGAATGAGACAAGTGTAGAAATAATTATGATATAAGATAGTTCTAAATTCATAGAAAAGGTCAGAAAGACCTGAAAGATTCAAAGAGAGAGATCATGTCTAACTGGAACCATTAGAGAAGGCTTCTTAGAGGATGCGGCACCAGAAATGAACCTTGACATGGAAGAATAGCAATTAGTAGAGATGAAGGGGGAAATTTCTTCCAGGTATAGGGAGCCAACGTCTACAAAAAAACCCATAGACTTAGAGATTTAGAGTTGGAAGGAACCTTAGAGATCATTTAGTGTAATTTACTTGTTGTACTCATGAGAGAAAGCAACTTGTCCAAAGTCACACAAATAATAGGCAGGCTCAGAGGAGGGAAAGGGAAGGGACAGGATTGGGGAACAGTGAGTAGGCCAGTATGGCTAGAATAGAGTTGCCTGAAGGAAAGTAGTGTGATGTAAGAGTGAAAAAGTAATGAAGCCCTGAGACCATTCCAGTATAGCACAGTAGGATATACAAGTTGAGTCATTAGGAAATAGTTGATTATGTTTACTATACCGTATAGGGAAAGGAAGAATAGGAAAAGGTAGAGAAGGATATAGTATATTTTAGAAAAATTTGTGTCAGAGTTAAAATATTTTAAAAATTGGAAAACATAAGATTGAAGATTCATTTGCTAGAAACTATGAGTTAAGAAATGATAATGAACAGAAATATCTGGGTAGGGGAGCAGAGTTTCACTTTTTTCCTTTGTAACACTAAAATGCAAATATATTAAAATTTCCTACAATAAGTGCAGGGTCTTACTTCATAGCTAAGTTATATTAATCCTGGGACTAGACCAGAATTAAGGACAAAAGTCAGTTTCTATCAAATACCAGTAACCTTTAGGAAAAAGTCATTGAAGAGCTACATTCAAAAAGCTACTTAATGCTTTCTTTTTTTTAGAGAAGTAGAAACATTAAACTCAGCTGGTTTTTAAAAGAACAATAAAACATTCCATAATCATGACAACTTTCTTAAAATTCTGCCTTATGACTGAGAGATTCTGTTCCAAATGAAATAAGTAGATATCCACCTGAGGTTGAGAGCAATTAGTCTCTGGCCTGGAGTAGAATTGATGAGAGCCGTATCCCCTCGGGGCAAAATCAAACCAAGGGGCCAAGTGTGATTGCCCTAGAGGTTCACTATCTCTGAACTAAACTGTAGATTCCTTCCCTTAACCATCCCAATGTTTATGATCGCAGCCTCTAGACTTAGAAGGGACTGCCTTATTTTAAAAGTGAGGAACCTGAAGCCCAGTAAGGCAGTGATTTCTTTGAAGGTCACAGAGGGAGTGGGCATCTGAATGTAGCTGTTCTTTTTTTTTCTTTAGGTCTACCAGTTGCTGGACAAACCTCAGAATTTGTGAACCAAGTGTTAGAGAAGACTGCAGAAGGCAACCCTACGGGGGGCCTAGTGGGACTAAGAATACCAACATCCAAAGTGTAACTGGCCTCATATGACCACTACTCTCTGGTCAGAATTATGTCTGTGTTCAGTCAGGTTCTTCATTGTAAAATTTCATTCTGTTCTGCATGTCAGTTTAGCATTATGTAAACATTTACGATTAGGTTACATTGTTTTAATAACTAAGTAGTATAAGTGAAGCATGATCCAAAATACTTGATTATAGCATTTTTCAGAGCATAAACCCTAGTTAAAACTGCTTCTGGCATCAGTATGGAAACTTATATGTTTCTAAGTGGCTGTTTAGGACCAGAGTGCAAAATCTATAGAAGTCAAACTTGTTTCTGCAAGTGAAAATGTTAGCAAATGCCAAATGTTCTGGCAGGTTTATGCTCTGAATACAACACAAAATTAAGAGGAAGCATTTTTTTAAATTGTCGGTTTAGATTGTTTTTAGAATTATTGCTTTGTGTTCTAATTTTTTTTCCCACAACCATTAATCTCACTTGTACATAGCACACATAGCACTCATGCTAGTGTGCCATATTAGACTTTAATTTTCAGAGCTCAATATGATATATATATGTCCGTGCAAGAAAAAAAAAAGCATATTCTTTGTGCCTTGTATTTGGGGGAAAACTGTAGCTATAAACTGGTAACGTTTTGTATGATAACCCTAATGAGGAAAAACAAGATGTATAGATGGTAAAATTATGGGGTTTAAATGTTTTTGTTCCAACTCTTAAAATTTTTTTGAATGTATATAGGACTATGTTGAAATGTAGATATATGCCACAGAGTCTGTGTATTGTATAAAAAAAAAGATGGCTCTAGAAAACTCAATTTCGGTACTTGGCCGGAAGAAGACAAATACTTGCACATTAATGCGATTGTTTTATTTTTTGTACCAAAGACAAATGCAACTGATATGGCGAACTGCCAGTCTAAGTAAAGTTTTGCACAGCTTACATGATACTGTACTGAATGTATGAAAAAAAAAAGGAAAAAAAAAGAAAAAATCAAAAGGTCAGGGTTAGGGATCTTACTGAACTGTGAATTTTATTTCTGTTTGGGTCCAATTATCTACAGAAGGAGCATTCATACATACAAATATTATTTTGCTGTTCCTCTAGTTCGCTTCCATAGTAGATAAGTTGGTGGCCATTTAGGAGTTTGTAAATCTTTTTTTCTGCACTTATTGTAGGAAATTTTAATATATTTGCATTTTAGTAAGCTATTGGTAAAATAGTTTTCAATTTTGAGGATTTAAAAAGTTTATTTAGCTTGTTGTAGTATACTTCCACCAAACAACCAAAATACAGATTATTTTTATTGTACTGTGTATATATGTATGTAAAGAAAGAAAAAGCTACAAATATCTAATTCTTTAGTTGCCACTTTTCCAATTGATGTATTATTGTGCATGTAATATTTCCAAGGATCAACACAAGCTTAAAACAAAAAAATTTATAGATTTTTATATTTTTGTACAGATATTTCCAAACTAGCTTCTTCAAACTTACATGTGACTTATTCTTGTTAATTCTAGTTTCTATGATTGACAGATATTAACACATTTAGTTTTTAGGTGCTCTTTTGCTCATATAAAAGTCAGCTTCACTAGTCAGTGTTTAAACTGTGTTAAAGCTTTACCTAAGAGGTATGAGAAATTCCTTATGTATGTCAAGGCAGCATCATTCTCTGGGTTTGTGGACCTTCCCCCTGGGTTTATCCCTATTTTTTTTTTCCTCTTAATATTCACTCTCAAATTTTGTTTGAGCTATTATTGGCGATGGTGGTGGTGGTGATGACAAAAAACAGACCCACATTATACAACCTACTCAACCAGAATAAAGTACCAAAAGTTTCAAACTTAGGTTCTGGGACTGTACTTTTGAAAGTCATAACAGGCCTCCCATTTGCCCCTTGGAGATTTTATTTTTTTGTACAGTGTATTTGTATAGTGTGTTTCCTTTTCTTTACTGAATCGGATTTTTTTCAGTTTGCATTTTTTAAGCTTTAGAGTATGAAGATTTGAGTCTGAAACTCCCAGTAACACGTGAACACATTGTATTTTGTTCCTATACTGCATGCACAGTACCATGAACCTTTATAGAAACTCCAAGGGGGAAAGTCATCAGCACTTGCACTAAGACTGTGATACACGTGTTTTCCCTATACATTTGATAGAAATGTCCTTAATTAGTTAGAGTACACAAAACAAACAAGAAATAGTTTTGAAAATTTTGTTAGTTCTTTTTTGGTGGGGGAAGGAAGGCAAAAAGTACGAGTCTGTGCTTGGGAAGATACAGAGAATGTGTCTGATAAATTTAAAAGTATTGCCAACACCACAGTTTTATAATCAGATGAAGATCACTTTCATGATAGAGATTCAACTGATTTATAAAACGAACCATTTTAGTGGCTCCATTTTGATCGTTTTTTTTTTCCTGTCTACAAACCAGAATATGATTTTGGTCTCACATTTCAAAAGAAAAAAGAAAAAAAATTCTAAATCCATGTAACGGATTACCCTACTCTCTCATTTCAGTGTTTTATATGTACAACTTAAGTTAAATAGTTAAAAGCTTTTAAATAGTTGAGCTTTTTAATGTTGACACTTTATTTTGTACCTATTTATATATGTATGTATATCTTAGAAAAGCACTTTGTTAAAAAAAAGATTGCGTTTTATATGATTCCTGCCATTTGCTGCTAAATCTGGGCTGGTCAGAATGCTGCAGCGATACTTGATCTAAATAAAACCTGGCAGTAAAATGTAGAGTAAAGTTAAATCCTTTGGTTGTTTTAACTTTACCGTAAAGATGACATAGGCAAGCTGTGCAGCTTTACATTTTAACCAGGGGACTCTGTGGCATTTAAAACCGTCTAGAAATGGTCGTACTTTAATGCCAGTAATAATCTGCTTCCTCTATTGTCATTAAAATATATACATTTAGTGTATACTTATCACACAAACAAATCTTATAAGGGTTAACAAAAACCCCCAACAACTGTACATGTTCTGTTTTTGGAAATTGTGGCATGTATTTTTGGATGAAGATCATTAGAGAAGAGCTCTCTAAAGGTTTTCAGTGTTCATACATGGTATGCAGATCATAATGAAGTCCTGGATTTTATTTTAAGTGGAGGCATTGTGAATATTCACTTCAAATAATCCCATCATTCAAAAGCAATTTATACACTTCGATTCTAGTACTACTATGATTTAAAGAAAAAAAAAACCTTCCTTGTTTCAGATACACTGGATTCTTTATAGAGTTTGTTTCCATATTAAAGCATGCTGTCCAACTGCTCTTGTTAAGATCTTGTCAAAGTTTTGAATTGGGTGCCACACTTTTTCAATCGATATGATTGCTTGTTCTACCGTACCATGTATGATTCTTGTCCTTTCCTATATCCTTCATGACAGATTATGATGTGGCTTTATATTGTGCCTTACTTGTACCTTTAGAACTAAATGTCTTCATCCCCTTCCACTCCCTAAGTCTTTTAACTCTTTGACCTTTTTGGAAAGAGAATCAGAGCTATAATAAAAAAGCATCATGAAGGATTTCAGATGGGTCTGGTTTCAAATTCCCCTCTCTCTTTGTAGTTATTTTATATTTGTATGGAAGACCAATTTTGAATGGTCTTTTGAGTATGAGGGGAGAGGGTTAACAATAATTCCACTACGTCCTTTTTCTCTGACTTTCATGAATTTATCATACAACTTCTTTCTGATGCTTGACTTTTTTTGCTTATTAGCAAATAGTAAGCATTTCAAGAAAGGTATGTTCAACTCATCAGCTTGAAATTTACTTACTTTCATTTTTCCACAAATTTTTTTAGGAGAAGAGTACCAGTTTCTGTTTGTTTCTAAAACAGATGACAAGTCTCTTTTAAAGAAACAGAAGTATAGTACTTTTGAAATACAATGCTGTCAGTTTGAATTTCTTTTTATATATATATATAATATTCATACAATTATCTGATGTTTGCCTTCATTAATAAAGCTGTTAGTTTATTCACCAAAATGGCAAGACGGATGTGCTTTTCTTTATTCCATAAATCTTTTTAACATGGAGAATTTAGCTGCTTCGAGTTAACTTTCTGAAATGAATTCAAGTGGCCTTCAGCAGGAACTAACAAAGTAATATTATGTTCCCATTCTTGTTAATAGTCTTCCTCAAGTTCTGTTGAAGCATCGCCTAATTATGTAACACAAATGTTAGTATCACTCTAGTCTTGAAACTTGAATTTTGAGAATTAATTGAATTATGCCTTCAGTGTTAAAGGAAATGGTTTCAGTTATCCTCTTGATAGAATTTTTGTCAAAAAACCACGCTGTTTCATGGGGAACTGAGGCCATTTTCATAACTTTGCACAGAAATGCAGTTTGCTACTTTTGTTCTTCCCGAGGATCATGACAAAGAGTTTCAAACACAGTGCCACAACAATTGTGGATTCTTTGTAATCTCACTAAGGGCATTATGATTTTGAGAAGACTCCATCCTTTTTTAATATCTTAAATATGTAATGATATGTAACTATGAATGTCAACTATAGGAATGTTTTTCATTTGAAAGGAAAAAAAAAGTGTGGGATATAAAGATGGTGAAAACGTACTACTGAATGTCACAGGCTTCCATAGAGCAAATGTGATTGTGTTGAAACAGTCCCACTGCTCAAACTGACTAGAATTACAGAAAGACTTATGAATTATAAATTGAATTATCATGCCAAATTTCCACTTTTATTGAGAGAAGGACAGGTACCTCTTTAAAACTATTTCTAATTGGTATCGTAGGGTCAGAGTATTGGTGACTAATGGAGAATGTTCAAGTTGAGTATCTTGATGTGCCAAGTTTGGGTAAACTGGGTTTGCCTCTTCCATAACAGTGTAACAGTGTAAAGCACACAGGAGGAATGACTTCTGGGTTGGGGGGCAGTGTGACTGATGATCTCATCTGGTCCCTCCTTCTCTAACCACTGTTTTTCGAAGAACCAAAAAGCATAGATGTGTATATATGTGTGTGTACCTTTTCTGCTTTTGGAAAACATTCTTATGGCACTGTATTCCGCTGCCTGCTTTCTGATTCTTCTTCCCTAGGATGGTGGCTCCCACTACAAGAGAGTTGTCCTGTAGGTTAGGATTTGTGGTCAACAGTGAACTTGAATGCTGACAGAACCTAAAGGCATAGAGGGGAGGGGGGGAAGGTAAAGAATTCTGAGCATTTGTTCATACACTGTGGCCATCTCTTTTGCATAGTTGCTTGGAGTCCTGTTTGTAATGTTGTCAAATATTCTGTAGTTCTTTTCCAACTGGAGCTAAGAAACTTTTTATTGGAATCAGTCTTGTCTTTCTTGTTTAGAAAGAATTTTACCTTGTTAACGCATGAGCTGTTTTAAAAGTTACTCTATTTAAATGTTGGTTAATAGTTGTGTGTTTTTTTTTTCTTTTAAGAGAAAAAAAAGACACAACTCAAATTTTGACTTTGTTTACTGTCACTTTCCAGCCCCTCTGCACTTCTAGTCAGATACAGACTCGTCAGTGTATGCAACGTCCTTTGTAATTTAAAATAAAAAAGATGGAAAGAAAAGGTTTTGAACTGAGTTTGCCTCATGTGTGTTTCCTTCCCTTTTCACCTCTCCCTGCCCTTCCATGCTAATTTGCTAACTGACACATCTCTAAGACACTATAAACATAATTGGTTTTTGTAATCATGTACAAAGTAAAGTGGACCTCAAGATTAAACACTTCCATGTGTTATTATGGCTAAAATATTCACGATTTGGGTCAGACTTCTAATAATGAGGTTCTCCAGACTTAGCTGGACTGGTCTTCGGGCAGCAAACATAAGTCGTCTGCTAGGTCCATACCTGAAGCTTTTCTAGACTGGTAGATTCTGCCCTAGAGTTTACAGTTGTTACAGCCTCAAGAACCCAGGATTACCTTTATGCTACAGTAAGGTACTGAAAGAGGGCTTTGGTGCAGGAACCCAAGTATTTCGCATTGTTCCCCTCTCTCGGCAATGTCTGACTTCGACTTTCAGTTAGAAAATTAGCATAAGGAGATAGACTATAGACTATATAACACACATATGCACATACATATGTGTATATATGTGTGTCATATACACAAAGATACATGTATACATATGTATGTATACACACAGGCAATTAAAAAATGTAGAACAATTTTGTCCTGACTTACAATACAGTGTTACTTTTCTTCCATGAATCCTTAGTTTAGCTTTTACATTCTTTTTAGGGCTTATAGAATCTCAGCAATGAAGAGGGACCTCGGTAGTCATCTAGGCTCAGCTTTATCTGAGTAGGAATATCCTTTACAACTGACCTGACAAGAGAACATACTCAGCTTCTGAAGAAATCCAATGGTAGGGACCCTCCTTTCTGTCCAGAGGGTATTTTATTTTTATACAGCTCTGATTATCAGGACGTTTTTCCTTCTATTCAGATGAAATCTCTCTCTGTAAGTTGCCTGGTTCTTCTCTATGGGGCCAAGCAGAACCAGTGTAAGCCCTCTTTACTTGATAATCCTTCAGGTAGTTGGAGATGGCTGTCATTCTCTCCCTTCCCTTCCTACCCTAAGTTTTCTCTTCTATAGATCAAACATCCCCAGTCCCTTCAGCTGATCCTCATGTAACATGGTTTCTAATCCCCTTACCATCCTGGTTGCCCTTGTGATTTAAGTATTGTTTTTTTTAACTTGTTTTTCTCTGAGTTGCCAGTCTGGTTTCTGTGAACAGGCATAAATGTTCCTTTTTTATATCATGGCACTTGAAAGGGAACTGCAGTCACAGAGTATATATATTCTTGTGTATTCTAAAATCGAGGGGGTATTATACTTGAACAGTTAATTCCTGAGATGTTTGTGGGCTTGTGTCCCTTGCACCTCAGGACTCTTGGGAAGAGGTCTTATCACTTAATTTCTTGGACTCCTCAGGCCTGAAGGAGGAGGGTTTGATTTTGGCTTGGGGCAGCACCAGGATATTCAGGAAGCAAAAGGGATGTGGTCTGGAGCTACTCTAGACTGAACTTAAAAGCATTTATTAAGCACTTTCTACGTGCCGGATACTGTTTTAAGTTTTAGGATTCAGGGACTCCAGAGCTGTAAATTCTAATATACATCTACTGCATGTAACACTCTGTTAGCTGGGCTATTGTTGCTATCTATTTGCTTCTAACGTATTGCAGTAC
This sequence comes from Phalanger gymnotis, assembly GCA_028646595.1. Taxonomy (NCBI): domain Eukaryota; kingdom Metazoa; phylum Chordata; class Mammalia; order Diprotodontia; family Phalangeridae; genus Phalanger; species Phalanger gymnotis. The sequence goes on from CM053625.1 coordinate 60,277,801, forward strand.
GTAACTGTACTTTTAATTTGCAATTCATAGTAGGCCAACTAAAGAGATTAGGTTTAAAAAAAGATAAACTGAGTTTGGGAAATACCATATTCTTCAGAGCTATGAATTAAGGCAGGACTTCGTTGATAAGACCTAATAGATTTTACATAGAAACAGGTGAAAACTAAAGTTATACATAAAAGTCATTTGTTCTCAGGAAGAAAGTTCCAGAAATGACCAAACTACAGAATAGTTTCTGGTAAAGGATGGAATCATAATCTAGTATTGGAGGTAGGACTAATGTCAGTTCAAAATGAATGACTTTAGGCTAAGTAGGTAAATCTAGAGAAGGGCAGAACACAGATTTTTAAGGTGAGATCTGGAAGGGACCATCATCTAATCCAGGAGTTGTTAAGTTTTTTGGTATCAGATGGATCCCTGTGGCAGTCCTGTGAAGCCTCTGAACCCCTTCTTGGAATAATTTTTTTTATTGCTTTCAAGAGAAACCAGTTGTATTGAAATTGTTTCCAAAACATTTTTTAAACAATAAATTCATGAACACCATGTGAAGAATTCCTGATCTAGTCCAAGCCCAATTATTACAGAAGAGAAAATAAGATCCCTAGGAGAATTAAGGGACTTGACCCAGGTCAAAAAGTAAATGGCAGTTGAAGGACTTGAACCAAGTCCCAAGTAGCGCTTCTGAGCAGTGGAAGAGTTAAATAGTTCTGTGTGAACTTTAGTTTTCCTTTTTTGAAATCTCATTGGAAAGGGAGTATTAACTAGGCTACAAAAGATATTTCATGAGCATATCTCTGTGAAGAGAAATGTATTAGCTTCCTTTTCTCTGCTTTTGTGGACATTTGTAATAATTATTAAATACTATTAGAATTTCTTAGAATAAAATAACTTTTTCCTATAAAGGTGTTGTTTTAAAAAGTAACAGCTCAAGGCCTATGTAAGAGGATCAGTAATGGTACAGTAGAAAATGCACTGGACTTGGATTCAAGGGCCTGTGGTAAAGTTCCCAAGATGACATTTATTAGCTGTGTGACCATGAGCAAGTAACTAGACCTCTCTAGAAGCTCCAGTTTCTTCATCTGTAAAATGAGGGATTGTAGGATTTAGGGTTAGAAGTGACTCACTTTAAATAGAACCAATCCCCATCCTATTACAGACTGCGAGGATCACACAGACCGTAAGTGGTCGAACCAAGTTTTGAGCCCTTCTACATCCACTAGAAGCTGGACTCTACATAGTCTGAAGTTCCTTCTGGTTCTGAAGTTCTATGATCCATCTACAGGTAGTTCCAGGTATAACTAGTCGTTCATCCATTCTTCAGTTCCTATGTCATAGGTGTTTGGGCAGCAAATGTAACCATAGATATTAGAGTCTGAAGGAGCCTTAAAGATCTAGTTGTAGGTTCTCAGAAAGACAGAAACTTGACGAGAGTATGCTCTAGAACCTGCTCAACAAGTCATCTTTTTTTACTTAAAGCTCTCTGATGAAGGAGATCTCCTCATTGCCTCCTGCAGTAGCCCAGTCTTCTCTGACATTGCTTTAGGGGTTAAAAAGCATTTCCTAATGTCAAACAAATTTGTTTCTGCAGCTTACCTGAATTGGTTCCTAGTTATGCACTCTGGGACCATGAAGAAAAGTCTAACATCTCTTCCATAAGTTGGGATTTCAAATACTTCAAGATAGCTATCATATTCCCTCTAAGTTAGGGGTTCTTAACCTGGCATCCATCAGCTTTAAAATACAGACATATTGATATTCATAACGATTTTAATATAGTTGGTTTTCTTTGCAATCTTATATATTTTCTGTGTTTAAAAATATTCTGTGAAGGGGACCACAAACTTCACCAGACTGCTATGGGCCACTCACACAAAAAAGTTAAGAATTCTTGATTTAAGTCTTCTATTTTTTCAAGCTAAAAATCTACAGTTCTTCAGCTGATCCTCAGATAGCATAACGTTGACATCCTTCACCATTCTGCTTGCCTTCATCTGGACTCCTTCCAGCTTATCAAGTTCCTCTTGAAATATGATGCCCAGAACTGAACACTGAATACTCCAGATGTGGATTGTCCAAGGCATAATACAGTAGAACTATCATCCCCCTAGTCCTTTAATCTGTCTGTCTGTCTCTCTGCTGTCTCATTTAATACAATTTAAGATTGTATTCACACTCATGACTCTGAGCGTAAGGTCCAGTAAAAGCTTACAGTTCACCAAAACCACCAGATTATTTTTAGATAAACTACTGCTTGGCCACACTCTCCCATTTTGCACTTATAAAATTGAGTTGTTATTTTTTTAACACAAATGTAAGTCTTTACATTTATTCCTATTAAATTTTATATTATTAGATTCAACCCACTGTGTTAACATTGTGTTAACTATGCTGTGATACTACTGTGTTAGCCTGTTGGGATCTTTTTGGTTATCTAATACATTAGCTTTCCTTTTTAGTTTTGTTTGAGGAATGTGTATCCATGCCACTAATGATTATCGTTTGGGATATCTTTAGATCCTGTCATTCAGCCGGTGCCCAATTCCCTTAATATGGTCCAACTCATATCTCTGCATCTTGTCTATAAGTATAGCATTAGAGACTTAATTCAATGCTTTGCTAAAATGTAGCTGAAGAATTGAACTTATCTTAGTATTCAATAAACTGAAGAATATAAAGAAATTAGAGAATTCTCTATTTGATAAAGAACTTCTTGGAGAACTAGAAAGTGATTTTCCAGAAATTAGGTTTAGTCTACCTTCTTACACCATATACTACAATCAGCTCAAAAGGAGATTTATGTAAAATACAAAAGGTCACATTGTAAAAAAAAAATGGAAGAGGCAGAGATCAGCTTTCATAGTTATGGTAGGAGGAATTAACCAAAGGAGAAAGGATACTATGACAGCTAAAACAGAGAATTCTGGTTACATAAAATGGAAAACTTCTTGCAGAAAGGACAGGTAGGATAAGAAGGAAAATAAAATATAAAGTGGAGAAAAAAGGCTTTCCATCAAAAAGCTCTGACAGGGATATGAAATCCAAGATATATAGGGAATCAACGGAAATATATGACTAAGCCATTTCCTAATTGATAAGTGGTTAAAAATAGGAAAAACAACATTTAAAAGAAAATTTACTGTTATTGCAATTATTAACCATACTATTAACCATGTGAAAGTTTGCTCCAAATCTTTTATAATAAGATAAATGCAAATCAGAACAACTCTGAAGTTTTATCTCGTACCTAGTAAATTGGCAAATGTGACAGAATATAAATCAAGGGAAAGTGCTATACAATGGGAGGAGTATTCAATTTGGAGTCAGAAGACCCGAGTTCAGGAAAACATTATACACGATAACAGCCACAGTGCACGATGACTGACTTTGATAGACTTAGCTCTTCTCAGCAATGCAAGGACCTAAAACCACTCCAAAAGACTTAGGTTAGAAAATGCCATCCACATCCAGAAAAAGAAATAAGGAGTCTGAATGCAGATCGAAGCAGAATATTTTCTTTTTTGTTTTGTTTTCTTTTATGTTTTTCTTTCTCATGGTTACTCCCATTTGTTCTAATTCTTCTATACAATGTGACTAATATGAAAAAAAAAAGACCTGAGTTCAGATCCTAGCTCTGCTTCTTCTACTTTTGTAGACTTTGGGCAAATCATAACCTCTCTGCACCTCAGTTTCCTCATCTGTAAAATGAGGGGGTTGGACTAGATGACCTCTAAGGTCCCTTTAATCTCTAGGTCTATGACCCCATATTACAGCATTTCCCTGATTCAACAGGCTAGTAATCCCATACAAAAAGGAATAAGGTCAGTTTGGAATGACTTGTTCTTGATGAAGCCATACTAGTTCTTTATGATCACTGCCTCCTTTCCTAGAATTTACTATCCATCTTTTTAATAATAGAATTCTGCCAGAAATAACGATCAAGCTCACTGGCCTATGCTTGGCAGAATCCACTCTTTTCCCTTTGTTGAAAAATGGGACATTTGCTCGTCTTTGGTCATTTGGCACCTTCCCCGTTCTCCATGATTTCTCAAACATCACTGATTGTAGCTCAGCAATCATATTCACCAGCTTTTTTCAGTACTCTGGGATATGGTTTTTCTGGACCTGTTGAAATAAACTTATCTAGGGCCATTTGGTTACTCTGTCAGTTCCTTGTGAGCTACTTTATTCTGTCCTTTCCAGCCTAAAGATTATTCTCCTTGGCAGAACATTCTCAAGTAAAATAGAAATTGAGTAGATCTGCTCTCTCCCTGTCTATTACCTTTGTCCTATTAACATTCCTATCCTTCCCTTGTCCTCTTTTTCCCAGCACTGCTTTAAAAAATTTTTTTGTATCTTCAATATTCCTTACCAGCTTCAACTCATTTTCAGCACTCAACACGCTACGATGAAGTCTTTATGAACATTGATTTTATGTGAATTCAGCTATACCTGTTTTAGGAGGAAGAGGAGAAAGAGATAGGAGAGTGGAGTCTATAGAGAAGAGAGAAGAGAAAGGAGAGTGTTAAGAGAGGAGAAAGCAAGATGGTGGGGGGGGGAGGGGAAGAGAAATTTTGTAAAAAACAAAATTTACATTCTTTTCAATAGCTTAACTACCTCAGATCCATCCATTCCCATATATAGACTTGCTTCTTTTTAAAGATACCCTAGCCTAGACTCTTTCCAACTACAACTCTTCAAAGGTATTGTACTATACTCGATGGATGATTTAAGGAATTTTCAAGAGTAATTTCAACTGGACTTCATGTGCTAACTTTAGAACCAAAGGCATGTATAACATGTAACTCCACTGTATTATAGTATCATACTGTGTTTTTTTTAAAATTCATCAAGTGACTTGACCTTGTTTCCATCTTCTGTACATGTCTTTTTAAAATGTTAGGTGATGAATTCCTTATGCATCAACATTGGTTTGTTTAAACAGCTCCCTAAATATCCCCTTTATCATAACTTTTTTTTTAATCTTCAGAATTTAATTCTTCCAGCTTCCTGGACTGTAGTATTCCTTTCTGGACTTCCTTCCCCTCAATTCACAAAGATTAGGTCCACAGTGGGACAACTACTCTCAGGTTCAAGGCATTCTGTAGATCTGTACTTTAAAAACTGTAGCTTCATGAGCCTCTACCAGTGAATTTCCTTTTTACAGTTAGCTAGAGGACACAGTAAACTCCACTTAGATGGAATTCTAAGAACAGAAGCTATAAAATATTTTCCCCACAAATCTGGGGTAAACTTTCCCACAAATACACAGAGAGAGGTACAAAGGTAGCAAAAACACATGTAGCCAAGTTAAGTCACAACTATGGCATGGAAGAGCTCTTATGTCCTTTCTCCTTTCATGGTGCCCTTCTGCTGCTCTCCCTGCGTACAGCATCTCTGCTTGGTAAATTGCTCAGTTGGGTTCCTTCTCTCCACTGATCAACTCCTGATGGCCAGGGTTAACTTTCAACTCTGCATATATACTCTATACTCTGGGCCTGCTTTCTGCTAGACAAGACATCTCTGGCTGGTTGAGTAACTTCACTGAAGGATGGGAGGGAGGCAAAGAAAAAAAAAAGGCAAGGAATTATTCCCTCTCAAGAGCTTAGATCTTTTCACATAGCTGTCTTCTCTACTGCCAGAGGTCCCACTCATTAGAGCTGTCTCTTGCTTCTTCTCTCTTATTATAGAGTATATCTCATGTTTTGAATGACTACCAGAGCCATGCATAATCCTTGGCTAGTCAATGGCTAGCTCTCTAATTCCATCAGTTTGATCTGGAGAAATTCTTCTCTCCCTGTAATGGAAGTAATAAAACCTTCTTTATACTTTAAGACATTAACACTTATTTGTCTGGGTTTTTTTACCCCTTATCTTCTGTGATTACATCAGTTGGGCTGAAGGGAAATCCGTTAACCAGAGGTCCCCTAATAAACAACACCTTTCTCCCTGCTACTTAAGTTTTGTGAATTTATATATAGACATCGCAGGCCATGGATTTTATTGTTGGTTCCTTTTTAAAGTTTTTTGTCTTTTATGAATTTCTGGGCATCTTTACTACTATTTGTCCTACATTTTCGCTATTCTTTATGCTATCCAGCTTAGCAGATATAACATAGAGAATTTCTCCCTACCCCTTCATACCTCCTTAAGCTCTTTTATTAGATTTGTAAGACTAGGCAAAATTGCTTATCAGGTCTATTTAGGTGTATTCAATCTGATCAAGAGACCATCATTCCTATAATTTTAAAGTGGTGGTCCAGAAATCCAACAACCATTTTCAGACTCCATCTTCTTTACTTTTCAAATCTACCTTTCTTTTTTGAAGTCAGCCTCCCCTGTTAGAACCTCCATTTGAGTAGTTACCCATGCCAGTTACGCTTACCTTTAACCTGATTTAATTCCTGACTTTTCTATCTTGCCTCTACATGGTTACCCTCTGCTTCTCTCTACACTTTTTCTGTTTCATCTTAGGTGTTATCTTCCCCCATTAGCATGTTTATATTTGTATTTTCAGTGCTAAGTACACAGCCTAAGCTAAATAAAATAAATACTTTAGCTATATCTCTTTTTCAGTTTTTACAAATATTTTATTTTAATGGAGCTGGTACAGATAATGTCCATTTAAAACTCGTGTCACGGGCCAAAAAGCACAATAAAGTCAAAAGATAGCAGTTATCTGCTACATGCATTTCTCTATTGATACCTTTATTAATTGCTTATTGGAAATTTAGCAAATTTTCTAGATTCTTCTGACAAGATTTAAAATGTTAGAATGGTTTGTCTCTTCACTGAAGCATTTCTGGAATTAATCATGACTGTAATATGATCTAACATCTTTCTTTCCAGCCTGATTTTCTTCTTCTGGCCCAGGTCATCAGATTTGTTAAAATGTAGCTTCTAATTAAGGAAACATCATTTTTCCACAGTTCAGTCCTCTGAAAAGCTTCCATTGCCCATTGAAAGTTATAGTCCAGCAGTGAAGCAATGACACATTAGAGAACTTCAGGGTCAATATGAAAGTCCAGCAGACTGCAATACACAGTCCTAGTGAATGTGGCATGTATGTGCATAAACATATTTTTAAAAAATCAGAGGGAGGTAGGAAGGGGGCTGGGCTTGATCATAAGAGTTCAGTTCAGTGAAAACAAATGAACGAATGGTAGTGTCTAACAAGCACTAGGATTCAACATACCAGACTTTGAAAGCTGCACTCACAGAAATAGGGCCAGTTTCAATTTAGTGCAAAATACTGCTTTACAAAAGGACTATTGTTTCAAAATAAAAAAAAAGATTGAGGGAAAAGGAAAAAACAACCAGAAGATTTAAACTTCTGAATGACCCCCAGTCTGTTCCTGATAAATTTCCATCACATCTTCCTCCATACCCAGCTCATTTGGAGTATGGTTATCAGCAATTCTCTGACCTTCAAAGGGCAATCTGAATGAGTTCATTGGATCACCCTCTTTGACAGCGTGATTCTTTGAGTTTCTTAAGACGTATTGTCATTTTTCACTTTGAAGTGAATATCACTGCTGTCCTGCCCAATGACTTTTGAATTTAATGTATTCGCCTTTCTTATCCCCAAAATCCTCAGCTGAAGGGTTTGCTTCTTGGTCAGTGATGGCAACAGCTGATTCTCCCCAGGACCTTGTGAAATCTCTCTTAGCTAAATCTTTATTTAACTCCTTGCCTGTGCAAGCTGACTTGCCTCTCAGCAGTGATGACACCACCCATGTTCCCATAGTTTTCAGTTTCTTGCCCAAGACTTCATGATTTTTAGGAATACTTCTTATATTCTTTCCAGGAGTATCATTTGTGCTTACATGAATCATTAGAAATAGGTAATAGTTATCAGAGTTGACAAATCTTGGGAAGTTTCCTGTCACTTCCGGGATACATGCAGATAGACCTTAGTTAGAAAGACAACAGACCTCTCTCCTGCTATTATCATACCAATGAATAGCAGCCATAGTTACCGACTATCACTATTCATCTTTTACTGAAACTTTAAAAAAAAACCTATTTTTTAATACTCATTTTAAAAAAATTTGAGTTCCAAATTCTCCTGCTCCTTCCAGCCCCTCCTCCCCCCATTGAAAGGGCCAGAAATATAATATCTTTTATACATATGAAGCAATACAAAACAAATTTCCATATTAGCCATGTTAGCAAAAAAAGAAAGAAAAATAAAGTGAAAAAAAAACTGCTTCAGTTCACATTCAGAATATGTTAACTCTCTCAGGAGCTGGATAGCATTTTTCACTATGAATACTTCAGAACTGTATTGGATCATTGTGTTGAATTGATACCCTTAATAGATGATATTTCACCTGATAGCACTTGTGGTTTCACATAAGCATTTCACGGGGGAGAATCAATTGCGTCCTCGTCAAAGGTTCTGGCTCCATCCTTTTTCAGAAGATTCTTGTATTTATTCCTAACCTCTACAAATGTTCTCTGGTCCTTCTGCCCTCTCTCCTCCTTGCTAAATTCTTCTAACTCTCCCTAGCCCGCCCCAACTCTTTGGATCCTTTTTCTTTCTTTGTTCCCCTCCTTCCTTCTCTCCTTTTTTTTTTCTTTCCTTCTCTTTCTTTCTTCCTTCCTTTCTTTTTCTTTCTTCCTTCCTTTCTTTCTCCTTCTCTCCTTTCTTTTTCTTCCTTCCTTCCTTCCTTCCTTAATCCTTCCTTTCTTTCTCTTCTATCCATAAAAGGAATACTTCATTATTCCTAATAACCAGGAGAACAGAGATAATCCTTTGAACTCCTTTACCTCTTCTCTTAGGTGGGAGACAAGCTCACACTTTGTATTTGGATAACTGTTGCTTGTCTCAGACAGAAAGACGAACATCTTCCACTCTACATATATTACTGTAAAACTTGCAGATGTCCATGCTTGCTGGAAGCAAGATCTTGAGTCTTTTTCTCTATAGTGGTTCTTGTGGCCAACTTACCTGATGA
>CM053625.1:60287257-60311554 GCA_028646595.1 Phalanger gymnotis
CGACCCAAATCTAGTGCTCTGCCTGGTCCATTCGTTTCAACCATAAATGTTTATTCGGGCCTCCCCAAGTGCCGTGCATTGTGCCGGACAGATGCGCTACAAAGACAAAATCACGTACCAAATAAGCAAGCATTTATGTCCTTACTGTGTGCCAGCTGAGCCGTGCTAATCTATGGGGATACAAAGAAAAGCCAAAACACGAAAACAGCCCCTGCCCTCAAGGGGCTCACGTACTAATTGGGGAGACAACATGTAAATAAATAGGAACCTACAGGACGTAGGGAAGAAGAGAAGTAACCTTATTGGGAAAGACTCAGATGGCTGAGAGAACGTCCCAGTGGGAGGTGGATTTTGAGGCATCTCAGAAAAAGCAAGGGATGTCAGAAGGTACAGGTGAGGAGGAGGAGCCTTCCAGACACGGAGAACGGTGAGTGCAAAGGCACAGAGACAAAATGAGTATATTTTGGGAGGACAAGTAGGCCAGTGTAGTTGGATTATAGAATGCATGGAAGGGAGAAAAACTGGAAAGGTAGGAAGGGGCTGGTTGTGAAGAGTCTTTAAATGCCAAACAAAGAACCTTATTTTCGGTTCTGGAGGTAATAAGGAGCCATTGAACATTATTGAGGAGTGGGGATGTGAACAGACATGGCCAGGCCTGCACTTTAACGCAACAGTGTAGGGGATAGATTGGACTCATAAGAGACATGAGGCATTGAATCCATTTGAGAGACCATTGCAGTGTAAGTGAGAAGTGATGAGAGCCTGAACTGTGATGGTGACTTATGTTGTTTGTCCTTTGTTTTTGAAGAGGACCACAACATCAGGAAGGGGATGTCATGATTTGCAAGTGAATTGGATCTAAGTGAGGGAGGACTGTGCAGTCACCAGCCTTCCTCTTTCCTCCAGAGCCATCTGGATCTAGCAGCAAGACATAGATCAGTATAACTGGAGATGGGCCCCCAGGATGTTGACTTGTAGAAGAGGTGTGAAGGCGGAAAAAAGATTTGGCAACTGATTGGATATATGGGGTAAGAGAAATGGAAGAGTCTGGGAAGATACTGAAGTAGTCAACCTGGGAGATTGGTGGTTCACTCAACAGTAATAGAAAAACAATGAAATAATCACTATCCTCCAAGTCACCAAGTATTTATTAAGTGCCAGCTATATGCCAGACACCTTGGTGATGCAAGGAAAGGGAAAAAAACAATTCTTGCTGTCACAAGTTCACAGTCTGATGGGGGAAATAACATGCAAATGACTATGTATAAACAAGATACATACAGGATAAACTGAAGATAATCTCAGAGGGCAGGCGCTAAGATTTAGTAAGACTGATAAAAGATTCTTTCTGAAGGCAGGACTTTAGCTGAGATTTGATGGAAGCCAAGAGACAGAAATGAGGATGGAGTGAGTTATAGGCCTGGGGGACCACCAGTGAAAATTCTTGGAGTTAGAAGATGAGCGTCTCCTGTTCAGAGAACAGCAAAGAGCCTGGTGTCATTGCATGGTAGAGTAAATGAAAGGGAGTAAGACATAAGAAGACTTTAAAGGTAGAAAGGGGCCAAGCTATTTGACACTTGTTCATGGGTAACCACCAGAGTTTATTGAATGGGGAGCGATATAGGCAAACCTGCATTTTAGAAAGACCGGTTTGACAGCTGAGTAGAAGCTGGACTGGAGTGAGAAGAGATTTGAAGCAGGGAGTGTGTCCTGAAAAACCAACCAGGCAGGCGGTGATGAGGGCCTGTACCAGGGTGGTGGCAGTGTCAGAGGAGAAGAGACAGTAGGAGAAATGATGCAAAGGTAGAGTTGACAGGACTTGAAAACAGATTAGATATGATAGGTGAGAATGAGTGAGGAGTTGAGGATGATGCCTAGGTTTTAAGCTTGAGTGCCTGGGATGATGGTAGTACCCTTGACAGTTAATAAGGAAGTTTGGAAGCTGGGTAGGTTTGGAGAAAAGATAATGAGTTCAATTTTGGATATGTTAAGTTTAAGATGTCTATAGAATAACCAGTTTATCCAATAGACAGCTGGAGATGTAATCCTGGAGGTTAGGAGAGAGGTTAGGGCTGGATAAATGGACCTGAGAATCCTCAGCATAGAGATGATAATTGAATCCATGGGAGCTGATGAGATCACCAAGTGAAATACAGTAGAGAAGAGGACCCAAGACAGAGCTTTGAGGGAAGCCCAGTTAGTGAGCGTGAACTAGATGAAGATCTATCAAAGAAGACTGAGAAAGAGGTCTGACAGGTAGGAGAAGAACCTGGAAAGAGTAGTGTCACAAAAATCTAGAGAGAAGATAGTATCCAAGAGAAGAGGGTGATTGAAGTGTGAAAGGCTGCAGAGAAGACCGAAAGGGGTTTGAGAAAAGATCATTAGAGCTGGCAGTTGAGAGATCATTGGTAACTTTGGAGATTTCAATGATGATGTTGAAAGAGAGTTAAGAAGAGAGTGAGAAGAAAGGAGGAGACACCAATTGTAGACAGTCTTCTTGAGGAGTTTAGCCACAAATGGAGAAGAGATATAGGATGATAGCTGGCAGAAATGGATGGATCAAGTGAGGATTTTTTGAGAGTGGGGTAGATATGAATATGTTTGTAGACAGTTTGAAAATACCCAGGATATGGGGAGAGACTGATGATAAATAAGAGAGTAAGGATGATAAAAGGGGCAGTCTGGTAAGGGGCAGAAGGTAAGATGAACTGAGATCACTTGTATATTTAGAGAAGTTTGCTTTTCTTTATATCCTTAGTGCTTCTACTGCTGGCACCTAGTGACTGTAAAATTCTTGTTGACTGACTGACCAGTGCAGCACTGGAGCTATCCATCTCTTGCTTTTGCTCTTTTACAGACCTGCTTCCCTTTGCAGTGATACATGTATTTGGATATTGTCTTTTCATACCATTTCTTGCTTGCAGATCACATTGGTTAGGGGTACGGCTTATTTCAGTAGTGTAGTGGGTAGAACTTTGGGCCTGAATTCAGGAAGGCCTGAGTTCAAATCTAGCTTCAGACCTTGGGCAAGTTGATTAAACTGTCATCTCCTCAGTTTCCTCATCTGTAAAATAGAGATAATAGTAGCACCTACCCTCCCAAGGTGGTTGTGAAGATCAAATGAGATAATATTTGTAAAGTACTTTGCACAGTGCCTGGCATACAGTAAACGCTATACAAAAGCTATAGATAGATATAGAAATAGATAGATATAGATCTCTCTCTCTCTCCCTCTACTGATATATGTGTGTATATCTATGTTATCCCCAGAGTCACCATCAATTTTGATTTTTTAGAAAAGGAGGCATTTTCTAATATAATTGCAGACTTTTGTGTTTGTGAACCAAAAACGAAGAAAATAAATGCTTTTTGTTAATAGTTTTCCTGTGGCCACTCTGTGCCTCAATTTCACTGTTTATAAATTCTAAGTATGGCGACTATATTTTCTGAACCAAAGATCAGCACGTATGACTGACAGTTTTTTTTGTCATCTTTTGAATGGGCCAGGATATTTGAGGACAGGACTTTGATTCAAAATCTGGGAAGTGTGATTGTCATAACTATATTTGGCAATACTTCTGACCATTTCTGTATTTATGCTAGAAAAATGAGTCTAGTCTTAATTCAGATAAAATTGCATTCCACCTTCAACAATATGGATTAGTTCAGTAAATTTCATTAATGGTTGTGGGTTCTCATAAATGCTAATGAATAACAAAGTGCTTTAGTTCTATAAGCCAAGCCAAGCCAACAACTCCAGAAGTTGTCATATAAATTTGAAATTCACCCTTCGAAGCTTCTGTAAAACATTAGAATCATATTTATTTTACGGGTTTTGATTTCTTTGTTGTTGTTTTGGTGGAGATGGAATGAGGTGAAAGGGATTGTGAGTGGTGTCGGTTAGTATTAGGATTGAAAAAAAAAAAGACAGAAAAGAGGGCCATTGAAATAGAAGAGAACAAAAAGCAGGCCAGCAAGAAACATAAGCAAGACAGATTTGAATGTATGTTGAAATTAATATGTACTCAAGGAAAAAGCAAGCTGTACATAATAGAGATTCACAGTTTCGTATGTAATCCTTTTTTCTTTTCCACTTTGTGTATAAGGAGATGCTCATTTTATTTGGTTTGGTTAAGTTCAGAATAAAAATTAAAACACTGCATTGCATTCTATGAAATTCATGAAGGAGATTTTGTATATTCTGTGTAATTACTGCTTTAGTATTTTATACTATGCCATTTAAGGGAGTTACAATTTTCATTTTCGAAATACCTGTTTCTTTGTGATGTCTAGTCTTTTGCATTTCAGCCAGTTGCTTTCACTTTTACTAAAACTTAAGATTCTTATACTCTAGTGGAAAAAGCACTGGGCTTGGGGTCGAAAGCCATGACTGGATTCAAGTCCCACCTATGAAATTCATTAGCTGTGTGCCCCCTAGGCAAGTCGCTTTACCTGTCTAATTCTTGAGCCTCAGCTTCCTCATCTGAAAAATAAGGGTGGTGATAATGTATTGCCTAACTTCACAGAGTTGTGAAGAAAGTGCTTGTAAACTTGAAGGCACTTGTGTTCTTGTTATATTAACAGACTTGCATTTTAGTAAGTGCTTGGGGCTAATAGCTACATCAAGCTAGAGTAGTTTGTCTTCATGTTCTTTTCCCCAAAATATTACATTTTGAGAATAATTGACATGATATTTTGAATTATCTTGCTTCAGAGAGGAAGATAAATACAACCAGGTAGACCTTCAGGTCTAGAGGCATGGAGTCATAACACGTTTGAAGTAGAAGAGGCCTCAGAAATCTCTCTAGCCAGCAGTTTTTACTTTTAGTTTTACTTTTTGTTCTAAGGACTCCTTTATGCTCATAAAAATTATTGAGGATCTTCTTCCCTAAAATACCTTCATGTGGGTTATATTTACCTATACTTACCATATTAGAAATTAAAACATCTTAGTATTATTATGAAAATAGTCTTGACTTCAAAGACCCCCTTCAGAGAGGACTTGGGGACCTTTAGAGGTACCTGGACCACAGATGCAGGCCATCCTTCTTATTTTACATGTGAAGAAACAGAAAAGATGCTTCATTTCATTGAATTGAAAAGAAAGCATTCATATCTCTCCTGGTTTTTTAGGATATCCGGGATTGCTCAGGACCATTGAGCACACTTACAGAACTAAATGCCAAAGTGAAGGAGAAATTTCACCATTTACGGCTCAGAATACAGGTGAGCAACCACTGAACCAGGGGCCTGTTGCTGTGTTATAATGAAGGTGACTTTTCTAGAGACTAGCAGGGACAGGTTTGAAGGTTTAAAATCGTTAGCCTCTTTATACACTAGCAAAGGTCTGGGTGATTTCAGTTCTATATTGACTTACTATAACAATAAGAAAAAAAACACAGCCATCTGAAGCCTTCCTCTTGTGCCAAAACCAAGTTGGACACATTCATTCCTTATATTTTTTGCTGCTAATTCCCAGGCGTCTTTAACCTAGTTTCGTCTAGAATTAGCATATGAGCCGGATAGAAGGCTTGTTTCTTGGACGTTGGGTATGTCATGTATCAAATCAAATGTTTTATCTACTCCCTTTCTTCCCTACAAAAGATAAGTGCTGCCAGAATTTTCCTGGCAAACAAGATTTTTGAAGTAGTTAGGAAAATGAAACCCTAAAGAATTACCATGATAAGGGCTTCCTTCCCCTGTCTTGCAGTATTTTGTGTATAGTAAGTGTGGTTGATTCGTTGTGTGTATGAGAATTCGTATGTTAGTATATGTAGCTCTGGCTCTCAGATTGAGCTGGAGGAGTTGCCTTCACCTCCCGTCTCTTGCTAGAACTATCTCGAGTTCTCTGATATTGTTCTCATATAAAAGTGATCCTGCTTGGCTCCTGATTTTTATTGGCTTGGTGTAGCAGCAGCAGCCCTTTTAATCATAGAATTTAGAGCTTAAAGAGAGTTTGGAGATCATCCAGTATGAACCTATCATTTATCAGGTGACAGAACCGAGGTCCAGAGAACTTATGTGACCAGCGTTGTTGGAACTCACGTTGATCTATTGTCAGTCACATGGCTTGTGTCTGTTTTTATACCCTTCTCCTCTCCTTCCCATGTGTTTTTAGAGGAAAGACTCCCCAACTCCCAATAGCTTACTTTTCCCCTCTTTCTCCTGCCTTGTTTAGTTCTCAGCATTATTTGAAGGAGAACAGAAGAAAGTCAGTGTTTTGGAAGTATTCTGTGAGTCAGTACAATATCAACTCAGACATTGAAATATTTGGAAAATCAATCAAGGCAAATCCCACATATCATAAAGAGATAAATTAACATAATAAAACTATCATATGGACTACATGAATTCTATTCCTGACTCTTCTACCAGCTTGCTGTTTGACTTTGGGCAAGTTACTTCACACTTCGAGACCTCGGTTTCTTCATTTTTAAAAGGAGGGAGTTGAACTAGATGATGGTCCCTTCTGGCTCTCTAAAGTGGTACATAAGAGACTACAGCATTGACTTCCACAGTTACAGTGAACCTGAGAGTTGGTTTTTCAAGCAAACAAAAGAGAGGTACTTGGGGCATAAGAAGTGAGCATGGGTAATAAGGAGATGTACTTTTCGTTGAATTTTTGATAGCATGCATTAATGCAGAACTTTCTTCAGACCAGGGATTCCTAGCAATGGTTTTGTGGCATTCTCTTAGGGATAGGGATTGGACCTGTGATTTTGGGAACTTGAAGATAAGGAAACTCTGTATATTAATGTAAGTAGGCACCTTCTCTACACGTTATGGTCCAAAAAAGTTGTCCAGAGTTCTCTAAGAAGCTAAGTGATTTTCTCAAGGACCCACAGCCAGGGACAGGCTAATAGCTTGGGACTTGAACTCACGTCTTTCTGGCTCTGAAGCCAGCTCTCTATCCAGTAAGCCATACTGTTAATTCATTTTCATTCGTAAAGTGAATGTATGTCATACACCAGCTTAGGAGGGAACTCTTAAAGAGACAATGGTAAATTTCAATTTCTAACTTTGGGGATAGCAACAAATAAAATAAAATTGTGTCGTCAATTATTTTTCATAGTTTGTTGGTTGTTATTCAGGAAGTACTTTATACATATTTGCTTCCACCTCAAAGGGTATCAAAAGTGTCCAGTAATTTTCTGAATTCCACAACTGGAATACATTTTATAAGAATGAACAATTTTATATTATTTTTACATACAATAATTTTCACTTAAAGGAGCTTGAGCAGATGGCTAAAGAACAGGATAAAGAATCTGAGAAACAAGCTCTGCTCCAGGAAGTTGAGAATCATAAAAAGCAGATGCTCAGGTAGGTGAAATCACCTTCCCCTGCTGTATCCATACTGTGGATCAAAGGTTCTGTAGGATTAAGTCATTGATCAGCTTTGTCTGTGTGCTAGGTGGGAGAGTGGATAGATATAGGAGGACCTGATTTCAAATTCTGCCTCAGACACTTATAGCCGTGCGACCTGAGCAAGCCACTTAACTGCTATTTGCCTCAGTTTCCCTATCTGTAAAATGGGGATAACAAAGAACCTATCTCCCTGGGTTGTTCTGAGGATCGAATGAGATAATAATTGTAAAGCACTTAGCGCAATGCCTGGTACATAGCAAACTCTATATAAAGTTACTTCTTGTTATTGTTATTAAGTGATGATTTAATTGTATTTGTGTATTACATGAGTTCCTTCCATCTCCATATTGATAGGAAATTCCTTCTCTATGCAAATGCAATTGGATAAATTACAGAAGAAAGAAAAGAACAAGGTGTCATAGAGGAGTAGTTGTCTTATTAGAATGTATATTGTGCCATCAGAAATCACATTAACCTATGATATTTTTTAGCCATCATGTTTATTTGCAAACATTTTTAAAAATAAGCTTTTGCAAAATTATATTGGTTAGTCCAGTTGGGTTGAGCATGCAGTGCTGTTAATGAAGCCAGAATCACAAGTTTGATTCCCAGATGAGGCATTTAATTTTTCTAGTATTTCATGGTCAGAGGCCATAGCCCTTAACTTAGGGAATTATTTTATAGATTTAAACTCTTGGTCAAAAGGAAGTTTGAATAAGAGACTGTGGATAAATCATTTCAAGATCATCTCATTACCTGAAAAAACAACTCATGCTATATGCTCTTTGGCGTTAGGCTTCCTCTACTTTAAGAGGAAGTGATTAGATTCTGTGATCTCTCTGGCTCTTTCCGATTCTAAATCCTATGATCCTCTTCTCTATTGATGGCAGCACAATAGCATGAGTTTTGCATGAACCTAACATCATGAACCATGGGGGTGGGATGAATCTTTGGGATTTTTTTTCTTTTATTCTTTTTTCATGTCATATGGTACAATAAGGGAACAGGCCTTCAGATGCTGATTCTCTGCCCTTCTCTGCAGTGATGCAGAGTGATCTCAAATGGACAGGCTTAGAGTGAGGTGAGGGCAGGGAGGCCAGCCTGCTTCTATCATTGCTTTGCATGAATTTCTTCTATTCATTGAGAGACTTGGCAGCTCATTATCACTGAAGAGTGCATATATCTTTTTGATTCCAGCAATCAGACTGCATGGAGGAAAGCAAATCTTGCTTGTAAAATTGCAATTGACAATTTAGAAAAAGCAGAACTTCTTCAAGGGGGTGACATGAGGCAGAGGTAATAATCCTTTTTATCCTCTTTCATATATAGCTCTTACCTGTACTATTTTAGTGGTTTAGATCAGAAATTGCAAACTCACAAAGGTTAACAAGCTCCTAAAAACTCCAGAGTGCTACCAGAACCAGATTAAAATGTAATTGGGAAGTGTTTAACAAAATAAAAAAAAATACAATACAATACGGATACTGCTACTTTCTGGATTTCTAAGTCCATATACTGCCTGCAGGAATCCGTTTCTATTTGAGTTTGACATGGCTGGTTTATATGACCTCTGAACTGTTGTTATTCAGAGACATAACAGGTAATTGTTAGAGGAAGTGTGTCATTGCTGGAGGAAACATAAAGTTTAGGTAAGATATAGTTCCTGTCTTCTTGGAGCTCTCAGATATTAAACCCTACCTTCAGGAATCCAGCTTCTCGTGACTGATATTTTTCATCCTCCTTTTTTTTTTTTTAATAGAAAAACTACTAAGGAGACCCTGGCACAGACTTCTAGCAACATCACAGAAAGCTTGATGGGCATCAGCAGAATGATGTCCCAGCAGGTTCGCCAGAGTGAGGAAGCAATGCAGATTTTAGGTAAGACCAGAGCAAGGGTCAGGAGACTCCTTCCTTCTCAGGAGCTCAATTGCCTAAGATAGTTATTGATCTGAGGCTCTTAAATACATTTTCATCTAACTTCTCGTTATGTCTGTGGTTTGTAAAATTAAAAAGTGATTTTTATAGCTTTATCGTATTTGGAGAGTTTAAAAGATGATGAAAGAAGTCATAATATTGTTAGGAACTACTGACTAGACTGCTCAGGTGTCTGCTTTGAATTTCATTGGGAAACTCTTTTTAAGTAAGAAAATCAGAAACTCTAGAAGGGGGTATTAAAATAGACCATTTAGTTGATTTTCACTACAGAATAGCAACAGGTTTTCATTCCTAGGAAACTTATAAAAGGGAAGTCTCTTCATTTACTCTGTTCTATTTTTTTCCCAGTACATCATTTCACTAGGAAGATTTGTAGTTTGTCTCCAGAGTCACTCTCTAAGATTATAAATCCTGTACCACACAGTGTCATTCTTCGTGTGAACTCGATACTGAATACTATAATAAAGCATTGCAGAAAGATGCAGAGTGAACAAAATATAGAATCTTTGCCTTCGAGAAGTTTATGATCTAATGAGGAAGACAGGACAAATACAAAGGGAAATATGTTGATCAAAAACACCAGTGCATTCTAATCAGAACAATGCATAAAGACCAATGGATTCCTGGAGTGAATGGGACATCTGTAGCCAACAGTTTGTCCTGGAAGATCTATAGAAGCACATTTTGAAGGAGTGTACTGATATGATTCTTGTTCTTCCCTCTCAGACCAAAAGTATAATTGTATTTTTCTGTCAGTTATGAAGTCCTGCTTTCCCGGAGGTCTCTTGGAAATGACACCGTAAGAATGGGGGGAAAGAGTATTCTTTCATCCACGCCCTTTTCAGAATGTGGGATCTGTTGATCTCTGTTTTCTCTGATTGCCTTAGATGTTGAGGAGCAGTTTTGACGTACTCAGGCTTGTAAAAAAAATGATAGGACTAGATACTCATATTGATGGCTTCAAACTAAATCGGAAATAATATGACTGATGGGGATGGTGGTGGCAGCAAAAAGACCACCTTAGAAACCACCCCCTGATGTGGAAGGAGTAGCACAGGACAAACAGCATGGGCCCATCTCTCCTCATTCTCTCATATGTAGTAGTGAGTCCAGTCGTTTTATTCCAGACAACAAAAAAAAGCAGCACAGACAGCAATCCTCTTTAGGGCTAAGACTCTGGATCTGCCCCCGTAAGCAGTAGTGCTGGCATTCCTACCAGTGAGGTACATCCATTCCATTCTTGGCTGCTATAACAAGCCATGCTTGGCCATCACAAAGAGAATCACACTGTTTTCTGCTGTTACTGGTTAGTCATTCCTTGAACCTTGACCTCCAGTAGGAGTTGTCATGTGGCTCAAATCATTTAAAGTAAAAGCCATCAGCAAGCTGCCAGGTGAGAGAAAGGTCCCAGGCTATGTATGGTCTTATTCCTGGTTCCTCTCAGTTTCGGTTCCAGCTCTGTAGGCAGGTGCTCCAATATAGTGCTGCTCTCAGCAGCCTAGCCAGTAGAACCAGAGCTTCGTTCATTTTCATGATATCCACTGAGCACAGCCTCCTGCTTTTGTTTCAGCAAATTCTTCTCGAACTATCCTGGATGCAAATGAAGAATTTAAGTCTATGTCAGGAACTATCCAGTTGGGACGAAAGCTCATCATAAAATACAACCGAAGAGAACTGACAGACAAGCTGCTTATTTTTCTTGCTCTCGCTCTCTTTCTGGCTACTGTACTTTATATCCTAAAAAAGAGGCTTTTTCCATTTTTATAAGATTTATAAGACCATCTTTTCTTTTGACAACCGGTTATGATTCTTCTGTTCCTCTGAGTTCAGCCAGTGCTGCCAGCTCAAACTACAAGGATGTCAGGTTTGTTTATTTAAATTGTTCAGTGTCTTAAATGGAAATGCCCTGGGTTTTGCCAGCACTCTTTCATAAGGGGTTAGAGAGAAGATTTGAAAGGAAACGT
Organism: Phalanger gymnotis; assembly: GCA_028646595.1. Taxonomy (NCBI): domain Eukaryota; kingdom Metazoa; phylum Chordata; class Mammalia; order Diprotodontia; family Phalangeridae; genus Phalanger; species Phalanger gymnotis. The sequence goes on from CM053625.1 coordinate 60,298,525, forward strand.
TGGCTTGGAAAGCTTACAAAGACATTGAAATTCTGAGATCCCCAAACCTGCTATGACTAAGCAGTTTATGAGTATCTGATATATGTTCTGGGGCTGCCTTTGTATATTTGACAGACAACTCAACTTTATTCCCTCTCTCCCACCTAGAATGCCTTGAGTTCTAGATTGGAGAGAACTAAAAGGGAAGAAAGATGAGATGGGAAGAAAGACCATAGATTTTTATCCATTACTTCTTAATAAATTTGACGGTAGTATTAGAACAAAATGCAATCTTATTGTATAAAATGTCAGTATGGGACTATACAAACTGTTTGTCTTTATGTTGAAATTATCCTAAGTTCGCTTTGTGAACTTTTAGAAAGATTCCTCCTTATAGTTGCCATCATGAGTAGTATACCAGACTAGGCTAGGCCAGGGATATGCAGAACAGATTAATAGTTTGCCCACTCTATAAAGTCATCATCTGAAAGGTTCAAAACTAAGTATAACCAAGGAGAGCAAGATGGGGCTAGGAAGTCACAGAATATTCAAGTCCTGCCTGGTCCTGAGTTCCGTAAAGAACCAGTGGAGTGGGGGCTGGGTGAGTATAGGCCTGAAGGTGACAAAGACTTCTTGTTCTACAGACCTGGCTGGCTTTTCACTCCCCAGCTCTCTCAGTACCAGCCTTCCCAACAATTTATAGCCTCAGGCTCTGAAGCGAGGCTGAATGGAGCCTGCACACATCCCACCACCCTACTACTGCCATCTCTAGGGCTCCCTGGCACCTATAGCATCTTAAAGTGAAAATAGCCAAGGGGGCTCAGGAGCAAACTAGGCCAAGGCAGCAAAAGCACTGTTTAAGTCTGTGAAGTAAATAAAATAGAGCACAATTTTGGCATTAGTGGTTACAGGGCATTGTTTGAAGAAGCTATGAGAAAATGGTGTTTCTGGAAATGCGGACAAAAACCGTGCAATGTTATATAAATGTAAGTCATTAGCATCATCATGAGACCCAGTTATTAACCCACATGTAGCTTCTATGGCAAAGTCTGTAAAATCATTATTGACTAAATTTGCTTCTGGCTCCATAAGCCACACAGCATCTATTATGAGGGTTACTATGTCTCAGTCAGATACTTATTATTCATTCATTATATTCTAGTGAGAGAGAGAAAGAGAGAACTATTTCTAGAGAATATATACTTATACACAGGCATATAATGCACACATACACACACACATACATACATACATACATAGACACACACACACAGTGTCCACCTGACAGCTTTGCTGTTTAAGCTGACAGGAGTGGCTGAACTCAGGAACAGAGGATCCCTAAGTGGTTGTCAAAGGAAAAGATGTCCTTTTAAACCTTAAAAAAATGGGGAAAAGGTGTATGTGTAAACCTATCTGATAGACTGTGTGTGTGTATGTTTATGTACACATATTACATCTATGTTTACACACACCTTTCATGCTTTTACTAGACTGTAAATGGCATAAAGGTATGATTGGTGTGTACATAGTAGTAATTTTTTTGATGTAATATATTTTCGGATATATTCTCCACTAAAATCCTGTTATCTCATGGCATGGAGTGACCTGGGCCATGCCAGGGGAACACAAGCTTCCCTACCAAACTGGAAAGGCTTTGAGTATGGGTCCAGCCTCACTAAATGGAGAGACACATTGCTAGGAGGTTAGCCAACAGGTAATGAATTTTCCTTCCAGCCACAGCAACTCTTTAAGATCTGTTGGGGCATAGAGGGATTGTGATACATCTGGGTTGCTGAAGAACCCCCTTTGCCCAATATTGATGATGTCACAAATTCCTTGGAGAAATCTCTTAAGCTTTTTGAGCCTCAGTTTCTTCATCTGTAAAATGAGGATATCACATTTATACTTTCTACCTCACTACAGGGTAGCTATGAGAAGTGAGAATTACCTTCAAGTCCTATGAGAGCACTTACTCTTGAATTACACACACACACACACATATACAGATACACATAGACATATATATATATATACACACACAGTTTTGTTTTTGTTTTTATTGTTTTCAGAATGGGAGAGGAAGTGAGAGGAAAAGTGCCTGTTAATTGAAATGAAATAAAAGTTTTTAAATATGCACATAATATAGGAATATACACACATAATTTACATGTATAATACATACATAATTTTAAGCTTAGAATTGAAGTATAAATGGAGAATTCTCAGTCTGACTTCTGTCATAAATGTAGCAGAAAAACATCAAATAAGGACTTTGTATTCTTAAAGTTTTCTTCCCTACTTAACTGTTGTTAATATCCTAGAAATCTAGAAGTGTTTATGTTTCACATTTCCTATTCTTATTTTTTTACATTTGATAAAATAACATTTAATTTCTTTGGGGACCAGAACTGAACCCTATTTTCAGTAAATGCCACTAATGTTATCATAACTTAGACTTTGCACACAGGTTGAGTCAGGGTACCAAAGCTTCCCAATTCTGGACAGTGCTAGCCCAATTTCATACACATCCAGTAGAGGGCAGTGTTTCACACCCACTTACTCTACAAGACCGTGTAAAGTGAGATATACTACAATCAAGTCTTAGAATTGGAAGGTGCATAGGGATCAACTAGTCCAGCCTCTTCATTTTCCAGATGATATCATATGAAAGTTAATATTTAATGGAATATTATTGTGCTGTATGAAATGACTCCTATGATGAATACAGAGAAGCATGAAAAGACTTACATGAACTGATGCAAAAGTACAGTAAAGAGAGCCAAGAAAACAAAACTACACGATGATTACAGCAATGGAAGTGGGATGATGACCACAAGACAAATAAAAATGAATGTTGCAAAATTACAAACAGAAAGCTTGGCTTCAAAGAAGTGATATGAGAAGACACACACCTCCATTTCTTTTAAGGGAAGAAGGTAGTTCCAGGTGTGGAATACTGCATATAGTGTCATCTTTTTTCAATGTATTGGTCAGTTCTGCTGATTTTTTTATCTTATTTTTTTTTTCTAAAAGTATTTGTTATAGAGGATAGCTCTCTGGGAGTGGGGATTGGGAAGGATATAAGGGGAAATTTAAGTAATATAAAAAAAAGATAATCAATAAAAATCTATTTTAAAAAAGAAAACCTATGAGCTCTCCCCAAAGCTAGACTTAGAAAAATATACTGTTCGTCAAAGGTATGCTTTATATCTAATGTGACAAAAGTATGGTTTCATGAGGAAAATGTAAACAATGTTTCAACATCTTGTTTACTGTGCCAAATTATATAAAATAATTGGCCACAAAGGGATGTATAACATGTTAAAAAAATTCTTTTCAGATATCATCAGCAGTTTATTATTATTGAGGAATTCAAAGGAATTGGTAAATGTTCCTGGCCAGGAGGGGACTCTGCCCTTCTTTAGGAAGAGGGAGTGGGGAACACAGGAGTGAGGCTAGCTTTATTCTGTTAGACTGACATACATTGATGCACCATCAGCTCAGTACCTCCCTTCAGAGAGTTGATTGGTACACTCCCTTCTGGGTTGCAATCCTCCCTACGCACCACTGGCAAGTTCTCTCCTTGATATGTACAAGGATGTCCCCCCTCCCTTGTCATATGTCCCATTTTCAAAAATGGCAGAAAACTCCTTGCTGTGGGTGTGTAAGGTAATATTGAATTAGCCAATTAAGCATGCGTGGTAGCCATTTGACTCAGTTTTCTCTTTAACCCTGACCATCTTCTGGCCGGTTTAGACCAGTTTTCCTAATTTCTAGAATCTGTGGTTTCTGCAAAAGTGCATACTTTATTCCCATTGGCTAGGGACCCTCATCCTGGTTAATTTTTACTCCCTTCTTTGTTTAAGCTGACACTTCATTAATTATTCTGTGGAACTTAATTAGCTCTTCTGCTGAGCTTTCCCTAACTTTTACCCATCTCTCACAGTGTACTTTATTTGTATATATTTCAAATCCTAAATTTTTTATTCCTATAACAGAATCTCTGCTTCTGTAGTCCTATCCTGGACTACTTTCTTTTAAGGGCCCACTTATCTGCTCAACTCCCAAACCTTAGGTCCTCAAATGCTCTCCCCACAGCCAGCCTTATATAGCATTCTGTTCAAAATCCCCCAATCACGTTTTCAGAAAACACACAAAAACTTATCCCGTCCTTTTTTAAATTGTCTTTCATCTCCGATTTTGTTTTCTCAATGCCCTTTGCTCTCCAAATCCCTGATGTTTCCTCCCAAGTTCAGCATCACCATGGATATGGTGGAAGCTTGGAGAGTCAAACTCTCTATCGGGCTCTTCGACCTTGCTCACCAAACTCTTTCTTCAGGCCCCAATGGACTTTCTCCTTGCTCTGGCTCTAGCTCTGGCTCTGGGAGATGGCAGGTCTTTCAGGGACTTTCTTGCCTGGTTGGACCCCGTTTTTGGTATAATAGTCATGGATGTAAGAAATGACAGCTCCCTTGACTTTGGCAGAAATGTTCACCTTGTCTTGGCATAGCTTCTTCGGCACCTGGGCTACACAGCAGGGTTGTGATGTGGATTTCCTTCTCTTCTCGCCCATGCACTTCTTGTCGCTATATCTTTTCTGTCTCTGTTTTCTTCACCATTTCAACCGTGGGCTTAAAATTTTTTTTAAGATGTTAAGATATTATTGTGAGCATCTACAGCTCTGGTTCTTTTCGTCCTTGGGGAGAAATTGTTTTAAAAACTTTGATAATTGGACCTTGCAGTACAATCATATAGTTCGGTAACAGTCCTAGAATTAGAAATCCCAGGGTTTCACACTGAACTTTTCTGTTACTAGCACCGCTTACTACCTGTCTGATCTAAGTCAAGCCACTTAACCTCTCGGGGCCTCAGTTTCCTCATCTATAAAATGTGGAGGTTGAATTGGATAATCTCTAAAATCCTTTCCAGCTTTATGATTGTAAATCGTCCAGGACAATTAAGTGCTGAGGGTATTTTAAAGTTTCTAGAAAAAGGTTTTCCAATACCCAAGAAGCCATCCTTTTTCACTGTCATAAAAAAGCTTATCTTAATTGGGAACCTACTAGATGTAAGGCACTATGTGAAGCACATACCAAAACAATACTGATTCCCTGCCCTCAAGCACCTGGCTGCTTTTTGGTGGAGATGTTCTCTTTTTAAGTGAACCATAAGTCAAGAAATGAACAAATAAATGCAGGGGATGATGAAAGCACAATAAAAATTTCCACACGAGAGAAGGTGGGAGGTAAGATTCAGTCTGATAGTATTTGAGTAAGGGAGAGGAAGGACATGTCATGTGAGCTGTATGTATGTCAAAAGGCTTTAGGGAAAGTCCCTTTACTTCAGGCCTTAGTTTCTCTACCACTTTGATGAGATGATATGATAGATAGGAAAGGGCCTTGGGTTTGGAATCTTAACACTCTGGGTTCAAAACCCCGTTCTGCCTCTTATTCCTTATGTGACCTTTTGCAAGTTAATTTTTCTCAGCCTTGATTTTCTCATCTTTTCCTTATAATGAAGAGAATGGACTGGGAGACTTCTAAGGCAGCTTTCAACTCTCTATCTGTAATCAGTTATCACATCGGCTTGATGTGATGGGCAGGATTCAGGGCTGAGTCTCCTCTACCTTTGACAAAATGGAAACATCCTATTTTCACCTATCTCACATGGATATTTTAAAGATAATGAATTTTGCTTCATGATATGATGATGTCTAATACCAAAATGAGTTGGCTCTTTAGGGAAAGACTCCCTTTGAGCTGAATACAATGGTTGTTTTCCTGATTCCCAGTGTCTTAGGATATGCAGATAGTTGTATCTTCACACTAGACCCTGTATGGGGTTTTACATAGAGCCGCTGATCCTGTGTTTCCTCTCTTAATGTAAGGGCAGTGTAAAAATAGCTGAGAGCTAATCTAAGAGATACCGGGAGCAGAAGTCCCAGCGGTGCTCTCAGGAATGGTGGAGTGCAAACTGTCTTCTGTTGGGACTTTCAGTGGGTTATCTCGGTATTGTCCTTTCAGCTCAGAATAAAAACGTCCCATACCAAACTATAACAATTTTTAAAAAAATCTGTGAAGTACTGGCATAGTTATCAACTTAAACCCATTCATTCTAAAACTACTGAGATGATACTTGGTGAAACTAAACAATTACGTTCTCTCTCTTCTGGTTTGTGGCTTGGGAAATTCCCTAACTCTAATGCTCATCCAGAAAGAGGGCATAAAGAAGAGGAGGAAGAGGAATAGGCTACCAACATTTTTGTAACCACAATATTTAGAGAGAAAAAATTAATTGAGACAGCCAGTTGTTTGGAGTAGGCTCTAGACAGTATTGTGACCAGAAGCAGTGATATGGTAGTTTCAGATCATAGAGCTGAAAGAGACCTTAGAGATCATTTAGTCTAAACCTTTCCTTTTACAGAGGAGAAAACAGGCCTGCACACTAGCTATGATTTGCACAGCTAGTTAGCAGAGGCAAAACTCAAACCCAGGTCTTGAAACACCAAGTCTAGGTCTCTTTGCAACAAACCATCATGGTTCCCCTACATGTTATAGAAATTGTCATCTTTTCTCCAGGCTTTGGAGAATAAATAAGTGTTGTTCACCTGCTCTGTGAGCTTGTTAATGACCATTGCTAAGAATTAGAGTAAATATCCTGTCAATCTATATGGTTATTTTTAAACCCTGTACGGTGAGTTCGTGGGTGTTGGACTCATGCAGGTTCAATTAACAGTCTTATAGAGTTGCCTAGGATCACTAAGAAATTAAGTGGTGTGCTCAGGGGCAAATAGCTAACATGGTTCAGAGGCAGGATTTAAGCTAGGTCTTCCTGACTGTAAGGCTGACCTCCTTATACCTGGCTGCCTCTCACCTAGAATATAGTGGCTACCAAATAGATCTCTATGTGTTTGGCTGTAACATTACTACAATGAATTAAAATTAATAGTATAGGAAAAGAAGGTAGAGGGAAGCAAAGATTGGGTTTATTAAGTCCTTTTGCAGCACTGAGGCTTGGCGGCAGGGATATGGCAGGGATGCTGGTAAATATATAACAACTATCTGGAGTGGGGAGGGAATATAGAAAAATACACTTTAAGTTTAATCTGCATTAACATTTTCTCCATTTTTTAAAGTCTAGAGTTTAGAGAGTCAACAAAACAGTGAATCAAGCACTGATTTGTAGCATTTGCTGATTTCAGTGTTATAAATGTTCACACTGAAAATTTAACAGTCATTTCTTAGGAGCTAGTCTGAGTTGGCTCTAGCACACTCCTCCTGGCTGGAGGTAACTTTGGCATCCTGTGAGCCCAAGGAAGGCTCACTACAGTCTTTACTAGAGAGAAATGGGAAAACTATAGGTAGCAATTAAGTAACACATCAGAGCACACGTCAATTAGTAGGAGGCCGGAATCATGATTTCCCAGTCCTAGCCCACTTCTCAAACCAGACCCTTGGTCCTGCCACAATTTATGTGAAGTAACGTTTCTATAATTCAGTGGTGGGCTTTAGAGTAATAGAACAACAAGCCATAAAAAAGGATAAATGTGAAGGATATAAACATGGAAGGACAAATAGGAAGTATTACTGAGTGAAGAAAGCATAACTAAAATAAGATACAGAATAATTTTAATTCTATAAACTGATAATGGCAATGAAAAACAGAAGAAAAAGGGATTAGTTGGGATCACAGTTGGGATTTTGCTGAATTTTTTTTGTTAAAATGAGTATGCTTATTTGAAAAATTAACTTTTAAATAGTAGAGGAAAGTATAGGCATCTATGTAAATCGTCCTTAGTCTCATAACTAACATTTCCAAATTGACAAGTGACATTGGTGGTACATGGAAAATTCCTTAAATGGTCTTGCAAAATAGATTTACTTTTGTCACATGCCAAAAGTACTGTCTAGTCAATGTCAGTCAACAAGTATTTATTGAGCCCCTATTATAGTATTGTTCAGAGTGGGGAGGATAAGCCTAGCAACTTCTGCTGGTCTTGCAGGGGGAAGCTAAGTCAGACAGACACACAGAGAGATGGGAATTTGCAGGGTATGAAACAGTCCAGGATGTGTGTGCATACTTGTCTGCAGCTCTGTCAGACTCTTCATCAAGAAGGAAGGTCAAATGGGCCTGTCATCTGGGATCTGGTCTTCTCTGTCCCAGGAGACCAGTCATTTGAAACTTGCTGTTCAATGTCCTGTTAGGGACATTTACGTATAGGAATGGGATCACTAGCCAAACACTGGCAGTGCATGTTATTTTGGGGAAATGGGGAAGTGGGTTGCAGATATAGGACAAATTTTACTTGTGTTTAGGGAGCTAATCCCTCAATTCTGACTCACACACCACAAATGTGGGGAGGAGGGCAGATAATAGAAACATGAATGCATGCCTGACAACAACAGAAAAGACCACAGTGGGGAGATTTTACCATTAGGCATGTTAAATCCAATTCTCCAACATGATTTGTTTCTCCAATGTGATTTATCTCACTTAAACCTGCATCAAAATATTTCATTGATTCCATAATACTTTGTCAACATTTGAAAATTTAATTTTTGTTTTCATTATCTTTCTTTTTATGTTACCTTCCTTCCCCAAAATATTCCTTTCTGATCCCAGCATATACTATGCTCAGGCACTGACATTAGCACTGGGGAATACAAAGATAGATAGCACATAGGCCCTGCTCTCCAAGAGTTTACTCTCTAATGTAGTCAAGGACAAGTACAAAAATAGCTACCTATATAACTAGGCAAAGGGCTAGGATAAATTGAAGGGGGAAAGATCATATTCACAAGAGGTGGGGCCTGGGGAGGGAGGGAGTTGGTGACAGGGAAGGTTTCATGGAAGAAGTGGCATCTGAGTTGGACCTTGAGGGACCTTAATAGACAGAGATGGGATATGGGGAGGACAGCTTCTTTCAGACATGAATGAGGAGCACAAGGAATAAAAGGAATAGAGAAATAGGGGAAAGAAGTCATTACAAGAACATGTAACAGCAAATAGTCTAGTTTGACTAGAATATAGAGGCAGCTAAATGGTACAGTGGATAGAGTGCTGGGCCCGGAATTAGGAAGAACTGAGTTCAAATCCAGCCTGAGACACTAGCTGTGTGACCCTGGGCAAGTCACTTGACTCTGCCTCAGTTTCCTCATCTGTAAAATGAGCCAGAGAAGGAAATGGTAAACCACTTCATTGTCTTTGCCGAGAAAACCCCAAATGAGGTCATGAAGAGTTGGACATGAATGAAATGACTAAATAGCAATAACAAATTATCATCATAGTGATGTTTCAGGAAGATTATTTAGGCAGCAGTGTAAAAGATGAATTTGAAGATCAGAGGCAGGAAGAGCAGCTAGGGAATTGCTGCAGCAGTCCAGGTGAGAAGAGGTGAGGTTCTGAATTTTAGGTGATTTGCAGTTGGAGCAAAGAGGAGGGACTAGAATGTAGAAACAATAGGACTTGGCAAATAAACTGGATTGTGGGATGAGGGAGAGAGAAGAGCCCAAAATAACTTAAAGGTCATGAGCCTGGGAGACTGAAGGGGGTGCTGCAGAAATAGACAAGTTTTGGGAGAAGTTTTAAATAAGATCACAGAATCGGAGAATCCAGCAATTGAAAGGAACCTTGGTAGCCATCTAGGAATCTCCACTACAATGTACCCAAGAAATAGTCAAGCAGACTCTGCTTGAAGACCTCTGAAGAGGGGGAAACCGAACACCACTGGGGGCAGCTCCATTTTGGGAAAGTTCTAATTACTAAAAAAATTTTTCCTAAATCTTCCTCTTTGCCACTTACATGTGCTGCTCCTAGTTCTTCCCTCTAGGACCAAACAGAAAAACTCTGAACAAACCTCCACATAGCAGCCCTTCTAGTGTGTGAATGTAGCTATCATGCTCCTCTTGAGGGTTCTCTTCTTCAGTCTAAACATCTCCAGTTCTTTCAACCCATCCTCATATGACATGGACTCAAAGCCCTTCACTCTCCTGGTTGCTTTCCTCTGGACATTCTCTAGTCCATGAACTAGAGAGGGGTCCATGGACTTTTTTTTTTAGAGAAATATTTTGGTAACTATTTAAATACAATTGATTTCCTTTGTAAAACAAAGCCATGTATTTTATTTTGTGCATTTAGAATATTGTGGTGAGTGCATCATAAGCTTCACCAGACTGCCAAAGGGAGACAAATGAGGCAAATAAGGTTAAGAATCCCTACTCTAGTTTATCAGTGATTTTCTTAAACTGTGGCACCCAGAACTCTATCAATCACCAAGCAATTTATTCAGCACCTGCTAGGTGTCGGGCATTGTTCTACTGCACTGAACACAATACTCCTGATGTGCTTGAGGAGGACTGAATACACTGACACTACTTCTCCTTACTCCTGGAAACCTAATTCAGTCCCAGATGGCATACAGCTTTTTTTGGCTGCCCTCCCACACTGCGGACTCAGATTGAATTTGCAGTCCACTAAGCTCCCTATCTTCTTCACACAAACTGCTTTTGCCATCTTATACTTGTGAATTTGATTTTTTAAAAATCCAAATGTGAGACTTTGTATTTCTCTTTATTGAATTTCATCTCGCTAGATTCAGCCCTGTGTGCTAGCCTGTCAAAATCTTTTTGAATCCATGCTGTGTTACCCAGTATGTTAAGCTTCCCAGCTTTGTGTCATATAGAAGTTGGATGAGTTTACTAGCTATGCTGTTATCTAAGACACTGATTAAAATGTTAAATAGCACAGGGCCAAGTACATATTTCTCTAGCACTCCACTGGATACAGTCTGCCATGTTGACATCGAACATTCGGTGACTAGTTTTGAAGTTCACCCATCCAACCAATTCTGAATCCATCTCCTTGCATCATTATCTGAGCTCTACATCTTTTTTACAAGAATAATATGAGATGCTTTAGGTAAAATATGTATATATATATGTATATATGCAGCTTTTTCTTTAATAGTTTAGTAATCCTGTCAAAAAAGAAAATAAAGTTAATATAGCATAACCAGTTCTTGATGAAACCATACTGGCTCTTGGTAATTATCATTTTCCTTTCTGAATGTTCATCAGTTTTATAGTGACAAAGACCTGAATACTAAGTGGACTAACTCATGAGTTGGGGGATGGCTAAACAAATTATGGTATATGAATGTAATGGAATGTTACTGTGCCTTAAAAGATGCCAAAATCTGAGATTTCTACAAACAGAGTGAAGTGAGCAGAACAAGAACAATTTGTACAAAATTGTAACAACAAACAACTTTGAAAGACTTGAGAATCTGATCGATGAAATGACTAATCATGATTCCAGAGGACTGATGATGGTCTGTATTACCCACTCCCTGTAGAGAGTTTTAAGATGCAAAAGAGGCATACATTTTTGAACATGGACAATATGGGAATTTATATTACTTGTCTGTGCATATTTGTTGCAAGAGTTTTTTTTTTCCTTTTAAATCTGAAGGTAGAAGAGAAAACAAATGGTTATCAATTGAAAAGTAATATAAAATGGGAAAATAGATAGATGTTCACTAATCATTTCTTTAAAGATCCACTTTAGAATTTTCTCAGGAATTAAAATCAAGCTCATTAGAGTATACTTTGCAAACTGTGATCATAAAGCTCCTGCTTGAAGGCTTGGGGTAGGAGTGGGGATTCATTCTACTTTTAGATCTGTTAGGAAATTTGACCCTATGGTAATTAGTTGACTAGTCAATGAGTATTTGAGCACTTAAGTATCAGACACTGTGCTAGTTGCTGGAGATACAGATATAAAGACTGAGACCATCCCTAATTTTAAGGAGCTTATTTTGTATCAGAGGAGACAACAGGTACATAGGTAAATTAAATCTATCTTGGCAGCTCTGGCTCTTGTTCGCAATTCTGTGCTTTGGGGGCAAGTGAACAAATCAAATTGCTTTTCCATATGATATCCTTTTAAATATGTGAAGATGGCTGTCATGGTACCCCTAAATCTTGTCTTCTCCAAGCTAAACACCTTTGGTTCCTTCAGCCACTTTTTGTATGGGTGATGTGGCCTTAGGGCCCCTCACCATTCTGGTCGTCCTCCAGTTTGTCTATGTCTTTCATAGAATGTAGCACCCAGAGCTGAACATAGCCCTCCAGATGTGGTCTGACCAGGGAAGGGAGGGATTTCAATTTTGGACATTTTGAGTTTGTGGTACTAATGAGTCATCTAGCTAGGAATATCCAACAGGTAGATATATGGAGCTCTGGGGAAAGGTTTAGGAGTCAATTGCATAGAAGAATTAAAAGACTCCAAATCTAATACACTATCTAATCACAGAGACATAACGTTCTTGCATAAAAATGGCAAATAAATGCTAAATGAATGGTGCAAACAATAAGCCCCATAAGAAGTTGAAGGCCCCAGATGTTACCCTGCGCCTAAAACTGGGAAAAAATTTCTTGGAAGAGAGGAGATGAAGCTTCCTGTGGACTCTGAAGGATGGCTAGGTTTTGGATAAAGGACACAATGTGGGCAGAAGAAGCAGGAATGGGTGATTTTCCCACTGACAAAAAGAGGGTGAATTGGTTGCAGGGTAGAGGTGAGTTCAGTTTGAGACAGTTAAACATTTATAATCTGTGTGTGTGTGTGTGTGTGTGTGTGTGTGTGTGTGTAGAGCACATAATTGTTCTCTTCTTGTCTCCCCTCTTAGACTATCCTTGAAAGCCAGGACTGTCTTCTGCCTTTGTACCCCTGGGCTTAGCACAGTGCCTGGCATGTCAGAAACATTTATCTTGCTAGGCTAAGCTCTTTACAATTATTATCCTCACGACAACCTTGAGAAGTAAGTGCTATTATTATCCAAATTTTACGTAAGGGAAAACCAAGGCAAACAGCATAAATGGCACAGCTAGTAAGTGTCTGAAATCAAATTTGAACTCAGATCTTCCTGACTCCAGGCTCTATCCCTGGTACACTCTTTTTTTTTTTTGTAAAATTATTTTTTTTTCTTTTTATTTAATATGTTTAGTTTTCAGCATTACTTTTCACAGGAGTTTGAATTACAAATTTTCTCCCC
>CM053625.1:60312054-60336471 GCA_028646595.1 Phalanger gymnotis
GAACTGCAAACTCCCTGTCCCCAGCAGCTTTTCCCACTAACCTTCTCTCTTGTCTTTGCTGTTTGTGGGTCGAGAGGTCTGGTAAATGCCACAGCTCACTGATTCAGGGCACTAGGGCACACTTCACCCGGCTCCCGATCTGGTCTATTCGCGGTCTGGTCGGTTTGCGCTACCCACGCTGGGCTCTGAGCTCAGCTCCGCTCCCCTCAGCTCCCAGCTTCATGTGGGATAGACCTTACCCAGAGACTATCCAGGCTGTCCTGGGCTGGAGCCCTGCTTCCCTCTGCCACTTTGTGGGTTCTGCAGCTGTAGAATTGGTTCAGAGCCATTTTTTATAGGTTTTTGGAGGGACTTGGTGGGGAGCTCACAGTAGTCCCTGCTTTCCAACTGCCATCTTGGCTCCGCCCCCCTCCCTGGTACACTCTTAACAAATGCTTATTTTCCCACAGCCTCTCCAACATTTGTCACTTTTTATTATCCTTGCCAGTCTTTATAGGCATGATATAGAACCTGACAATTGTTTAACTTGCATTTCTCTAAATATTAACAATTTCAAATATTTTTTCGTATGGTTGTTAATATCTTGAATTTCTTCCTTTGAAAACTAACTGTTCATATCCTTTGACCATTTATCTATTGGGGAATCTTTTGTCTTATTGTGTAATAATAATCCATTACAGTTGTGGATCACATTGTCATTCTCCTATTGTCTGAGACAAACCAAGGCAGCTCCTTTAAATTCTAGTTCTTTTCCTTTCCCCTTCTCCTCTTACTTTCAGTCCTTTCCAGGATCAGTTTAGCTTGTATCTATTCCTTCCCTTGTATTATCCTCCTTTAATTGGACCTTCACTGCTGCAGAGCAACCTTTTTGCCACCTCCTAAACCACCTCACCATCCCACTCTCTGAAGTGATACTTTCAAACCTTTTCATCTCTCCTGAAGCCTCTCATGGCTCCTCCTCACCCCACTCTCTTAGCTGAAAACCTTGCCTCATATTTTACTGAAAGAATTGAGATCATTTGAGGAAAGCTCCCTCTTGTCATCTCCTCCTTATCTAACATCACCTAGATGCCTTCAGCCACTATCTTTTCTTTCTCTTATCTTACATGAAGATGTGACCCTTTTCCTTGCCAAGGCAAACACCTCTATATGCACAAGTTGATCAAATTCCATCTCATCTTTTCCAATAGATTGACCCCTTTATCATCTCTCACTAATCTTCAATCTTTCCCTGTCTATTGACTGCTTCCTTATTGCCTACAAATATGCCCATGTCTCCCCCATTCTCAAAAAAAACACACTTGATCGATCCATCCATCCATCCATCCATCCATCCATCCATCCATCCATCCATCTATCCATCCATCTATCCATTCCTACTAGCTATTGTCTTATATTCCTCCTTCCTTTTGTAGCTAAATTCTTTGAGAAGGCCATCTACAATAGGTGCCTCCAAGTTCTCTCTTCACATTGTTCCTATCCCCCTTCAATCAAGCTTCCGATCTCATCATTAAACTGAAACTGTTCCCTCCAGAGTTACTAAGGATCTCTTAATTGTCAAGTCTAATGGCCTTTTTTCAAATCTTAATCCTTCATGACCTGTTTTCAACCTTCAACACTGTTGATCATCCTCATTCCTTGATACCTTTTCTCTCTAGGTTTTTGTGACACTGTTCTTTCCTAGTTCTCTTCCTACCTATCTTATTGCTCCTTCTCAGACTCTTTTACTGGATCTTCAACCAGGTCATACCCACTAACCCTGGGTATCCCATAAGAGTCAGTCCTTGGCTCTCTTCTCTTTTCTCTCTATGCTATTTCACTTGATGATCTCATCACCTCTCATGGATTCAATAAGCATCTCTATGCTGATGATTCTCAGATCCTTTTGTCCAGCTCTGACCTCTCTCCTGACCTCCAATCTTGTATCTCCAACTGCCTGTTGGATAAATTGGACAGACCCTAGACATCTTAAACTCAGCAAGTCTAAAACTGAATTTATCATTTTCCCTCCCCTCCAAACCTCTCCTCTTTCTAACTTCCCGATTACCTTTGAAGATACCAGCATCCTCCCAGTCACCCAGGCTCACAATCTAGGTATTATCTTTGACTTCTCATTTCTTTCACCCACCATAACCAATCTGTTACCAAGTACCATCATAACACCTCTCATATATATACCCCTTTCTCTTTTCTGACACTGCCACCATCCTGGTACAGGCCCTCGTCATCTTACCCCTGGACTATTACAGTAGCGTGCTGGTTGGTCTCCCTTCCACAAGTCTCCCCATCCCAGTCCATCCTCCACCACTTAGCTGTCAGATGCAAGTCTGACTACATCAGTAAACTCCAATGGGCCTATATCACTTCTAGGATCAAATATGAAGCTCCCTATTTAGCATTTAAAACCCTTCATAACCTCTCTCCATGCATACTTTCTAGTCATACCTTACATTCCACCTCTCCTCCCCACCTTGCCCCCTGGTATTCTTCAATTCAGTGGCATTGGTGTCCTTGTTGTTCCTTGAACATGACACTCCATCTCCTGACACGGCATTTTGAGTGGCTGTCTGCCATATTTGGAATGCTCTCCACCCTCATCTCTACCCCTTGACTTCTGTGGCTGCCTTCATGTCTCAGCTAAGATCCCACAGAAAGACTTTCCCGATCCCTCTTAATTCGAGTGTTTTCTCTTTGTTGATTATTTTAAATTTATTGTGTATGCATTTCATTTGTACGTATTTGTTTTCATATCGTCTTTTCCATTAGACTGAGAACTCCATGAGAGCAAGGACTGTCTTTTGCCTTTCTTTGTATCCCCCGAATTTAGTGCAGATCCTGGCACATAGTAAGTGCTTAATAAATGTTTACTAATTCTCTGTCCCTATCCTCACTTGTTTCCCTGTTGAACTTGATTTATTTCTATACCAAGCTCTCTCTGTCTCTGTCTGTGTCTCTGTGTCTCTGTCTCTGTCTCTGTCTCTCTCTCTCTCTCTCTCTCTCTCTCTCTCTCTCTCTCTCTCTCTCTCTCTCTCTCTCTCTCTCCCTCTCCCCTTCCTACCCCCTCACCTGTATTCAACCCTCCATGTGATCCTGACTGCAGTTCCTTAGTACTTAAACTACTTCTTTCTGGAAACCCAAAGAGTTGTTGTTTTTTAAATTTAGGAGCTCTGAATTTTGGCTTTGACATTCCTGGGACTTTTTCTTTAGGGTTTCTTTACTTTGTCCTCTTATTCTAATAAATATAGGTTATTTAAAATTTATGATTTCTTGGAAGTTCCAAGGTATATATTTTTTTAATCATGGCTTGTGGGGAGTCAGATGATTCTTAAATTATTTCTGCTTGACCTGTTTTCCAGATTAAATATTTATGATATCAGACTGTAACATTTTCTTCTATTTTTCAATTTTGTTCCATTATTTCTTTTTCTTTCATGGAATCACTGATTTCTGTTTAGTCCATTCTAGTTTTTAGGAATTCTATTTCTTAGGTTAAGTTTACCAGCTTCTCTTCCAAGCTGCTTATTCTCCTTCCAATTCTTTGTGAATTTTCTTTCTTTTTTAATCTCTTCATTTCTTCCAGAAATTCATGCAATCTTTATGGAAAATTCATTTTTTTCCTTTTGAAAAAGGAAACTGCTAGCAGTTTTCATGAAGTTGGAATTCTAATCATTTTTATACTGGTTGATGTTTTCTCTGATGTAGTTCTTAAATTGGGGCTTCATGCCAGGGCAAGGCTTTGTTCCCCTGATGCACTTTCGGGTGTCTTTCTTGGTTTTGTCCAGGGTTTTTGTGCCGACCTTCACCCCATATTTGAGGTTCGGGGATTAGATCTTCAAAGCCCTCTCTGGTGTCCCAGAGTGTTGGGCATCTCAGAATCCCTGGGCCAAGAATATCCTGGTTTGAGCGCTGTGGCATCTTACTAGTAACCGTGGAGGCCCATTGCCTCACCTTAGGGCTTCTGAGGCCTCATCCTTAGGCTTTCTGACTACCCTGAGGCTTTCTCCAGATTTCCCTCGACTCTTGCTGCCTAGAGACACAAAGCCATAAAGGCCACATATGTTGGTCTCTGGTCATAATGGCACTCATTTTGTCAAAGGGGCTCTCTTTTCTATTATCTTTAGGCTTCTGGCTGACTAGGTAGTTCCGGGATTCACGCTTTTACTTACTATCATTTTTCATTGGCTAGTGAGAATATTAGGGTGGCACAATGCATGGAGTGCTGGGCCTGGAGTCAAGAAGACTCGAGTTCAGATCCAGCCTCAGATACTTACTCATTGTGTGACCCTGAGCAAGTCATTTAAGCTCTGTTTGTCTCAGTTTCCTCATCTGTAAAATATGGATAATAGTAGCACCAACTTCTCAGGGTTCTTGTGAGGACCAAATGAGATAATTGTAAAGCATGTAGCACAATGCCTGGCACATAGTAAACGCTATATGAATGTAAGCTAATTATTATTATTATTATTATTATTATTTTGTTGGAGTAAGTGAGGGCAGCCTGCCTCTCTTCTGGAAGCCATCTTGGCAGGCATCTTTTCTTTTTCTTCTCCCCCCACTGCCCTCTCCACCTTCCACTCATTGAGAGTTTTAATTACCAGTGTCGTATACGGGATCCCAAAATAGGTAGTCTAGGTTCAAGGTACTCTCTGGTTCCACATCTACTCATAATCATAGCTCATGGGCTCCCATCAATGTACTTTTTCTCTAGTCAGCCGTAGGGCACAATTATTTCAAAGCAAAGACATTTAATGAAGTTGTCGTTTGTCATTTGTTTTCTGAAGAGGGCCAATGATATCATGGGTGATGACTTGCTTGTCAGTTGGATGTAAGTGAAGCATACTTGCCCAAAGTCATCAGCCTCACTCTCTCTTCCAGAGTCCAGTGACAAAACACAAGTCAGGAGGACTGGGGATGGTCCAGACGGGGATGGAAATGGATGCAGTGTCTTCAGTGTCTGACCAGCCTCTAAGTGGCTCCACAGTGCTTGCTTCAGCTGCCTTCATGGCCATTGGAACAAATTGTTCTCATTGGCCCATTCCACCACAGGAAGTCTTTACATGCTTGTGGTAGACATGCCCTTAATTTGCTGACAGGTCTGAAGTCTGTCAGTTACCATCAGTCTGGTTTGGGTGTCTGCTAAGGCTTTTTACCAGCATGTGGCTGCTATAGCATAGTAATAAAAGCAGCAAGAGAACATTCCCTTCACAAACTGAGGGCATTCTCTCTCATAAAAGCACACACAGACGTCATCAGTGATAACGAGTGAATGCATCAGGATGAAGAGGTAAACACACCTAGGAGGACAGCCTTTGCTTTAATGCTTTGGATGTTGGTTTGCCTTCATTCACATCTGGAATGCCTGCCGGCCCCAGAGGAAGGGGAGGAAGGAAAAGGAGACTGAAGATACCTTCAGTCGAGTGGGAAATAATCTTTTATAGGAAGGTGGACTGTTAGTCCCATATTTACATTTTTCTTTCAGCCGTGCTGCTCGTGTTACATAGGGTAACACTACCTTCAAATACATTTGTTCAGAAAGTAGTAGGAGATACAGTAAACTAACCTTGGAATAAATGTGTTTATGTAATTCCAGGTACTACAAAGAATGTGGGTTAAGACTAGCAAGTGAAACCAAATCATTAAAGAGCTTTTCTAAACTAAAATCTGGGGAGGAAAAACGAAACATTGAAGGAAAGAACTTCGGAGCATATTTCTGTAATGATGAATCTCATTGTTTGCTTCATAGGCTGTAACCTCTACAAAACAACTTGCCCTGGATGCAGCCCCCAAAAGGCCCAACTGCCTTTCAAGTCATCCTCTTATCTCCTTACTCATTTTAGCTAACATAATAAGTAACTGGCATTTATATAGAACTTCAAAGTTGGCAAAGCACTTTACAAATATTGTCTTATTGATCCTCACAACAACCCTGGGAGGTAGGTGCTTTCATGATCCCCATTTTATGGATGAGGAAACTGAGACAGACAGAGGTTGAGTATCTTGCTCAGGGTAACACAGCTAGTAAGTGTCAATAGCTGGATTTGAACTCAAGTCTTCCTGACTCCTGGTCCTGGACTCTATTCACTTTGTCACCTCTATAGAAGTAGAGAGTTAGAAAGACTTCAGTGGCTGTCTAGTCTACTACCAGACAAGGGTCCTCTCTATAATTACCCCTACAAGTGGCCATGCAGCTTTGCTTAATGACCTCTAGTACAACTGAACCATGGATTTGCTGGAACCACCTAGAATGGGATTGTTATATTTTTAGTGGGAGCATTTACACCTCAGAAATCAGCAAATGCCAAAAATTAGGGCTTGATTTATTGTTTTGTTGATTATCTAGACCTAAGAAAGTGATAGAGTAAATGTTAGTAAAGCAGATTAAACTCAAATGTGTCCTGCCTTTTTGGAGGGCTGGTTGCTAAACACATCAGCACACCTGCCACGTAACTCTAATTGTTAGCAATTAGAAAATTTTCTGTCCATCGAGCTTAGATCTTCTTCTCTGTCACTTCTATTCATTATTTCTATTTCTGCCCTTTGGTACCAAGCAAACCCCTCATGATAGCTCTTCAAATATGTAAAGACAAAAATTGTCTATTTATACCATCCCCATAAGTCTTTTCACCTCCAGGTTAAGCATCTCTGGTTTCTTCAACCAATTCTTGTTGTTTTTGAGACCTTTTACCATTTGATTACCTTCTTCTGGACTTTCCTCAGTACACGTGTTTAAAATTCAGCAACCAGAATTGAATTCAATAAAGTAAAAGGGAAAGGACCCTTATCCTATGGGAGTGGGAGGTTTTAGGCTGAGGTCTGTTTCCTTTTAGATAATCAATAGGTGATACAAAAATTCTCTTGCTGGGAATCTGCATCTGAAATGGGAAGACACTTTGGCTTGGCTTTCTCAGACTTATGTACAGGAGCCAATTTGTGCAGGATCCTACTTCCTTGCAGGAAGACAAGTGGCTTCTGATTTCACATCTTTTGTCTTTTTATTGCTCATTCGTTGGCAGTGGGCCCAAAGGGCAGAGATTGGAGTCTTTGAGGAAGGGAGTTGGGGGGGATGGTATCCATGTTTTCCTCTAGGTATTGATGTGGAACTTTTGTCCCTAACTAAGAATATTGTCCACAGTATGAGTTTCCTGTCTGAAGAAACCACAGCAGAACTCCCTTGGCTTCCAAAGACAGCTTTTTAAACTGAAAAGACAAACTACAGCTGTTCCTACACAGAAGTTAAGAATTATTCATTTGGGCGTAAATGGCACTTAATCACAATAAGCATCCAAGTTCAGTACTTAAGGGCACACAATCCTTCCTGCTTTGAAGCTACAGCTGGGGCATTTGTTAAGCTTCCTAATAGAAGAAATATCAGGAACAAGAGAGGCTTAGAGCAAAGTAATTAGCCTGAGACAAAGGAAACAGCTAATATTCTTCAAACCTGAACCTCTGGCTTTGTCTATCAATTCACTTGCTCACCAGACATTTAGGCTCATGGGATTTAGAGCTGGGAGAAATTTGAGAGATCATCAAGCCCAAATCCCCTCATTTTTACAGATGTGGAAACTGAGGCCTGGGGGAAAAGAAGTGACTTACCTAAAGCCACCTAGTAAATAGCAGAGTAAGGGTGGGAACTCAGTTCCTCTAACTTCAGATCCGGTGTTCTTTTTAGAACCTTGCATGGGCTCTCATTTTATTAAATACCTACTGTGTACAAAGTGTTACACTTGGCCCAGAGGGATTGCTTTGTGGAGTAAGTGACATTTGAGCTGGGTCTTGAAGAAGAGCTGAATTATGGCAGCTTTAGCCAGACAGATGAACAGCAGGAGGCAGAGGGTGAGCATGTTAGGAGCCCCAGAAATCTTGGGGCAGCAGGACAGTGAACTTTAATGGCACTGATGACAGAGGAAGTGGCATGGTGGGGACTAACTCCCCATTTGAAAAAAGGGAAGGGAGGGAAGAAGTATTTATTTACTTTATTAAATAATATTTTATTTTCTCCCAATTACATGTAAAAACAATTTTTAACATTTTCAAAAATTTTAAGTTCCCAATTCTCTCCTTCTCCTCCCTTCCTGAGGTGGTAAGCAATCCAATATAGGTTATACATGTAGAATCGTGTAAAACATATTTCCATATTAGTCATTTTGGGGAAGAAAATTTGAACTCAGAGAGACAGAGAGAGAGAAAGAGAAACAGAGAGAAAGAGAAACAGAGAACGGAGTGTGGGGGGGAGTGAGAGAAGGAGGGAGGGAGAGAGAGAAAAATAGTGTGCTTCAACGTGTATTCAGACGCTATCAGTTCTTTGGAGGCAGATAGCATTTTTCATCATAAGTTCTTTGGAATTATCTTAGATTATTGTATTGCTGAGAATAGCTAGTCATTCACAGCTGATCATTGTATAATATTACTGTTACTGCGTCTGCTCGTTTCTCTTCGTATTGGCCTGCGCACGCCTTTCCGGGTTTTCTGAGAGCACCCTGCTCATCATTTCTTAAAGCACAGTAGTATTCCATTACAATCGTATACCACAACTTGTTTAGCCATTTCCCAGTTGGAAGAAGTATTTATTAAATGCCTATTATACCCCAGGTACTTGCTAAGCACTTTGATATTATCTGTTGATCCTCACAACAACCTGGTGAAGCAGGTGCTAATGTAATGATTTCCATTTTGCATTTGAGGAAACTGAGGCACACAGAGGCTAAGTGACTTTCCCAGAGTCACGCAGCCAGTAAGTATCTTGAGGATGGATTTGAATTCAGGGCCTCCTGACTCCAGACCTGGTGCTCTATCCACTGTACTACCTAGCTGCAATCCAAATGAATTCCTAAGTTATAAAATTTTGCATAATTTATGAAGTTGTTAAAATTTTATAAACCATTAGAATAGCAATCATAACAGGGAATTGACCCGTGAGCCTATGCAGAGAGTGCCACTGGTGCAATTCCCCAGATGAAAGAAGAAGGGAAAGACTCTTTTTGGGAGAGTCACGACGACATTCCATGGAAATGCCTCGGAAAGATTCTGGAGCATGTGTAGACGTTCCGTAATAGGCTCTAGTCTCTTTTTTTGTTGTTCAGTCGTATCTGACTCATTTGAGATTTTCTTGACAAAGATACTGGAGTGGTTTGCCATGTCCTTCTCCAGACCGTTTTATAGATGAGGAACTGAGGCAAACAGGGTTAAGTCACTTGCTCAGGGTAACATAGCTAGTAAGTGTCTGAGGCCAGATTTGAACTTGGAAGGTGAATCTTCTTGATTCCAGGGCCCAGACTCTATCCGCTTCACCACCTAGCTGCACTCTAATTTCTGTACTACTTGGTGAGTAATGGCCTTGATTGGCTAAAGTTGCAAAACCAGAGCTGGGAGAAACAATTGACTTCAGCCTTTCTTCTCTTGGTTTGACATCATCTCTTCAGCTGACTTCTTCCTGTTTGATGACATCTAGTGAGAAACAATGCTGTAAGGGAGAAAGAACTTGGTTCTTCTACTACTAAGGCCAACATGTGGTCCTATGAATATGGGCCTCCATTCTTTGCCTCTTCATTTGTTGTGAAGGAAGCTGGAGGCTGTGACCTTGTGAGTTTCAGAAAAGTCAAGCAAATGAGACATATGGGAATCCAGGATGTTATGAGTCTGGGAGTCAAGTCCATCTGTGCCAAGTCTGGCAGCCAGCCCACCAGTGAGACACTAGGGATAGAAGAGCAACCTTTAGGACCCAGCTTCGAAGTAGTGTATCAGTACATGAACTTGGTGGTACCAATGCTATATAGAAACTGTGCTAAGTTTGAACCCACTCTCCTCAAAGACTGAGGTGATATAGGGGAGCATGTGTCCCCAAAGCATCTGGGAGGAATGTTTGTACTTCTGTCCTTGCTCAATTTTCTAAGTAAATAATTGTTTTAAAAGCTAATTGATGTTAGTGGTTACATTGAATTGAGGTGAGTCAGTGGTGGCTAACAGGCAGGGGTGGCAGGGAAGGGAGGGAAAGATACTTGGAATGGGGGCTCAAACTAATGGCATTAGAGATGAGGCATCGAAACCCCTCAGGGGTACCTCTAGAACTCTGAGGGGGAGATGTAGTAGCCTGATTCTGAGATAGTGGACTGGAGAATACTCTTTATGTTAATAAAATTAACATTAAAATGTCACATTATGTCACAGAATGTCACAAAATGTAACATTACAATACTTGGGAACTCTTGCCAAAACAGGATCAGCTAAATTCAAGATTATCCCTAAGATAACTCCCAAGGCTAGGGATGCCCCTTTTCGTGTTTGCTAGTTTCTGATCTGTGCTCAGAAAAGGAAATAAAAGGCAGAGGGGTTGACTCATCCCAATAAGAATCCATTCTCCTGAGCCTCAGTCAACCAATCATTAAGAAACCAGGGGCTCATCAAATTGATTTGAGCTTCTCCTAATCAACTCCTATTCTGATGAAATGATCACTTTTGGTAGCTTGTTCAAAGAGTAGCAGGAGACCTCTGTTCTACTCTCTACCTTCCTGCTACCTGAATGTGTGACCTTGGCCAAGTCACTTTTCACTCTGTAGGCCTCAGTTTTTTCCTTTCTAAAATGAAGGGGTTGGATGAAATGATCGCTAAGGTCTCATCTAGCTCTGATATTTAATAATTCTATTATTATTTCTTATGGGCAAAGAAAACCCATTTGTTGAGATGATTTCTATACAATAGAGTTTTCCCATATTCCATTCTGTAAACAAAGAGGCAGTGGAAAGAGCAACCACGTGAGTCCTGACTGTGTGGGACGAAAAATCAAATAATGGGAGAGGCGTGTCTAGTAAAAGCAAAGTGAATTTATTGGATATAACCTTGCCAGGAGGGTGTCACATCTCAGTACTGCACTAGAGAGTGAGGCAAGGTACAAATAAAATGCATCGGTAAATATACCCTAACACAAAGATTCTCCCCCCCCCCCCACTTCTTTCCCTTCTTGCCATTGGCTGGGAGGCAGGCTTACAATCTAGGCACAAAAAACTAGACAGGGAACTAGGAAACCAGACAGAGCCAATTTATACATACTTCCCTTATTTGGCTACTAATGTGGTGATGATATGGCTAAGGTAAAGAGAAGGAATGAAGAAGGAGAGGGGGACCTTCCTGGAGCAGAGAACAAACAGTGCACAGGTAGTCCATTATCTCCCTATTTGGTAAAATTCTTGTGCTAGCACCAAGAGAGGGGGAAGGGAGGGGCAACTACAGCTTCAGGCCCTGACTTTCTAGAAGTTAGGTAAGTCACTACAAGGTTAAATTCCAAGCCTCTTCTACTCCTTCAGACATTCCCCATTCCAGAAATATGAGAAGAGAGTAGCCCCTATATTCTTACCCTGTGAAGTCTTCACAAATTATATTCCTCTCACTCATGTCTGACAAGCTGTGTGGCCTTTGGCTTTCAGGACTTCAGCTTAGTCATTTCCACTAGGATCAAACATAAATTACTCTGTTGGGCATTTGAAGTCCTTCACAATCTGGTTCCACATTACCTTTCTAGATGAATTTGATACTGTATCATTGACTCTATGGTCCTGCCAAACTGGCCTATTTGCTGTTTCTGGCACACAAAATTCCATCTCCCACCTCCATGCTTTTGCCCAGCCTATTTTCTCATGGTTGATAAGTTCTTCTTCCTTGCCTCTGTCCCTTATAATCCTGAGCTCCTTTTATGGCTCAGCTCAAGAGCCCCATCTTACTCCAGGCTTTTTTTGTTTAAGTCTTCCCAATTATTTGTATTCTGCCCCTCCAACCTGTGACCCTCACCGCCGCCGCCCCCCCCCCCGCCATGATTTTGCATTGATTTTATACATAGTTTGTGTTTACTTCTTTATGTAGAATGCAAGGTACTTGAAGCCAGTGATGGTTTAGGTTACAGTGTTTGGTACATAAAGACACTGAATTGAATTGAATCTATAAATGGTAATAATAATACTCATAATACTTCCCACTACAGTAGTCGTGAGAAATGTTTTTTGAAAACCTTTAAATGCTGTAAAATGGAAGTTGTTATTAACAGGGTAAAGTGACTTGCCTAGGGTCACATAGCTCATAAGTGTCTGAGGCTAGATTTGAACTCAGGTCTTCCTGACTTGAGGGCTGGCACTCTTTCCACTGTACCACATAGATGCCCTTATAAATAATTATCCCATCATGGTGACAGTAGTGCTCTAGCTTAGAAAGCATTGTTACTCCATTGTTATAAGAAGCCAATAGGAGTAGGTGACTTGTCCAGGGTCCCTTATTTCAACATTTAGGTTAAATATTGGTCCAATTGGGAATTGAGATTTTTTTATATTGGTCTTATTGGGACCGATATCATAAATTCAAGTCCCATTTCTGATTCTATTTTGATTTTTCCTCCTAAGAAATAATGTAAAGTACAAAGGATTGGGCTTCAGGAGGTGAGGCCCAATCTGGTATCATAATCTTTGTCTTTGGGCCAAAGCTGGCCAGAGATGTTGTCTGGCAGGCACTGTTTCTGAATTTCTGCATTTGTGTTTGTCGCCAGCTTCAGCCCCAACGGAGACTAGCACTTGGCTATTGTAAGCTTCGCCTGGTGATAAAGTCTCCTGTGTCCCTGTCTCCCTATGATAAGCACTCAGCGGACAGACTAAGAGAAGGGGCTTTGCCAATATCAGCCCACACCCAGTCCTATAGATAGGATAGTATATATAGACCAACATGAAAGCTTTCAACATGGTTGGGTTTTTTCCCCCTTCAACAAAGTGATGTGCAAATATCACATAAAGGGATGCTTTTTAACCTGACCCTTCCCCAGGCATATCTCTGTCTCCATATGCCTTTCATTTCACACAGACCGTAAAGGAGCAAGGGACTGAGGCAGGGGGTGATAATGGAAAGGCCGCATATACCTGATAAAGTTATCAAGTACACAGTTGTGGTCTGAACTCGGGATTTGGATGTAAACTTAGTGAAGGGGTAACTTAGGGGAGGGAAAAAAGTACAAGATTCGAAAGAGAAGGCCCAGCGCATACATTTATTTTCTGTATGACCTTGGTGGTCGCTTTACCTGCCTGGGTTTGAGTTGCCTTTTATATAAAATAAAGAAGTGGAACAAAATTATCTCTAAGTTCTCTTCTAGTTCTGATATTTCGGGATGCTGAAGCCTCTTAAAATGAAGGCTGATTTCTCTAAGGTCTTTGTGCCCAAAACATAGTTTCCTCTCCTGTGACATGAGGGCGATAGTACAACGTGTTCCCTAAGGCTCCACTTAGCTTGAGATCATGTCCTCCTGTGTTCCCCTTAGCTCTAGGTCTGGGGTGTGCTGGAGCTGGCCAGTTGTTAAATCTGAGAGCAGGGCCTGACTGTTTTTCTTTGCATCTCCAGTGTTAGCACAGGGCTGGGAATATAGTAGGCTCTTTATGCGTATTTACACCTCAAAAATCAGCAGTGTTACAAATCAGAGTTTGATTGTTGATTCTAGACTTCAGAAACTGATGCAATAAATGTTAGTCATGCAGATTACACTTCAAAGTGTGTTGCACATACCTTTTTTTGTTTGGTTTTTTGAAAGCTTGTTAAACATTTATCAGAACATTCCTGATACTAAGTCCCCAGTCAGCAGAATTGGGAGCAATGGAGAAAAGTTATAAAGAACGGGTTTGGATTTGTTCTAAGAAAATACTATCTAATTACTAGAACTATCCCAAAGCGTAATGGATTACTACCTCTGGAAGTAGTGCTTCCCTGTCACTGGAGGCAGAATGGGTGGATGAGAACAATTCGTTCCAAAAGCCATGAAGTTGGCTATAGCAAGCGCTGTAGAGCGCTTGGAACTCGGTCAGATGTTGAAGATGCCAAGGCCGTCCACTGCATTCCAGGCCCTTGACAGTTGTCTTGACTTTTGTCTTGCCACTGGACTTTGATGACTCAGGAAGAGAGGTGAGGCTGACAACTTTTTGCAACTGCCTCGCTTCAATTCAGTTCATACTCGAGGCAAGATGATACTCCGTGATGTCATTTGTCTTCTTCGAGAATGAAGGATGAACAACAACAGCAACAACTGGAGGTCTTCAGGAAAGGCTGGGGGATGGGCAGCGTGGCATCCATCCGGGATATTACAGAAGGGACCTTGTTTAGGTATATGTTGGACTAGATTACCTCTGATGTCCTTTCCAACTCTGAGCTTCTATGACTTTGACCCTTTTCTCTGCCTAGGTTTGTGTCTGAGAAATCCTGGATTTCCTGAGTCAGACTACACCTGTCGTGAGGTTGTCTACCGTTCTGAGATTGTACCTTCCACCCTTTGATAACATCCGAAGAAACAAAGGGAGGCAGTCAGGGTCGATAACCACTAAGCCCTCTTTCCACTCGTGCTGTGAGTTAGCCTGGTTCTGTCTCCTGCCTCCTGAGTTGGCCTTAGCCCCAAAATGGACCATTTTTTAGGAAGCAACGGATCTTTGGTTCTTGAATGGTGGTGCTGGGGGCTGTGCTTCACCAGACACAAATCTTGAGAAGCGAGGAGCGCAGAACGGACCCTAGCACTGCCTGTTCTAGAAGTGGGCCTAGGAACTGTATCCAAAGTATATCCTAGTCCTTACCACCATGTGTTTCAGCTGAATTGAGATGACAGCATAGCCCTGAAAAGGTGGTCTTTGGGTATCATCCTTGACTTCTCACTCTTTCTCACCCACTGTATCCAGTCTATTGTCAAGGCCTGTCAATTCTACCTATTCTATCTTTCTGATATCTCTTGTGTATGCCCCCTTCTCCCTATGTCACTGTCACCACTCTGGTGCAGACCTTTATCAACTCACACCTGGACTATTGCAATAGTTTTCTGATTGGTTTCCCTGCCTTAAATTTCTCCCCATTCTATTCTATCCTCCACCATTGGACTATCAAACAGATCTTCCTAAAGCACAGGTCTAACTATGTCACCCTAGCCCCTACTGTGGCTGTAAGGTGGTGCAGTGGATAAAGTTCTGGGCCTGGAGTAAGGAAGGCCTGAGTTTAAATCCTGCCTCAAATACTTACTGGCCGTGGGACCCTGGGCAAGTCAGTTAACCCTGTTTGCCTCAGTTTCTTCATCTGTAAAAAATGAGCTAGAGAAGGAAATATCAAACTGCTCCAGTATCTTTGTAAAGAAAACTCCGAATGGAGTTATGAAGAGTTGGACATGACTGAAATGACTGAAAATGACAAAAAGCTCCCTATTTCCGGATTAAATAGAAAATCCTCCATTTAGCTTTTAAAACCCTCAGATCTTGGCCATTTCCTACCTTTTTAGTCTTCTTACACTTTATTCCTCTCCATGTACTCTGCAATCCAGTCACTCTAGTCTCTTTGCTCTTCTTAGAACAAGACACTTCATCTCCTTACTTTGTGTATTATCACTGGCCATTCCCCCACACCTAGGATTCTCTTGCTCTTTACCTCTAACTCCTGATTTCTCTGGATTTATTTCAAGCCTCAACTAGAATTCTACGTTCTTCAAGATGCCTTTCCTGGGGCTTCTTAATGTTTAGTGCCTTTCCTTTGAAATTATCTCCAAATTATCAAATGAAATAATATATGTAAAGTGCTTTATAAACCTGAAATCACCATATAAATGCTAGCTGTTATTATTGTTGTGTATTTATCCTGTGTGTACATAGCTGTTTGCATGTTGTCACATTAGATTGTGAGCTCCTGGAGGGCAGGGGCTGTTTTTCACTTTCCTTGTATCACCAGAGCTTAGTATAGTGCCTGGCACATAGCAGGTAGTTCTTATTCATTTGACTTCTTTATCTTTCTTCTTCTTTTACCCTTCCTTTCTATTTTTATTTTATTTTACTTTTTCCTTTTCTCCTTCTCTCCCTCCCTTCCTCCCTTCCTTGATCCCTCCTTCCCTTCATCACTACTTTTTCCTTCCTTCCTTCCTTCCTTCCTTCCTTCCTTCCTTCCTTCCTTCCTTCCTTCCTTCCTTCCTTCCTTCTTTCTTTCCTTCTTTCCTTCCTTCCTTTCTTCCTTCCTTCTTGCTTTTCTTTCCAAATTAAAATTCTTAATGATTTACTATGAGGCTTAACAGGAGAAGGTGATGTAGTTGAAAGAACTTTGGCCTTAGAGGTGGAGGGCCTCTATTACAATCCCAGGTCAGCCATTTACTACTTATATGACCTTGGCAAATCCTTTCCGCCTCTGGGCCTCATCTGTAAAATAAGGGAGTTGATCCATCTGATATCTCCAGCTCTAAACCCTACAGTCCTAAGGACATGTATCCTAGAGAGACAGCCAATGAGAAGGTTACCAAAGGCCCATGGGAAACTTGCTTGTATGTGCCTGACCTAGAATTTTACTCTTGTGGGCTTCCTTCACAGAGACTCCCATGAAGTGGGTTTGGTGACACAGGGATCTCATTAGGAGGGAAAATGAGAATCATAAGGATTCTTTAACTCTAAGGTAGATGGAGCCTTATGACAGAGACCTACTCTGATGAGCAGGAGTAGGGAAGTTCAAAGGACAAACAACATCTGCAGGCATTCCTTCCTTAGCTGACTAGCTGTTCTGTGCTCCAAAAGCTCTTGTCCCCTGAGATAGTCTTTCGTTCAGGAGAAAATAGTCACCTGTAGCCAGAAATCCACTATTTGATCATAATCTTTTATTATTTCCACTTTCCTTCTTTCTTATGACCTCTAATCCTACTTTTGATTTCACCCTGACCTGCAATGCTTCTACATGTCAGTTCTTTCTGAGGAGGCCATCTCTGCACTGGCTGTGATCTCCTTACTCTCCTATTTCAACTACTTGATAAATTGGTGCAACTCTGTCCCATCCTCTCTAATCAAGCTCTTTGCCCTCTTATGGCCAATTGTACATTGACAAACTCCCATACATAAATTGCTCCCATCCGTGCTGCTCAACACATTTGGAGAAAGTCACAGAGCCATGTTGACTGTGTCCACTACAAATTTAATCTCAACTGGTTCCTCACTACCACAAAGGATTTCTTTTGTAATCCTCTAATAGATTTGCTGTTCACTACAATGGCTACTCCAGATTTTGTCAGCCCTCCAAAACTTCCCATGAGATCTCCTCTTCCTCCTACATCATATGAGGACCTTGCATCATACCTCACCCCCCAAATTGAGACCATTGGCTAAGAGCTCCCTTTTCTCCCCTACTCTTCATCTCTTCTTATTCAAATATATCCCCCCACTATCTGCTACTTTACCCTTGTCTCATATGATGAAGCATCTCTTCTCTTTGACAAGGAAAACCCCTCTACGTGCACAAGTAATTCCACTCTATTCTATCCCATTTCTTTTTAACAGATTGCCCCTTTTATCAATCCACTTTCTTACTAATTTTCAATCTTTCTCTGCTGGTTGCTCCTCTCCTGCCTACAAACAGACCTCATATTTCTCCCATCCTTAAAAACCATCTTTTGATCCAACCGTCCATTCCCTTTAGGCATTGCCTTCTATCTCTCCTCCTCTTCATGACTAAGCTCCTCGAGAAGGTCATCTATGGCTTTCTTTGGTGTCTCAACTTCCTGTCCTTTCATTTGATTCAAAACCCCTTCAATCTGGTTTTCATCAGCATTGAACTGAAACTGCTGTCTCTACAACTATCAATGACGTCTAAATTGACAAATGTAATGACCTTTTCTCCGTCCTCCTCTTTCTTGTCCTCTCTGTAGATTTGGACACTGTTGATTCCCTTCTTTGTTTTCTCAGCCAAAGAAAAACAAAGTTTATTAAAGATTCACCATATTGGGTAGAGTCTTAAGAAATCTCACCATTTGCGACTCTCATTTTTGCAAGAGGTCCAGATTCAATCTACTGAGTTAGATTGAATCTGAGCACCGTCATGGAGGCAAGATGCAACTTATATACAGAAAGGTTGTTGGAGGGACCTAGGGTGGTCCTGGGGTGATGAGACGAGGGGTTTAGGGAGGGTCTTGAGGAGGAGTCTGAGGAGGATCTTGATGGGACTAAGGTGAGGTCCCACTCCAGGGTTGATTCCCTTCTTCTGTTTCAACCTCTCTTCTTTCTAGGTTTCTCCTGGCTTTCTCCTATCCATCTGACCACTCTTTCTCCATATCCTTTACTGGATCTTCATTCAGGTCATGCCCAATAACTGTTGGTATTTACTAAGGTTCTATCCTGGGCTGCCTTCTCTTCTCCCTCTATGTTATCTCTCTCGGTGATCTCATGAACTCCTACAGCATCAGTTATCACTTCTATAAAGATGATTCCTAGATCTGTTTGTGCAATCCTCACTTCTGTCTTGAGCTCCAGACTCAAATCACCTGCCTGCTTCTTAGACACCTCAAACCAGATATCTCATGGGCATCTTAAATCCAACCTGTCCTAAGCAGAACTCATTATCTTTCCCCTTAAACCCTCCCCTCTTCCTAACTTGCCTGTTACTTTCAATGACATCACCATCATCCCAGTCACTGAGGAATCAATCTCTACTCCTTTTACACTCGCCCTTCATATTCAATCTCATGTTAAACCCTGCTGTTTCTACTTTCACAACATCTCTCTCATACGTACTCTTCTCTCCTCTGACACTGCCACCACTCTGGTGCAGGCCTTCATCGCCTCATGCCTGGACTATTGCAATAGCCTTTTGGGTGGTCTCCCTACCTCATATTTCTCCCAGCTGCCAAAGTGATTTTCCTCCATAATAGGTCTGACCATGTCACCACCACTCCCTAATCAATAAACCCCAGTGGTCCCTTATTACCTCCAGGATCAAATGTGAAATCCTATGTTTGGCGCTTCACAGCCTGGCCTCTTCCTATATTACTAATCTTCTTACTCTATACTCTTTCATTCATACTACAGTCTAACAGTATTGACCTCCTGACTATTCCTCACACTACATATAGTAGACATTTAATAAAATCTGATTAACTGACCAATAGCCAAGGCTGTGGGGAAATAATGGATTCTCCTTTGTAGAAGAAAAGCAGCTAAGGCTTTGTTTCCTAGTCTGAAACTGGGAGCGTGAGGGCCCTGTGTCCCTAGAAGAGCAGATACTTAGGTCTCTGGACTCCAAGTTAAATTACCTCTAAAAAATGAGAAAAAAAACCCAACCCTGTCAGTTAGATGCTATTATTATCCCCATTATCCCAGAGAAACTGAGGCAGACAAAAATTTAATTGATTTGTCTAGGGTGTCTGAGGCCAGATTTGAACTCAATTCTTTCTGATTCCAGACCCTTGTTCTTGGTGCCATGCTACCTAGCTGCCTGGAGGAGACTCCTTTGTGGAAGAAAAGCTTCCATGGGACTACTTCTGTTGAAGACTAGGAAAAAGCAGGCCGAAAAGGAGAAGTCTAATGACATCACTACAAAACATCAGTGGCCCTGATGTTGAGACAGTGACAGAATGAATTGCATTTCTACATGTGTCCCCTGGCCAGACAGCATCCCTAAATGAATATCCTATTTGGCATGTGTCCTGACCACATGCATTCTCTTATACATGTGTCTTTCCAAGCTATTCCTTGGGTGTGACTGACTCTTCCCATTGACAGTGTGTGCTTGTGGCCCAGGTTTTTGGTAAAATGTCTTATTGCCACTATTCTTACTATGCCACTTCATGAAATGCTTCTGATTTGAGCTATTTGGGTCCTCTAGCTAACTAGTAAAGATAAACACATCAGTGGAGGTTCATGAATTATAATTTTAACAGATGCAATGCCACAGAGTTCTTTGAACCCCTGCTAACCTTCTTTGGGGGATATGCCTGGTGGGATGACCCATTTAATTCCTTTTCTGGGGCACTCCATATATCTGCGTATTTGAATAAATATGACATTTATTTATTTTCTTTTGACATCATCTGAATTTTCCTCTCTCTCTCTCTCCTTCCAATCTCCACTTCCAGAGAACCATCCCCTATAATAAATCATTTTTTAAAAGAGTAAGAAAAACGTTCCACTAAAACAGTCAACATTTGTTAAAAATATCTGACATTATATGCAGTGTGCTACACCTGTGTAACCCTGCCCCCTTCTGCAAAGAGCAAAGGAGGAGATCTCTTCTTCGGGGGTCAGCTTTGGCCATTACAGTTTCATAACATCAGTTTCAATTGTTGGATTGTCCTTTCCACTTCCATTATTGTAGTCACTGTGTACGTTGTTTTTCAGACTCTGCTTACTTCACTTTGCATCTGTGCTTGTTTTTTAATTAATCTATGAATCGTCACATGGGGTGAGTCAGGACTCCCTGTACCTCCCCTTTGGATTGCCTGCCTGAGGGCTCAAGGTAGGCTAAACTCTAGAGATTAAAAAAAATTATACCATTTGTCATCTTATCACTATCATTTCCAGATATGTTTTCTCCCCTCCTCTCTCCAGTGAGTCATCATCCTTTGTAAAAGATATTAAAGAGAAAAAAAAAGCCATTGCAGAAAACCCTCTATAACTTATGGTCTCTTGTACCAGGATTGCTTTTTATTGTTCAGGGAGGATGGGTCATTCCTTGGACTGATTGGTATGCTCAGGGTGGCATCAATAGATGCTGTTGATAAGTGTTATGGAACAATGCTGTACTCTGGATTTGTGCTACTTTTTCTAGAACATTGTGTTACAGTGGAAAGAGTCCTGGGTTTGGAGTCAGTGAATGCTGTGGGTTCAAATCTTGATTCTGCCATTTACTGCCTGTATGACCTTAGACAAGTGGCCTCACTGTCCTGAGGTGGTCAGGATCAATCGTTCTAAGGGCCCTTCTAGTTTTAAATCTATGATCCTATCTTTAGATAACAAACTGTCTATAGATAGATGTACTTCTTACCCAGAAGTTGACTTATCACTTCGATGTCTCCTTCAGAAAACTTCTTAGAGGTTTCAAAGTCAGAGAGAGACAGAGACAGAGAAACAGAGAAAGACAGAGACAGAGAGAGACAGAAAGACAGAGAGACATAGAGAGACTGTGGCTGTCACTGCCTAGTTCAAGGTCAGAAGCCAAAGAGATAAAAAGTTAATTGGTATGACTAAGTTTAACCTGGTGCCTTGCTGGGGGAAGCATTTGCTCTTGGGTTCTTGTTTGAGTGTTAATTGAAAATGACAAAATGGATAAGAGTGCCTTCACTCTACAGATAGCTGAGTGGTTGCTTGGCTACAAAGGCTGCTCCTTTTCTGACTGTAAGCTATTCCATGTGTTCTCCCTTGGGACTGTACTCTCTATTAGAGCTGGTAAGCAACTGGTAGAATAGAATCTAGTATGATATTGCCTGCTAATCAAACAGTTGTTCTTATGTTCAAGATCTCAGACCTATCTTCTTTTATATTTTCAGTATTCTAGTAAGGCTGTGATTCCCTCCAATGGTGCAGATCACACCCCATTCATACCTTTTAATCTTGTCTGATTCTTAAGCATGTTCTATAAGAGAGCATCTACCCCATGCGCTGGAGACCTTCTTATAGGACTTTACGTAGGTACCAGAGTAGTGCCCTGGCTGTCTATTGGCTACCTCTAACTCTCACCGCACAATGGGTCCACCTCTTTTTCCTGATATGCATTTATCCCCATCATCCCAATGCCACAGCTGAGTGTTTGGATATTTCCCATTTCTCTTCTTGCAAAGAAGGTCACATTTGGAAATGTGCTACCACTGTTGGGGGAAGAGTTGGTGGGTAACCATAGTGATGCCAGAAAAAGAAGAAAAGAAAGAAAAGAGCATCAGTGAAACAGTTTTTAAAATGCACAGAAGGGAACAAAGATAAGCAGAGTATACTTTAAAAAAGGACAACAAATTAGATATAATAGAAGTTCACGCTTCCATATACAATCCTCTACTAAGTGTCTGCTGTAAGATTTGAACTAGGTCTCCTTTCTATTCTTTGAATATTGGAATATTTGTGTTTGTTAAGTTTATTCATTTGAACTCAATAAACATTTTATTAAGTACCTACTATGTGCCGGCCACTGTGCTAAGCACTGGGGATACAAAAAGAAATAAAACGGTTCTTTACCTCAAGGAGCTTACAACTTAATGGGAGAGATAGCATACAAACAAATATATACAAAGCAAGCTATTATATACAGGATAAATAGGAAATAATTAAAAGAGGGAAAGCACTGGAATGGTTAGGGAAGGCTTCCTTAAAAAGAAAAAAAAACCATAACCTAACTTCTATCTATCTATCTATCTATCTATCTATCTATCTATCTATCTATCTATCTATCTATCTATCTATCTATCTATCTATCTATCCATCTATGTATCTATGTATCTATCTAATCCATCTGTCTATCTCTCCTACTTGCATATCTCCATTGCCCTTTGGATCATGTGAAACTTTGTTTCTTTGGTCGGAGAATTAGAGGAGTTGCATGATAAACTTGAAAAGACCCTCCAAACCAAGCCAATATATGTAGTGTGGGGAAGTGGATAAAGTGCTACATTTAGGGTCAGGAGCCCTTAGGTTCAAATCCTGTCTCTGACATTTACTACTAGATAAGTTATTCTACTCTCCTAGTCTGTAAACTGAGGGAGTTGAATGAGATGACTCCGACATCCTTTCTGGTTCTAAATCCATGATCTAACCTTTAGATCACAAATTAAATCCTTGACCCTGTGCTTTGATTTTAAGTGACCTCAATGTGAAGCAGGGCAGAGGAGAAGATGGCAGAAAGTATGTTGGAAAATATGATGTGGGTTTAAATAAGGAAAAGGTCCAAAGGCTAGTAGACTATTCAGAGACCTTTGGTTCTTCGCTCCAGAGAAGAACCAGTCAGCATTGGACATCTCTTTAACCAAATAAGATCAGAGAGAGAAGGAGAGAGAGAGAGAGAGAGAGAGAGAGAGAGAGAGAGAGAGAGACAGAGACAGAGACAGAGACAGAGAGACAGAGACAGAGGTAAAGACAGAGACAGAGAAAGACAAAGAAAGCTAGAGAGACAGAGAAACTGAGACAGAGACAGAGAAAGAAAATGAGACAGAGGTAGAGACAGAGAGAGACAAGAGACACAGATAGACAGAGAGACAGAGATGCCTTTTAAAGCCCAATAATTTCTCTTCTGCTGTCACTCTCCACGTGACCTCAGGTAAGTACCTACTGTGTGCCAGGCACTGTGCTGGCACTTGATCTTCCTGGGCCCTGGTTTCCTTACATATAAAATGAGAGACTTTGACCAGATGATCTCTGAAGTTCTTTCCAGCTGTAAAGCTTGGCTCATAGGACTTTGAGCTTCTCAGAATTCTAAGTGTTCTTGCTGCTTCCCAAACGTCTGCCAGGCTTTCCTTGGTTTCTGTGTCAGAGATGCTGCTTGGTCCAAGTCTTCAGTATGAACATACACTGTAAGTATATTCGGCTTACTTGAGCAGCCAGATGGTTGTTGGAACTTTGTTGATACGTAGGAGCAGGAGAGCAGGAAATGGTCTCAGAGGAGATCTCCAAGTTGAAAATACCTGACTTCTTAATGCACTCTTAAGGGGATGATACCCTTCAAAAGGTAGAGGATGCAATCTGGAACACTTCTGTTTTAAAGCCTGGGAACATTAAAAAGGCCACAATGGAATAAGAGGGAGTTAATTGCTTGCTTAGGCCCTGTAGTCCAAGCACCTGTGGCCTAACCTCTGCTTGACTCCTGTTGGTTTTTTCCGTGAGCCACAAGCCTCACTGGCTTCTTCATGAAAGGGCTGAACACAGAACAAATTCCAACATCTTGATTTCAGCCACAGATTGGAACAGCTGCATGGAATAGGCCGGTTTGCTCAGAGAGTGAAAGACCGACCATCTGGATCTGAGGAAAATGATTAGCTTTTGAAAAAAATTGCTATGCTTATACCAGGTTCTTTGGCTTTGAAGATAATTCCTGAAGGACCAAAGAGTTAATTTCCTTGAGGGGAAACACTTTCAGGTTTTAAAAGCCATCAGCTGAGGGAAAGGGCTACTATCTCTAGCCTTCTTTATAAACATTATTAAGGAAGGACCTGGTTTTGTTTTTAACAGGTTGAGCCTCTCTCTGAGCTTTATAAAAGGAGGAAAATGTCAAGTTAAACAGATGTCAGAACATTTTACTTTTTTTTTTTTTAGCAACATAAATAAGGCTGATTGAGGTAGGGGTCTCTGGTGCATCAGTGTAGCTCTGACCTCCCATATATGGAATAATAAAATGCCAAAGCCAGAAGGGACCTAATTTTCTTTTCTTTCTTTCTTTGTATTAAAATAAGCCGTTAAGTTTTATTGCAACATAGCCAATTTTGTGGGGGTGGGGAGTTTGCTCTCAAAAACAATGTTCCATTTAAGGCTCTTTTCATACAGAAATTGCCTTTATAACTACATTATTCAAAATATCTTTAGTGCTGCAAGACTCACACGGTAAACACAACTCCTACTCCTACCCTGTAGTGTACATTCAAGGGAAAATAAAAAGGTGTTAACAACTGCTTCTTTTGGGAAGATATGTAGATTACAGGAATGAACACTGAGGCACTAC
>CM053625.1:60336971-60383310 GCA_028646595.1 Phalanger gymnotis
CCCCCCCCCCCATCTTGCTTTTTAAAGGTGTACATTCGGGAGCCCAAAATATAAAAACTAGATCTCTTTCTTAGACTCTTTTGTCTCATATGTGGCATCATACAAAGTGTAGTGGCAATCATTCAGAGGTAGCAACTTCACAAAAGATGTGTAGGGTTCCTCTGAAGTATCACCAACATCACCCACTGAGATCTGCGTTTCTTCCTCTACACTTATTTATTTTTTTTGTCATCATTTAAACAGAAGAGAACTTTTCTTTCTTTCTTTCTTTCTTTCTTTCTTTCTTTCTTTCTTTCTTTCTTTCTTTCTTTCTTTCTTTCTTTCTTTCTTTCTTTCTTTCTTTCTTTCTTCCTTCCTTCCTTCCTTCCTTCCTTCCTTCCTTCCTTTCTTTCTTTCTTCCCTTCTTTCTTCCTCTTGTGTAGAAGATTTCCGTACTGTCATGTCATTAAAAACTTTGATTACTTTATCATTCACAATTACTCCAGAAGCCATGGTTCGTCGGATGGTTAAGGCTTTGGTGTTAGATCCTCACTCAGTGGCACTGGAGAGAGGAGGAGAGAGGAGGAGGAGCAGGAACAGGAGAAGCAGAGGGAGCAGGACCTCATTTTCTAGAAGAAAGAGCAAGAGTCCCAGAGAGGAGAAGTGACTTGTCTATACAATAACTTAGTGACTGATCTTGGACTGGAATAAGTCTTCTGACTCCTGGTCCAGTCTTCCTTTCATTCTCTTATGGGAAAACGATCTCAGAAAAGTAGTGGAGCAAAAATGAGTGGAACGATAGGGATAGAAGAGGGATGAGGGGAGACGGGTTGGAGCCAACATAAGAGCTAGAGAAAAAAGGAGCAGAAGTCACAAAGACAACAAAGAAGTACATCAAGCATTTGAGGTTTTTGTTGCACCTACTGTAGTTTTTGAGAAAATGGAGGCTTGACTTGCCACTGCCCTAGCATAGGAGCGCAGTCCTACTCATTTCACCCTGTACAGGTCCCCACCACCACTTACCTGAACGGTTATGAATTCTCTTCTGAGACTCCTCTCTCCACCTTTCAATCTGTAGTTCCTATATTGAAAGACATTATTACATATAAACCTAAACAAAAAACCTTTAGGGGCTCCATATCTACCACTAAATTGAGGTAGAACTCCTTGTCCTGGTATGTAAAATGCTCAATAATTTGGGATCAACTTAATTTTCCTTAGTTTACCCTTCACGTCCTCTAGCTAAACTGGACTATTTTCTCTTTCTTCAAATACAAGTGGCCTCTTCACACCTTCAAGACTTTGCTCTCATTCCCTCTTCCTGGAATGTCTTCTGTGCCTCTCTTTTCCTTTTTTTGACATTTAAATTTTTTTTTCAAATTAAATTATTTTATTCCGAGCTTAAGACAATTGTCATGATGAACTTAATTTGGTAAAATTGAAATAGAAAAACAGAGGATTGCACCTGGAATTACAGATCCATAATGTACAACTTGCTATTCCTTTCAAATATATAACAAAGTTATGTGACTTTCCTTTTTTTTTTTCTCTTTCTCCCTGTCCCAAACTTTGAAATGGCTACCATTTGTAATATTAATTGACTTGGGACTTTTTTTTTTTACTGTTTTAGAACGCTAAATTAATTGTCTTTGATTGAGCCTTACTAGGTGCAAAGCCCCAGGCCAAAACCCCTAATTACTAGACACTAAGCCAATGTGAGCATGAAGCCCTCAGGGTCCTAAGGAGAGTTGCTAAAACCAGAGCCAATAATATGCGCCTAAGTTTTGGTCAGTTTGATGACATCTAAAGAGTGTATAAAAAGAGAGAACAGAGCTGTTTTGCTTGAGGCTCTCACTCCTGGAGGAGTGGTGCCATGGGACTCTGGGCAGCCACTCTAAGAGCCTCTCAGCTCATAAACCCAGATGTTGATGGTTTCTTGGGAACTATGAATTGTGATTTGGTCTGTTTATATTGTGTATGTTTATAATTTGTTTGCATTTGCTCTGAAGTTCAGGTTGCTGGCTTTTCCTCCTGAACTAAGTGAGT
Source organism: Phalanger gymnotis (assembly GCA_028646595.1). Lineage (NCBI taxonomy): Eukaryota > Metazoa > Chordata > Mammalia > Diprotodontia > Phalangeridae > Phalanger > Phalanger gymnotis. The sequence goes on from CM053625.1 coordinate 60,338,997, forward strand.
TTATATGTATATATTGGATTAAAGTAAGATTGTTAACCCCTTAACATTACTTTCCTTAGTAAAGCAGATCAAAAGAAACTATGCTGGCAGTGTTCTTGTTTTTGGGCTTGTGTTGGTCTTTCACCTCCACAGCAGATATATGTCAGTTCTTTTTCTGGATTCAAACAGCATCTTCCTTCACAGGGTCTTTGAGGGTAATTTGGGCATTTATAATAGTGAGAATGACTTGGTTGCTTAAAGTTGTTCTTAAAGCAATACTGTTTTAATGTAAAGGAGTAAAAAAAAACTGTATACAATGTTCTCTTGGTTCTAGTCATTTCCCTCTTCATTATTTCATGGAGGTCTCTCCATGCTTTTCTAAAATTATTGAGCTCATCATTTCTTATAGCAGAGTAATATCCATCACGAACATATACCACAATTTGTTAGCCGTTCTCCAACTGATGGGTATCCCTGCAATTTCCAGTTCTTTGCCCCCAGAAAGAGAGCTGCTATAAATATTTTAAAACATATAAGTTCTTTTCCATTTTCTCTAATCATCTTGGGAAACAGACCTAATAGTGATATTGCTGGGTCAAAGGGAATAAGCAGTTTAATAACTCTTTGGGTATAATTCCAATAATCCAAAATGATTAGATCAGCTCACAGACCCACCAACAATGAATTAAGATCCCAATTTTTCTGCATCTCTTCCAACATTTGTCATTTTTCCTTTCTATCATTTTAGCCGATCTGATAGGTGTAAGATGATATCTCAAGGTTGTTTTAATTTGTATTTCTCTAATCAATAGTGATATAGAGAATTTTTTTGTATGACTGTAAGTTGTTTCGATTGCTTCATTGGAAAATTGCCTGTTCATATCCTTTGACTATCAATTGGGAATGACTCACTTTCTCATAGATTTGACAAAGTTCTCTATATATTTGAAATATGAGACCTTAATCTGAGGAACTGTCTATAAAATCCCCCCCCCCCCGCCCCAGTTTTCTGCTTTCCTTCTGATCTTGGCTACATTTGTTTCATTTGTACGAAACCTTTCTAATTTAATGTAATCAAAGTGAACCATTTTACATCTCACAGTACTCCCTATCTCTTGTTTGTTCATAAATTGTTCACTTATCCATAAATCTAATAGGTAATGTGTTCCATGTTCTTCTAATTTCCTTGTAATATCTCCTTTCATATCTAGATCACGTATCCATTCTAACCTTATCATATGATAATATCAATAGATGCTAGAGAAGCATTTGATAAAGTACAGCACTCATTTCTACTTAAAAACAGTTGAGAGTATAGGCATAAATGGATTGTTCCTTAAATTGATAAGAAGCATTTACCTAAAACCATTAGCAAGCATTATTTGTAATGGGGATAAGCTAGGAGCCTTCCCACTGAGATTAGGTGTGAAACAAGGATGCCCACAATTACCAATATTATTCAATATTGTAATGGTGTAAGATATTGGTCTATGCCCAATTTCTGCTAGGCTGCTTTCGAGCTTTCCCAACAATTTTTACAAAATGATGAATTCTTATCCCCCAAATTTAAGTCTTTACACTTGGCAAACACTGTGTAACTATATTCATTTTCTGCTGTAGAGTATGTCTGCTCTGTTCCACTGATCTATCTTTCTGTTTCTTAGCCAGTACCAGTTTTGATAATTACTGCCTTATAATATAGTGTAAGATCTGGTGCTGCTAAACTTCCTTCCTTTACATTTTTCCCGCATTAGTTCTTTTGATATTCTTGACCTTTTGTTCTTTCAAATGAATTTTGTTATTATTTTTTCTAGCTCCATAAAATAAAATTTTTGGTAATGTAATTAAGATGGCATTGAATATGTAGATTAATTTTGGTAAAATTGTCATTTTTATTATATTGGCCCTGCCTACCCATGAATAATGAATATTTCTCCATTTACTTAAATCTGATTTTATTTGTGTGCAAAGTTTTTTATGGTTTTACTCATATTGATCCTAGGTTTGTTTTGGTAGGTATATTCTCAGATATTTTATATTGTGTAGAATTATTTAGTAAGTATCTTTAGTTATCTCTTCCTTCAGGATCTTGTTGGTGCCATATAGGAATGCTGATGATTTATGTGGGTTTACTTTATGTCTTGCTACTTTGCTGAAATTAATTATTTCAATTAACTTTTTAGTTGAGCCTTTAGGATTTTCCAAGTATAAGAGCATATCATCTGCAAAAAGAGATAATTTTATTACCTCATTCCCTATTATGATTCCTTATATTTCTTTTTCCTCTCTTATAACTATTGCTAGGATTTTCAATACAATATTGAATATTATTGATGATTGTGGGCATCCTTGTTTCACACCTGATCTTAGTGGAAGGCTATCCCCATTACAAATAATGCTTGCTAATGGTTTTAGGTAAATGCTTATCAATTTAAGGAGAGGTCCATTTATGCCTATACTTTCAAATGTTTTTAAATAGAAATGAGTGCTGTACTTTATCAAATGCTTTTCCTGCATCTATTCATATTATCATATGATTTTTGTTACTTTTATTATTGAAATAATTGATTATATTAATAGTTTTCCTTATGTTAAACCATCTCTGCATTCCTGGTATGAATCTCACTTGATCACAATGTATAATCTTTGTAATATATTGTTGTAATCTTTTAGTTAGTATTTTATTTAGGATTTTTGCAACCATATTCATTAATGAAATTGATCTATAATGTTCTTTCTCTGTTTTTACTTTTTTCCTGATTTAGGTATCAGCATCATATTTGTTTCATAAAAGGAGTTTGGTAGGACCCTTTCTTTACCTATTATTCCAAATAATTTACTTAATATTAGAATTAGTTGGTCTTTAAATGTTTGATAGAATTCACTTGTAAATCTGTCTGGTCCTGGTGCTTTTTTCTTGGGAAGCTCATTTATGGCCTGTTCAATTTTTTTTTCTAAAACAAGTCTATTTAAACATTGTTTCCTTTTCTGCTAGTATGGATGGTGTGTATTTTTGTAAATATTCTTCCATTTCACTTAAGTTGTTAAAATTTATTAGTATATAATTGGGTAAAATAATTCCTTATAATTACTTTGATTTCATCATCTTTAGTGGTATATTTACCCTTTTGATTTTTTATCCTTGTAATCTGGTTTTCTTCTCTTTTTAAAATCATATTAACCAATGGTTTATCTGTTTTACTTTTTTCATACTACCAACTCCTAGTTTTATTTATTAATTCAATGCCTTTCTTACAATCAATTTTGTTAATTTCACCTTTAACTTTTTTGGATTTCCAATTTAGTGTTTAATTGGGGATTTTTAATTTGTTCTTTTTCTAGTTTTTTTTTAATTGCATACCCAGTTCATTGTTCTGCTCTTTCTCTTTTTTTAATTGATATAAGCACTTCGAAATATGTTTTCCTCTAATTACTGCTTTTGCTGTATTCCATAAGTTTTGATATGTTGTTTCATTATTGTAATTTTCTCTAGTGAAATTACTGATTTTTTTATTATTTGTTCTTTAATTCATATATTCTTTAGGTTTATGTTATTTTGTCTCCAATTAGTTTTTTTTCTGTTTCCCTGGTTCCTTATTAAATATAGTTTTTATTGCATTGTGGTCTGTTAAGGGGAAATATTTAATATTTCTGGTTTTCTGGTTTAGTATAGGCTCACTCTTTGTAAAGGTACCATGGACCCCTGAGAAAAAGGTGTATTCCTTTCTATTTCCATTCAATTCTCTGCAGATATCTATCATATCTAGTTTATCTAAAATTCTATTCAATTCTCTAACTTCTTTCTTATTTATTTTTTGGTTAGATTTGTGTAGTTCTGAGAGGGGAAGATTAAAGTCTTCTACTATTATAGTACTACTATCTGTTTCTACCTGCAATTCATTTAATTTTTCTTTTAAAACTTTAGATGCTCTGGTATTTGGTGCATACAAGTTTAGGATTGATATTTCTTCATTGTCCTGGGATCTCTTTCAGGTGGTGATTGGTGGGTTTTTTTTCTATTTCTTCTTTCCCCTCTTGTTCTAAAACTTCAGAGCAATTTTCTTTAATTATTTCTTATAATATTGCATCAAGATTCTTGTTTTGATCGTTGCTTTCAGATAGTCCGGTAATTCTTATATTTTCTTTTCTTGATCTGTTCTCCAGATCAGTTGTTTTTCTTATGAGATGTTTCACATTCTCTTCTATTTTTTATTCTTTATATTTTGTTTTATTATTTCTTGGTATCTTATAACATCTTTCACTTGCCCTTACCCAATTCTAGTTTTCAAGGAGTTGTTTTCTTCCTTAAGATTCTTGATCTCTTTTTCCAGTTGGTTAACTTTCTTTTCATAATTTTCTTGGTTTTCTTGGATTGTTCTTTTTTTTATTCTAATTTTTCCTCAATCTCTCTTATTTGATTTTTAAAGTCCTTTTAAAGTTCTTCCAAGAACTCTTTTTGGGCATGTGACCATTTGACATTACTCTTTGTGGTAGGAGAGAGTTTTTTTTTTGTTTGTTTCAGTATTCTCCTCTGAAAATGAACCCAGGTCTCTATCCTCATAGTAGCTGTCTATGGTTGGGTTCTTTTTCCTTTGCTTGCTCATTTTTATTTTGTTTTAGCAGCTTGTTATTATAATTACCTCTAATCCTGCAGTGTGGGATACGATGCCTCTGGCCTCAGGTCCTTCTTATTGTTATTTTCTAAGCTTTGTCCAGGGTCCAAACTTGACACTCTTTTCCATTCTAAGCCATAGCCAAGGCTCCCAGGCACACTATGCTGGAAATGCTATTGCTCCCAGATGACCCTCTAGTGGCTATAACCTTCAGTTCTCCGCTCTGACCTGGGAGCTGAAACCAAGAACTCAGCTCTCTTGTAAGTGCCCACAGAGCAGCATCCCCACCCCACTGCTTCTGCACTCACTAGGCATGTGCTGGTTCCTTCTTGCCTTCAGCTGTAAGCCAGGACCATGTCTGGTCAGCACAACTGGGCCTGGTGTCCCTTGGCAGCAGAGGGTCCTTCAATCTTCCCCTGCTCAGATGTCTGACCCCCCACACTGAGAGGTGAGAATTCCTGTGGCTGAGGCTGAGGCTACCTCCCAACCCAGTTGCCCCCAGGGCTTGTCGTTTGTTGTTTCAGCAGAGATAGCATGGAGGTGTTTGCACTTTTCTCAGGCCAAGCCTCTGCCCTGGGGTCTTTCCTGGAGTCTTTTCTAGTTGCCCCAGGAGGACCACTGCTCTGCCCCAACTCTTATTTATTTTTGCTACTCTATGTTCACCCTGAGGAACTATTTTGTCTTGTTTGTGGAGGAAATCTGGAGAGCTTGGAATTTTCTGAAGTATTCCACCATCTTCCCAGAATCCCCCGAGCTGTGCCTCTCTTCCTGCTACATTCCTAGGCGGCCTTTGAAAACCCAACTCAAATCCACCTTCTCCAGGAAATCTTACTCAGTCCCATTCATGGAGCCTCAAACTACATAATGGATGTAAAGCACTTTAACTCACGGTATCAACGCCAGTTATTATTATTAACCTCCAGTCACTAGGTCTCTAGTCTAGTGATGACGTCATTCCCTGAGCCTTCTACTGCACTTCTGCTGAGCTCAACAAATGTTTATAGAACAATATAGGGGTGTGCTGGGAAATGTTTAATTACTGGGCTAGGCGGACTTTAACCTGCATTATCAACACTTTCTTAAGTTTAAACAATCAACAAAACAAAGCAGCAATGACAGATTCTGAGGTTTAAATGCTCACACTGAATATTTAACAATCAGCTCCTAATGGTTATTAGAACTGATTCCAGCACGCCCCAGGTTCCACTCCACCAACCTTTTTCAGTGATGATCTTTTCCAAATTTATTATGAATAAATGCGGAGTGAAGTAAACAAAAGTAGGAAAACAATATAGATTTTTGTTGTTATTCAGTCGTCTCTGACTCTTCATGACCCCATTTGGGGTTTTCTTGGCAAAGATACTGGAGTGGTTTGCCATTTCCTTCTCCAGCTCATTTCACAGATGAGGAAACTGAGGCAAACAGGGTTAAATGACTTGCCCAGGGTCACACAGCTAGTAAATGTCTGAGGATGGATTTGAACTCAGGAAGATGAGTCTTCCTAACTCTAGCTAAGCCTGGCACTCTATCCATTTTGCCACCTACCTGCCTAGATAAATAGAGAAATAAAATATTTGTTAAGGCTTTACTATGTGCCAGGCACTGAGCTAATCATAAGATTGTATAGTTATCTATTAGTGTCTTATACCCTCCACTGAATTTAAATTCCATAAGAACAGAGACTGTGGCTCATTTAAACTTTGAGTCTCCTTTTAAATTGGAGGAGGATTGAAAGGAGTAGAAAATAAAGGTTTGTTAATTAAAAAACAAAATACACTTAAAATGAACAAGTGTTATGTCTCCACTAGCTTAGAATGCACTGCTATACATACAGTAGGTTCATGATAAGTGAGCTTGCTTTTCGAGTGAATGAGCAGGTAAGAAAAAGTCTCTATTATTCTATATACATTTATTTGAACACCATATAAGCTGGACGCCTCAGTTGCAGTCTGTGTTAGAGATTTAAGAAATCCTCAGGAAATTTATATAACATTTGGTTTATTCATGCTAATCACATGTATGTAATGAGGAATCTACACATTAACAGAGGCACCAAGATATAGGGGAAAGGACACTGGACTTTTGATTCAGTATGACCTGAGTTCTAGCTCTCCTAATTATTGCTGTATTTTCACATCCAAGTCACTTGTTCTAATTCTCAGTTTGTCATCTGTAAAATGGGAATAATAATACTTGAACTACTTACCTGAAGGAAGTAGTTGTGAGGAAAGTAATTTGTAAACCATAGGAATAGAGACCGGACCTGAGATTTCATTCCCAAATGAGGAAAGCATCCCTACCAATGCAAGTGGGCACCTTCTCTGGAATTTATATTCTTCCGCACCCCCCAAGCTTCTGAACAGATTGATTTATTAAGCAATGCATAGCAATTCCTCAAAAAATTGGGACCAGTAACCTTCCTCAGCTTTGGCACTGGACCCGGAAAACATAGGGAGACAGATTTTTATCCATTAAAAGCAATCAAATAAACCAATTAATTAAGAAGAAACAATACCACATTAGGCAATCTGATTTCTAATTAGAGGAAAGATTAGGGACTTTCCAAGTTGGAGAAAATCTTATTGCATTGTTTGAACCTAGCCCTGTGTGACTGGGATTCTGGACCATCTCTACCTACTGCTTAGACTCTTAACTAAGGACTTGGGTTATGCTGACCAGAAACCCAGTCAGAATCAAAGATTAATGCTTGGAATTTATATTCTCAGAGAGTTGACTTAGGGCATTGAGAAATTAAGTAACTTCACAGGCTCACACAGTACCTGTCAGAGGCAGGACTTGAACCCAAGTCTTGACTCTGAGGGCAGCTAGATGTTCATTAATGTTACCATGCTGCCTCTTGCTATACCCCTATGCCTCTCTTTGTATGCTATAAAACACTACATATATACACACAGCCACATATACACATATGTGAACTTCTATTATAGTAGTTAGAATCCAAGTCCAATAATTAAAATAGATTTCAGGAGGAGGGATTAAATGAATGGACCAGAAGATTTTTTGTGTGTCTTTCATGGACAGATTCTAGGAGTAGTCAAACCTTGTACTGAGTGGGTTTAAATGAAGGGAGATAAACTGTACAACAGATAAGAGAAACGATTCTCTTGGTATATGGTGATAAAGGAGAAGTAAATCCAAGAGCAAGTCTACTTCACTGCTTTGGAAGGTTTGGTCTGGGGTATGATCAGATTAAGGTGGAGCCAACTGGCAGAGAATTTTGTAAGCAAAAAATCTGAAGTTTGCACTGTTTGATCATAGGAAGGTCATATGGCTGAAGTAATGAGCATGAAAGATGGCTTTAAGTATAGTATGCTGAATGTTTTGGAATAAATGGAGCGTGGAGGTGGAAGCACCATTAAGAAAGTTGCAACAATCCTGGAGAAGGATAACTAGTGTAAAATATTCCAGCATGGGACATGTGGACAGGATACTGAGGGCAGGGGAAGCAATTGTGATTCTTAGTGGAGAGGAAGGAGAGGGAGAGAGAGACAGAGATAGAGACCAAGACAGAGAGACAGACAGCATTTATTAAGCACTTGCGATGTGTCAGTTACCATGCTAAATTTTGGCGGGCAAAAATACAAGTATAATTTTTGGAGATAGAAATACAAGTAAACAAGACAGCATCTGTCTTCAAAGAGTTTACATTCTAATGGAGGAAGACAATCCACGAAAAGGAATTGCAAAGGCTTGGTGGTAGTACCCACAAATGCTCACGGTGATAGGGCACGGTGAGGAAGTCCAGAGTAGAAAGGATGGTTCCTCAAAATAGAGATCTAAATTCACCACTGGCAGAGCCTCAGCTATATCCCCGATTCTCACATAGGTTAAGAAGTTTTAAGGGGCTCTAGTGAAAAACCGTTTGGAAAAATGTGCCTTGTTTATACCCTTATGGGTTTATCTTCACTCTCCTTTCCCCTTCTCCCTCTGCAGGGAGTAAAAACAACTACCCATAGGATCATTAACTTGAGAGCAAAGAAGGGACCTTAGGAATGAATGCTTTTCAGGGGTGGAGGAAGAAAACAAACTGAGGCATGCTCAGCTGGTGGTCTGGAGAACAGAGGTAGGTGTGTGATTATGGGCAAGACACAAGCTGTCAGCATCTCAGGCATCTCTGTAAATCTGCAAATATCTGCTTTAGTGAAGGGAGTGCCTCATACCAGGAATGACTTATATTAACTAAATCAGTAGGCATCCTCCCTGTCCTCCATATAGACATCACCATTGCCACCAAAAAAGTGGTGTAGAGGAAAGAGCCCTCTATGGGGGGTCAGAAGGAGTCAGGGTCAGATCTCGTGTGACCCAGTGCCTTGGAAAGAGTGCTGGGTTTTGACCTGGGGGACCTGAGTTGAAATTCAGGCTCTGGCCCTTATTTGTTCCATGATCTTAGGCAATTGACTTCACCTCTCTAGTCCTTGGTTTCCCTGTCTATGAAATGAGAGGGTCCTTTCCAACTCTAAATCTATGATCTTATGATGATATCTAAGGCCTCCTAGAGACTGGGCTGCTATTCATAGACAGTTTGGAATCTTTAGCTATTTAATCTATATTATGATAGCTCTTTTATGCATATAGGGATACCAGGGAAGAGTACAGAGGCCAGGTGAAAACTTTGCCCTAGATTCTAAACTCTGAGTGTGTGTGTATTGCCCATGAAGTAATGCCACCTCTCAGTTAGGGCGGGGGCTAGAGGGAGCTATATTGGCCGTGTGCAATTTCCGAAGGACTCCAGACTGTGTAATCTGGTTTCTGCCGGCCAAAAGCCATCCGTCATCTCCTGCTCTGACCTTGGAGCATGGCCTGTTCCAGGCAGGGCTGGCAATTAGCATGTAGGGTAATGAAGACAGGCAAGTATCTAAGGGGCTTTTCATTAGCAGATCAAAGGATAGAGTGGCACGCTGGACACAAAATGGGCACAACTTATACTCATCCTGCCAGGAAATAGAACCACAAGTGTGTGTTCGCACTTTTGAAAAAGTGTTCATGGCAATAGTATATGGTACTTGTCTTCATTCCTGCCCTGAAATGCAGTGATCACCACTGGCAGGGGCCAAACTGTGTCCCTGCTTCTCACATAGGTCAAGAGGTTTTGAGGGGCTTTAGTGAAAAACAATTTGGAAAATGTGCCTTGTTTATACCCCTGTGGTATACCCTTGTCTTCACTCTCCTTTCCGCTTTTCCCTCTGCAGGGAGTAAAAACAACTACCCATAAGATCGTTAACTCTAGAGCAAAGAAGGGACCTTAGAAATGATTTTGTCCACCCCCTCACCCCACATTGTGGATGAAAAAACTGAGGCCCAGAGAAATGAAGTGACTTGCCCAGAGCCACTGAGATGGAGAGAAACCTGGGATTCAGCCCTAGGTTCTCTGACCCCAGATTCAATGCCCCTTTCACTAAGCCACCCTGCCCCTGATTGCTTGGTCAGCTGATACCCCCAACCAGACAAAATTTCTTTCTGGGATATTCTGTGTATTGAGCATCAATATCTCTTTTTAGGAAATTTTCCTTACATCAAGCCTAAACATGCCTCTGCAATTCTCACCATTTACTCCTCATTCTGCTCTCTGGGACTAAACTGAACAAGGCAAATTCTGTTTCCATGCACAGCCTTGGAAATCTCTGTCTTCACCCCTTCTCCCCTCACCCCCATCTTCTCCCTTCATTACCCTTCTCACCTCCAGTTTTCCTCTCAAACAGAGTCAGATAAACATGTAAGAGGACTGGCAATGGGAATTCGATCTTGAAAAGTACAGGAGGGGATTCAGCCTGGATTTTTGCTCACAAAGTTTGGCTCCTAGGCACAAGCTCCTAGCCCCATTGGTACTGAATCCTCAAGTGCCCCTGTCCCCCCCATCCCCGCCCACACACACACACCTTGAACTTGACTGCCTCAGCTTTCGCTTACCTTCCTAAGAATGATCCTTTGTATTCAAAGTCCAAACCTTCTCGTGTTACTGATTTTTCAACATCAGGCCCCTCTCTAAGCCCAGAAGCGAGGTTCCTTCACCCAGAGCATCCCCTAGGCTGCATTCTAAGTGGGTGTATAATGTAACCAATGTATTATCGTAAGTATGCCACAGATTCCTCTTTGCACAGACTGTCATGCCAACCAAACAGAAAGGAAATCTGTAAAGAGATAGAAAGAAGAGACTCTGATTGCCAAATCACAGAGTTGCAGGGTTGGAAGGCATCTCAGTGACCATCTAGTCTGACCTGTAGCTGAGAAGAGAATCCTCTTTACAATGAGCGCTCTATGTATTAAGCCTTTGCTCACATTCTTCGGTGAGGAGGACACGATCACCTCCTGATGCAGTCCATGACACTTTAAATCATAATCACTATTATTATTCTGTTATCATTATACCAGCATCCATAGAGCTTTAAGGCTTGTAAGGCACTTTATATATACTCTCTCAATTGATCCTTATAGCAACCTTAGGAGATAGGTACTACTCTGATCACCATTTTACAGATGAAGAAACTGAGATTGAGAAGGGTTAAGTAACTTACTCAAAGTCATACAACTAGTCAGTGTCTGAGGTAGAATTTGAACTCAGATCTTCCCGAGTCCAAATCCAACACTCTATCCTTCCCTGGTGCCTTCCCTGTTAGGAAGTTTTTCCTTATATGAAGCTTAAATATGCCTCTTTGCAACTCCCACCAATTTTACTTAGTTCTGCCCTCTAGGGACAAGCGAAACGAGTCTAATCTCTCTTCTGACAGATATGTCTCCTTCCCACTTCTACACCTCTCTCCCTCCCACATCCAAGTCTTTTCTTTGGAATAATCATTTCCACTTCCTTGTCATCCTCCACATACTGCGTGATCTCAAGTCGTTCACCATCCTGGTTGCCCTATTCAGGATGCTCTCCACCTTACTGAGGTCTCCTCCAGAAATATGCATAAAGAATTGAAAGCAGTAGTCCAGATGTGGTCTGACCAGGTCAGGGCGCGGGGAAATGATCTCTTTTTTAGTACTGGGAATTTTAACTCTCTTAATAAAGCCTGAAGATTTCATTAGCTTTCTAGGCCATCAAATCACAGTTGACTTATATTGAACTTCTAGGCTGACCGCCACTAAAACCTCCAGATCTTTTCATGTGAACTGATCTCTAGTTATGTCTTCCCCATTGTGTGCCTGCTGATTTTTTAAAGACCAAATAAATGTAAGACTAACATTTATTCCTGTTAAATCTCAATTTATTAGATATCTCAAATGTTTTTGTCTGTATATATGTATATATGCAGACCACACATACAGACTATATGTGTATCTATCTGTGTATTTATCTATCTAGATATATTGGGATCTTGGCTCTGTTATCTAGTATATTAGCTGTCCTTCCTGGCTTTGTGTCATCTTAGATTTATTACTTATCATAATAAGTATTATATTATATGTTGCATGATAAAATAATAACATTATTAGGGGCTGGAGCATTATCTGGCACCACAACCCCCTGAGGAAGCATAGAATTATTGAATATGTACACACTAAACATTGTCATTTTGATCCATATTTCATGCCAGAAGCTCATGTATTATGATTCAGTATGGTAAACATTCTTTCTGTAGACTGAAGAAATGGTAATACATATATGGGCAAGACACTTTTCAAATATGTGCAGATGTTATTGGGTTATGGATAAAATGCACATTTGTTCAAAAGCATTACTAAGTTCTCTAGTTGCCTTTTGTCCATGTATTTTCTCATAAATCAAACTAAAATGACAATGACTATAAAATGGAAAGAAATTAGTTGATGTTAAAATCGCGTTCTCCCCTTTGCAGAGGGTGGGAGAGGGACTACGCATATAATGTTAGCCTCAGATATGTTGGGTAGTTTTGCTGAACTGCCATTCTCCCTTTTGGATGCTTTTTCAAAAAACAAATGATGGCTTACTGAATAGAAGAAGAAAGAAATTATACATTCAAAAATAAAAGTGCCATGAAAAAGGAGTCAAGTTTTTAAAGGAGTCCTCATGCTGGAAAAATTTCGAACCCCCTGGACTAACATTTATTTCCACATAAGATAAAACTATTGATGCTTGCAAGCTTTGTGTTCTTGGCCAATTACTTATTTTCTGATTTTGGTTTCCATGTCTGTAAGATGGCAATAACACTGACATTACCTGCTCCAAAGGGTTGTAAGATAATGTGTTTTGCAAACCGTAACATGCTATATAACTATGAGTTATAATATAGTCTGAAAATACAAAGAAAGATGGGCCTGAGGCTTAGAGATTTGGAAGCATATTTTCTTCAATGGGCAGGGAGCATGGCCAAAATCTTAGGTTAATGGGGATTGGCCGCCTTCTCTAGTACTTGGCATTACTCACGGAACCTATCTGTACCAACCCTTAATTAGTGCTGGATCTCTTTCACTTTCATAGGATCACAGGATTCAGAGTTGGAAGAGTTCAGTTTCTTCATTTCACAGATAAGGAAACTGAGGCTCTACTGTGGCCCTCATCTTTTCCTTTTACCTTTCGTCAAATCTGTTATAATATCTGAAATGCTTTATCTTATTCTTCCCTTTTCTTTTTAAAGTTCAGTTTCTGAAGCTCTTCAAGGAAAGGGGGATTTAAATGACTGAGAAAGAAATGATAAATTAACATTCTTGGCAGTCAGTCCCTTGTGGGATGAAATTTCTTCTGATTCTCAGACCACAGCCAGACTACAGTCCGACAGGGACTTGCTTCGGGGGAGGCAAGGCAAAAGCTTTGACTTCAGGGGCTCTTTCTCCCTGCAGGGATACCAGTCGGACTTCATGTGACTAATATAACTGGGAGAATCATTTGCTCAGTACAGAGAAAAAGTGAAAATAAAGTGAATGGAATGAGCCACTTCTGCCTAAAATCCTAATGTCACTGTTTTTAAAAGCTAATAGAGAAGGGCAGCTAGGTGGGCCAGTGCAAAAAGTGCCAGGCTTGGAGTCAGGAGGACCTGAGTTCAAAGAGAGCCTCACTTACTAGCTGTGTGACCCTGGGCAAGTCACTTAACCTGTTTACCTCAGTTTCCTCATCTGCAAAACAAGCTGGGGAAGGAAATGGCAAACCACTCCAGTATCTTTGCCAAGAAAACCCCAGATGTGGTCAAGAGGAATCAGACATGAGTCAACACACCACAGTAAACTGAGAGGCAGTGTGGTGTGGATAAAGAGTCTTGGAGTCTTGAAGACCTGGTTTAAGCCATACCTCTTATACCTATTGTGTGAATGCAATGAAGGCACTTGGCAGAAGAGATGACTCCATCCTTGGAGGGAGTTTCCCCAACCAGAGTTCTCCAGAGCAATGAAATCACAGGTCTATAGTAACAAAAAAATCAGATAGTCACAGAATAAAATAAGGTGAGATATTAGAATTGGACTTTGAAGACCATCTAGTCTAATCTCATTTTACAATGAGATTACAATTACAATTTACAACATAGGAAGGTGACTACTCCAGAATCACAGAATGGATCACTGATAGGTTCAGAACTTGAACCCAAGTCTCCTGACTCCAAACTCAGGAACCTAAAATGACTTCTTTCCTATTCTTCTCTCTCTACCTCAAATAAAATCCCCAAAGAAATCTGACTGGAGATCTCTCCAAAAACTTGGACTAAATATTGGCCCCTGGGAAAGACTAGCCCTGTTCTGGCCAGCAAATTCCAGGAGGAGGAGGTGCTAGCAGGAGCCTACTGGAAGGAGTGCCTTCAGAGACAAAGGGGTTAGCATCTCCGAATATTTCTTGTCCTATTTCTCATCTCAATCAATTCCCATTCTAAAGCACACTACTCTTTTGGGAGGGGGAGGGAGAGCAAAGAGGTGGCTGATTCCCAAGTATCTCCTCATCTACACTCAGAGGCCACCTAGGAATTCCCAAGTGGAATAAGTCACAGAGGATTAGAAAAGGGACCTCGGGCATTATCTAGTCCAACTCTTTCGTCTTATAGTTAGGGAAATCGAGGTTCTAGGAGTTGTGACTTGTCCAAGATCACCAAGGCAGTAAATAGTAGGAGTAGGATTCGAAACTAGTTTTAATTTCGAATCTAGCTTCCCTCGCCCCTCTCCCCACCCCCACCCTCCACTCTGCTTACCCGCTCCCCTTTTCCCTCGTTGTAGCAAGCTGCTTCTGTATAACGAAGACTCCGGTCCTGGGAGAGTGTGACCCTCAGTGCCACTCGGACCCTCATCCCTACGTCTGGTGACGCTCTCTTCCTGGCAGCCTCAATGCCATTTTCAAGTGAAAGCCATTAGTTGAGCTAAAAAAGACCAGTGTTCACTCTGCTTCAATCCTCCGCTGCCGGACCCTAGGTGGCTTGGTTCCGAGCGCCGCCCACCCGGGGATTTATAAGGGGAGGTGGTAAGGCTGCTGCTAGCGAAAGAAGTAGAGTGGCCTGGGTAACGCTCTTCAACCCCTTTACGCTCGAACGCTTCTCGATTTCCTGCAAGAGCATAGGGCTCTGGTCCCAGGCTGGGGTTCGGGATGCGGAGTAACTTCGGCGTTCTGCCTAAGGAGGACGCTGGCTTTGGTACGCATCTTGTATTGCTACCTGGCCCGCTCTCCGAGGCGGACACCAAAGTCTCCAAGCCTGACTCCTTCCTCTGACTGGAACCTGTCTCCGCAAATGCGTTTCTCAGACTGAGCAGGGAATTGAAAACAAAACAAAAATAGCTATTTTATTTAAATACTGTCTGTCTGCCTATCTGTTCTCTGTCTCTGTGTCCTTGCTCTGACATCTCGCGTCAGCCCACTCACGCTTAAATTCAATAGGTATGAATCTTCTTCAACTATTGAAAAACTTTGTTACCCAATGAAAAAACACATAAGGCATGACTCCTACCTGAAGAACTCAGGGCAAAAAACAGTGTGTGTGTGTGTGTGTGTGTGTGTGTGTGTGTGTGTGTGTGTATACACGGGTAGTGTATGCGTATGATTAGGCCGATTTCTGACAAGACTCTAAGGCTGTAGAGTACAGACCAATTGTGGACTTGAGCTGGTAGTTTCCTCACCAGAGAGATTCCTACATTGCCATTGGTCCAGAATCATATAAATGTGTATGTACATGCGCACAGACAACGTATATTTACACCTAGATTTATACGTATGAGTACATATGTACATGTATAAATCCTCATGCTCATACATCTTATAGATACACACAAATATAACCTGTCTATGTATTATGCACATATAAATATCCATATACGATATCTGGACCTGTTATTTCGCCTATGTAGGGATTTTTCTACTGAAGATCTTTTGGTCTTTTACCAACACAGGTTGGTAAATTACAGGTTTGTAATTTATAGCCTTAGAGTGTTGCCAGAAATAAGAATTTTATTTTCCTCTAATAGACTTTCACCCTGTCCTCTACTTAATGACCTTAAATTTTATTCCGTTTATCCGCTTGCAATTTATTGTAGTATATAGAGTAAAATCTGGACGTAACCTAATTTTTTAATATAATGCTATCCAATTGTTCCAATAGCTTTTTAAATTAACAGTCATTTCCTTTCCCTGACATTTTGCAATGTTTGTTAAATCCAACATTAATCTCTTGTACATATTATGTTTTTCATTCCCACACCACCACAACCCTCTCCAACTTCTACCACAAAGAGAAGAACAAGTTATATGTGAAAGCGATTTGAAAAGAGTATCTGGGTTCCAATCCCAGCTTTTCTTGTGATTACTTTTGTTACATCGAATCAAACACTGCACTCCGGGTGTCTAAAACGAAGGCCTTGAACTAAATCTCTGAGAAGACTCCCAGTTATTAACTTCTAGGATTCTAAGTCTAAAGCGCTATGTAAATGTAAGATCATAATTTGCAGGGCTCGTTTTATGGTAGACAACAGTCTTTGGTTGGTTGACTAATCAGTGAATCTTCGAGCCTCGGAGGGAGAGAAGACGCAGGCCGCTATAGACTTCGGCCTCCCACGTCGAACTTCCTACAGTAAGAGCTTTTCTTGGGCTCTTTGGATCACAAATGTCCCCGAAAGTGTCCGAGGGTAGAGGCCAGAAAACTATTCGATTTTAGATTAGAAGCTCCGCTAAACTGCAAGTGAAGTTTCGTATTGGGGTCGGGGTGGCGGTGGGGGCAGGGTTGGAGGAGAGACAGACAGAGAGAGAGAAAGAGAGAGAGAGAGAGAGAGAGAGAGAGAGAGAGAGAGAGAGAGAGAGAGAGAGAGAGAGAGAGAGACACAGACACACACACACGCACCCCGAGACAGAGTGTGAGACCGGTCGAGATTAACGAGAGACACAGAGATTGACGGACAGAGGCTGACAGATGCCAACAGACTGAGGGACAGAGACAGGCGGAGATTGAGAGACGGAAGCAGCCAGAGACTCACAGGGAGAATGAGAGACAGAATCAGAGAAACAGACATAGAGAGTAAAGTATTTGGTGTAATCCCTGAGGGTTCCAGGAAGTGAACTGCCCACGGTGCCTAGACCGACCCGGTGGACCTGCACAGGCCTGCGGCTAGGGAGAGAGGCTTGTGGAAAGTTCCTGTCACTCTTTTTCCCTTGGGAAGAATCTCGTATTTGCTTCCCTCTTGACCTCCAGGCACTGTGGGCAGCGGGTTCAGACAGATTCCGGCCGGAGATTGGCGTCTGAATCGCGGAAGCTGGGGACACAAATTTTTGCCGCGTTTTCAAACCGAGAGTTTAGTACCTCACTGGGAATAAGCCGATGTTGTTCCGGTGATAAGCAGTACAATGCACAGGCGCTCTTGTCCTTGCCTTCTCCACCTGCCTGGCCTAAGTTTAGGGAGCTGGCGGCTCTCTGGCCGTGTCCCAGGGCCCTAGCCGTCCAGTCTCCTCCTCTGTTTACTGATGGTCCAGATAGCTGAGGCGGAGGAGCGCAACCGCTTGCAGGCTAGTTCCTGGGATCCGCCTTATAGTCGGCGGAGGCAGTCGGAGGATGTTTTGACTGACCTCAATTAAACTGTTTGTTGTTTCTCGCCCCAGTAATTGACAGTTGTTAGGGGTTTTTGAGGAGCCGAGAACTACCGGTCTTCTGGAGCTGAGCTTTTGCTTTATTCTCCTTCACCCGGTTCTCGTTCGTTTGCTTGGTCTGCGTCACAGGAATTCCTCGAACCCTCTACCCTGCATAAGTGGATTGGCCCTGCCAGGGGTGCAGCTCTTCCTCTAACGAAGAAATTTCTTAAAATCCACGCAGTACGTAAGATTCCAGCCTGAATATCACTCTCCCTGTCAGGCTTCCCCGCTTAGCAAGAGACGGAGTAGCCCTAAATCATCTCTTTAAAAAAAAAACAAACCCCCAAACCAGAACCCTTTCACCAAGCCCCCTCAGGGTACTAGGCCTTAATTATATCTGCAGATATTCTTAGAGCCCCAGTTCCTCCAACTGGAGTGGACTACAGGTCACGCGGTGTGGTGGAAAGAGCTCAGGCCTTCTAGTCAGAAGAGCTAAATTCCACTCCCAATTTTCAATTGTTAGAAAGTTATGCGACCTGGGACAAGTCACTTAATTGTCTCAGCTTCCCCTCTAAAATGAGGGACAGAACGCTCTAGAGACCGGAATGTGCTATATAAATACGAGCTATTATTGCACGGAAAGTCATTAGCCTCAGTTTCCCCACCTTTAAAATGAGTCCGTTGGACTATAAGATCTCTCTCTAAAGGCCCCTCTGCATTAAATTCAATGTTCTTGGTACTTGAACATTGGTGCAGTAGCTCAGCGTTGGAGTTGTCAGAGCTGGTCCCCAGGCGCGACTAGGATGCTGGACCTGGCGACCTTCCAGTCTCGGCACCTGGTCACCACGCTGAGTTTTGAGGCTAATAACAAAGTGTTTTGGGGCCGAGCTGAGTCATCTTTGAGTCAGTTCTACAAATCTTTATTTACTCTAGGCTCAAGTTTTGTTTTCAGGCTGCTAGAGGGTTGCAATTGTTTGAATGCTTGTCTTTGTGGCCCCAGTACCTGGTATTTCGTTAGAGCCCTACAAATGCGTATCATTTGGTTGATTTCCTAAAACAGATTAGAACCGTCTCACATGAAGATTAAGTTGGTCTATTGACTGCTGCGAGGGAAACACATATGTATGTGTGTGTAGATAGATAGATAGATAGATAGATAGATAGATAGATAGATATATGTATACACACTAATGGAGGTGTGTGTGTGTGTGTAGGGGTAACAGTTCTAGGACTTAGGGAAGTCTCTAAAGCTGAGGAGGAGAGGATGAGAAGAAAGGCGAGGTAGAGACAGCTTTGGTGGTGGAAAGAGCTTTGAATTTGTTAAAAACAAAACAAAACGGATTCCAGTCCGTCTGCGTGTCACTCCTTATACTCTCTGGGCCTTTGTTCCTTTTCTACAATTACTGTGTAAAATGGTAACTTTTTTCTTGTTTATTCTTATAAATGGAACTGTATCGGTAGACCCACCATTGGCTTTGGCCAGCCCAAGCCCTCTCCTGCTTGGGCTCTTTAAAGACAAAGCTGCAGTAACAGGACTGTACTCCCAAAGAGTTTTGGAGGTTCTAGTTCCAAAGAGGATAGTTGCGTTTTGAGCCCTGGGTGACCTCTCATGGAAGAGTCGGACCTAGGAACGAGGTCAGAGAAAAGATGGAGGGTGGCGATTCCGTTTGAACCCTTGGAATTCCACCCGTCTCTGGAACAGGGCTCTCTTGTTCTTTGTTACAAAAATGGCTTGCTAGGTTGGAAGGAGGGAGGATGATATATTCAAATGGGGAAAAAATGGTGCCAAACAAAAGATATCGCTAAAAATAAGGGGATGAGGAAAAGCAAAGAGAAACTCCGCATGGGATCACTCAGTGTTCGAAAGCCTGGATCAACCTAAGCTGATCAACCTAGACCAGGGGTGGGGAACCTGCGGCCTCGAGGCCACAGTGACCTTGTAGGCCCTTAGGTGCGGCCTTTTGACTGACTCCAAGTTTTACAGAATAAATGCTTTTATTTATTAAGGGGATTTATTCTGTGGAATTTGGATTCCTCAAAGGGCCGCACTTGAGGACCTAGAAAGCCACTGTAGCCTCGAGCCCGCAGGTTCCCCACCCCTGGCCCTAGACTTAAAGGGGTGGGGGCATAGGGAAGCCCAGGAGGGTAGGGAAGCAGAGCAGTGTCCTGAAGAAGGTTAGCTGAGTAATCAATAGAAGTTGGAGAAGAAGCTACACAATATTGGAGTTGGGGGTGTAGTGGAAATAACTCCAGGGATAGAGCCAGCAAATGTTTTGGAATCTCAGCTGACACTAGCCGTGTGACCTTGGGCCAGTTATCACTTTGAGTTTCAGTCTTTCTCTTCGGTAAGATAATACTTGCACCACCTACCTTAGGTTGTCGTGACTCACACAGCTACAATGAAAAGTATGTGTTAAGAGTTTTATAAATTGG
Organism: Phalanger gymnotis; assembly: GCA_028646595.1. Lineage (NCBI taxonomy): Eukaryota > Metazoa > Chordata > Mammalia > Diprotodontia > Phalangeridae > Phalanger > Phalanger gymnotis. The sequence goes on from CM053625.1 coordinate 60,358,980, forward strand.
AATTGTACTACTATTGTACTTGTTAGTGATCTAAGAACTGCTGTAGCTGCTTCTGATACCCGCAATTACTCATTTCTACTGAAGGAGGCCTTTGGGAGCTGAAAGAAGGAGATACCGCAGGGTTAGTTCACGCTCTTTAATGACAGGTCAGGCGGGGTGGTTGGAGTCTCGCTTCTTACAAATAATAAGGAAACACTTAAATAGGGCCCTCAGCAGAACCAGAGAGGGTGAGCTCTTTTCTCCGGCAATTCAGACACTAAGATCCGAGGCAGCCGCTCTGATTGAGGGAGGAGAATGAGGAGAGGAGGTAATGGTGAGCTAGTGAGGGCCAATTTTTTTAGGGGGCAGGGGGACAGTTTCCGGGTATTATGCCACCTGGTATCCAATTAGGTAACTCTGGGCTTAGAATGCTAATGGCGTTCCTTTCCCCTCCCCTCCAGGTGCCAGACTCTCTAAGAACCCGCTGGTTTTAGATGGGAGGAGGAGGTCTTGCTCCCTTCGAATTCGCTGATTTTGGTTGGAGGGCAGGGGACCCATAGACCCCAGCCTCGATGCCTGTAAGTCTGGCCATGGAATATGATCTTTCTGAATAATAGTGTTGATGGTCAAATGCTCTGGCCCCTGAGAGCCTCCCGGAGCTAGGAGACATGAGTTTGAAGGGACTGCAGGGGCTTTAACTGGAATTCGGGGAAGGAGATTGATGTGCCCCTCTCTGGTGCTTAGTTCTGGCTGTTGTGCGCTCCGCCGACAGGCAAAGGAGGGTTTTTTGTTTGTTTGTTTTTCTTTTTACTCTCTATCCATCGCTGGGTGTCTAGGTAGGCACAGAAAGAAATGCTTCTGTCCAGTGCCGGAACACTTCGTAACTTACTGGAAGGACGACCTCATTCACACAGCCACTAGCCTGGGGCGGAGGCTTTGTCCAGAGAGTCCCAGGTTAACAAATGTTAGAGAGGCAGTAGCATTCTCCTGAGGCCCTTTTCTTTCCCTCTCCTCCTGGTCCTCTTTTCTCCACCAGTCCAGTTTCGCTTCAGTTCCTGGGGTTAGACCGACAGGCTCCCCATCCCACTCTTTCCAGCCTCCCACAGCCTCCCTACCTTTCCAGTCAGATGGGTAATGTGGGAGGGGTGGGAAGCAGAGGGGCGTTGGTGGGTCACGAGAGCCTGGAAACCCGCACTAGGACCCCCTTCCCTCCCTTTCTCCACTCCTAGAAAGCCGGAGGCCGCTCTTCCTACCAGGCCCGGATCCCATGCAAAGTGGAGACCCCCGCGTTGCTCTGCGGAATGGGCGTCTGCACTGCATTCAAGTCCCCGACACTGAAGTTCACGAAGTTGTTGGCCGCCGGCGAGGGCTGCACGGCCTGCACTGAGGGATAACCGCAGTTGTAGTTTGGGTTGCAAGCTGGGCCGCTGTAGTTGGCATAGGTCGGGTAGGCATTGTAGCTGTACGGGTTGATGCTGACATTGTAGGGGGAGCTGTAGGGAGAAGAGTCCCCCAGGCAGGGCTTCCCGTCTCTCACCAGTACTGGCACAGCTATCCTCCTGGGCGGGGGAAGGCCCACCATCTCCAGAGTCTGGTCCTGTCTCTGTCTTTTACATTTGTACCTTCTGTTCTGGAACCAGATTTTGACCTGCGTGGAGGTGAGCTTCAGCACGCTGGCCAAGTGGTCTCTTTCCGGAGCCGACAGGTATTTCTGCTGTTTGAACCTTCTCTCCAGTTCATAGACCTGGGCCTGAGAGAACAAAACCCGGGGTTTCCTCCTCTTTCTCTGCCTTGGGCGATCGGGGTCTTCTAAGTCCTTTTTCTCCAACTCCAGGTTCTTCTGCAGGGAACAAAGATCTGCAAGGCACAAAGAGGGAACGGCTCAGTCAGGAGCAGTGGAAAAGAGGGTTGGATGCTGCAAGTGGTGGCTGGGAAGGATGTTCAAAAAGACTTTTTAAAAAAATTAATTGGTGGAGAGTGTTCTGACTAGTGGAAAACTTTTGTTTTGGTTTTCATTTGGTTTGTTTTTAAAATGGCTAACACTTCACAAGGGAAACCTTGCTTAGATCTGGGAGGAGAAGGCAGACTGGAAACTAACACAGTCCACCGACAATTGCCGGCATGTGACAGAACATTCCTATACAGAATGGTAGAGCTGTGGGTGGGTGGAGAAGCCTTAGAACCCAGTACTTTAAGGCTAGAAAATATCGTAGCGTCTTTTCAGAGCTAGGAAGAACCTTTTCAATTTTATAGTGAAGGAAACTGAGATGACAAAATCGGAACTGGAAAGTGACTTGTCCAGGGGAAACTAGTTAATAAATGGCAGAGCAAGAATCCAAACCTAGATCTGCCAAGTCTCGAGCACTTTTCCGCTAGACTCTACAGTCACTTGGAGTACAAAAAGAAAATAAAAACGAAGGAAGGAGGGAAGGAAGAAATGAAAGAAAAAACAAAGAAAAAGAGATAAAAAGAAAAAAAAATGTTCCACTGACGAACTCCTCCTCCCACCCCCCAAGAGTCAGATGATCACGATTCGATTCCCTGTTCCATAACTTACTATCTCTGATTCTGGCAAGAGACTCCCCCTTTCTAGGACGTTTGTTTTCTCAACCGAAAAAAAAGTGGTTTGGATGAGATGACTTCTAGGTCTTTCCCAGCTCTCTATCATCCCATGAGCCTAAGAAATAGGTGGATTGTGAACGTCAGTAGTTGAGAAAGTAACCTGTCTAAACACTTAATTAGTTTTTGGCGGAAACCAAGAGGCCTGAGACTTCAGACCTTCGGAAAGAGATGTTGCTGACCACTTTCTTGCTGTTGGATGTGGTCTCTTCTGCTCTTATTCAGATAGTCCCGCCGACCTCTTTCTACTTTTCCAGCCTCCCTGCCTCACAGTCTGGGACGAAACTATTAATTTCCTATACGGGGCCCTGTGATTGCAAACCAAAATCTTTCTCTAACAACTGCTATCCTTGGGATGCCTTGTTTGCCCCTAGTCTAACGGTCTTTGTATCCTTATGCACTTCTTCTGTGAGGAAACCGAGGATAGGGAGTGGTTTCTGGAGTTAGCAAGCTCACATTTGCTCTGAAGTTTCCAGAGCACTTTCTTCAGAACAATCCTGCAATGGTGGGTAATACAAGTATTGTTACCCCCATTTTATCGCCGAGAAAACTGAGTCTCATGTAGGGGACTCGAGTTGCTCACGATTTCACGGCAAATTGGTGGCAGAGCCTTCAGTGATTCGGGTCTGGATCTACTAACTCCAAAGTCAATTCCCTTTTCACTGCCCCACGCTGAGGATGCAAAACCTTCTGCTTCAGTTCTGCGAACCCGTTCTTTACGAAGAATCTATCGATCTGCCTAGAGTGCTTTGCGTTTTTCAGCCTCCGAGGGCAGAAGCTCTCTCCTGGCCTTGCAGACCCTCAGTGCCATATCTCTGGGCCCTGGGGATTTGATTTGGCCGGGATGAGAGGAGAATTATCACTTGGCGATCAGGAGACACCGAGGACTGGATGGTGTCAGGCAAACCCAGCTCTGGCCACGTTGTGTACCGGGCGATAGCGGGTTGGTGGCTCTGTGGGTACAGCTTCTTGGTACTGCGGATCAACCAAAAGTGTGTGGGGGGGTGGTTTTTACCTCTTTTTCCCGATCTGCACTTTAGGGAAGGACAGGGCTGGACTTTTCTAAAACATGGCAATTTAAACCCTGCAGTAAAATGGGGCTCCAGAGGCCACTCTGGGCCATCTTCGGACGTATACTTTCCAAAAACAATTCTTAAACGATTTTCTTCTGCCCCGCCTTCCCCGCCCCCACGCCAGCTTCCACCACTGCTAGGTTCCTCTTCCTTGAACCTCAATACTAGATCTCACATTTATATAGGCCTCATAGTTCATAGGGCGCTTTACAAACTTCATCTAATTTCATTCCTATAACACAGCTCTGATGGAAGCAATACAAGTAACATTATCCCCGTTTTACTGCTGATAAAACTGTGGCTTGCCCAAGGTCACGTGACCTGTAGATAGCCGAAGTGGGGCTGGAACCCAGGTTCTCTGACTTCGGATCCAGCAGCTTCCCCACTACAATCAAACTACACCAAGTAGAACTGACCTATTTAGGGGAGATGATGCTTATGGAGAGAAGTCCCCTTGGAAAAAATGTCTTGTCTTATTTAGTATATATCATATGATCGCATAGCATCCACAAAGCTGTGTGCATTGTACAAAACGAATTGAAAGGAAAAAGAGGGTTGCCCTCTTGCTCTTTATTTCTTTCCTCATTTCGTAGATTTTAAGATGATACAAGGATATAAAAGATGGTAGATGAGTAACATACACTGTAAATGTAGGACCCAGAATTGCCGCAGGCTGGACCTGGATTAAAATTTTCTGCAAATCCTCCCCTCCCCTCGCCCCCTCTCCCCACATCCCCTGCAAATCAGAGTAAAATCTAGCGTCTCTTTCCCGGCCAGAGTGAAACTTAAAAGTTCTTCCTCCCGGCCCCCAGTTTCCGTCTTTCTATCTTTTCTTGTTTCTGTTTCTCGCACTCTTTGGTTTTGTCCAGGCCTGGTTTTGCAACTTTGGGGTTTAGAATTAAAATGGACCCCAAGTAGCCAAAGTGAGAGAGGGGATCCTCTTTCTCACTCCTCTCTGGCAAGTCAGAAGACAATAGATCATCCCTCTCTCTTCTTCTTCCCCCTCCCCCACACTCCCCTCTTCCCTGCCCAATTTAACTACGGACGATTGTCCCAGGCGTTGACTCCGTAGCAGAAATACTCAGTGGCAGTGAAGCCCAGGCCGGCTCCGGTAGCCCCAGCCTGACCTAGGGGCTGAGGCTATTTGTCCGCACACCCCACAGTGCGCTATTTACCTTTCTTGTCAGCTTTGGGCTCTTTGGCCGGCTCCATGTGCGGGTAGCTCTTCCCGTAGAAGGTAGCCGGGAAGGCCGGGCAGTGCTTGGCCGGGCCCAGCCCGTCGGTCAGAGTTAGCTCCTGGAGGCCGGCGGTCTCGGGGCCGCCGTACGTCTCCTGCTTGAAGGCGGCCAGCATGCAGGACGCAGGGGGCAGGCTGGCCTCTAGGCGCGCGGGCAGCTCCATGGCCGCCAGGCTTCGGCGCCTCCGCTCCTCCTCCTCCTCCTGCTGCTGCTCCTGTCGCTGCTCCAACTCCAGGTTGAGGATGTCCTTGACGGAGAACGGGGTGCTGGTGCCCGCAGGGCTGGCGAACATGGTGGGCGGCGCCCCACGGGCTCAGAGGGCCGCGTGTCGGCAGCCCGCCCACAGGAGAGGCGCCCCTAGCCCTACCCAGGGAGCCCACATCATTCCAGCCTTAGCCTTGACTTCAGATGGGCAGGGGGGGAGCAGGTAGGACAGACCATAAGGGAAAAGAAGGAGGGACTAGACCACTTTTTGGGTGACTTTAGCTTGCCATTGGTCAATCAGCCAGTGATGGCATGACAGATGAGGAGTTTCTTGTCACCTAATATAGTAATACGGCTCCAAAACCATCCCAACTTTTTTAAAGGGACCGCATCCCCTTTCTCCCTCCCCCTGAAATGTAACCCAGAGCCTGATTCTTCAAAGTGAAAAAAAATCAAACTCAACGGAATTTGAATGCCCTGAACAAGCAACCCAAGGGGTTGTTCTGTTTTAGCAACAATCCGAGCACCATTTGCTCTCGAAATAGCGAAGCAGGGTTGGGGTAGGGGGAGGTATCGTGTAGATGTGGGGCTAGCTGCTTTCAATGAACCCCTTGTATTTTCAGTAAAAATTGTCAAGGAAAAAAGAGAGAAGAGAAGGATGTTACAGCCTTAAGGAATATCATCTGGAAAAGACCTTAGAAAATCGCCTTCCACATTTTAAAAAAGAGAAAATAGGCCCAGAGTCATGCACAGAATAAGTAACAGAGTCAGGACTGGAACCCAAGCCTTTTTGACTTTCCAACCAGTGTTCTTTCCACTACACCAGGGAGAACATATTTCTCTTTTATTCTTTCTCTTGGTCTTGTTGGATTAAAGAGGATTTGAGTCATCCTTCTTAGATCCTCCTGTCTCACTCCCCCTTGCATCCTGGAGTTAAGGAGTAGCGAAGCAAGAAACAGGGTGCTGGGACAGTGAAATAGAAAGAGGAAGCAGCCATTTCGGTTGTAGTTGTCAGTGTTTGAGGCTGACCATTGAGGGCACTAGCCTTCTTAAGATGGGCCATTCAGTGACTTAGTGAACTTCGATTAAGCTGTTCCTCCACACATTTACACTCTGCCCCCACTCAATTGTGGGATCTTTTCATCCTCTTGAGGATGACCAAGAAACCTGGGATGGGCCCACTCTGATCTAGAAGTGAGCAAACAAATTAATGTCAAAGAGGATGCAGGTGGATGAAGAGAGAATAGGTCTTCCTTGAACTGGAGAAGGGAAGAGAGGAAGTGATAGACTCCCTATTGCCTGGCTCAGTGGTGTCCTGGTTTCTTTGTAAGCTGTCTGTAGCTTGGAGAAATGGGGGTACTCAGCCTCAGAGTCTACTGGGAAAAGGAGAAAATGTGAGCTCAGTTAAGTGTTTGTGTATAGGGTCTCTTGGCCATGCATCAGTTCAATTCTACAACATTGAGTGTCAACTATGTGAGGAGGACTCTTTCCTAGGTGCAGGCTTTGGTATCTGCCTTCTATGAGTTGGAATAGGAGGATAGGACTCTCTAGGCAGAAACACTGCTTCTCCCCTCATTCCCTCCTCCCCAACACACACACACACACACACACACACACACACACACACACACACACACACAGAAAGTGAGGGCAGGGGATGAAAATATTCTGGGTGGCCTTGTTCTGTGGTATTCTGTTGGTAGCTGGTGGAAAAAAGGGCACTGGGAAGAGGGAAGCAGCAGGCAGCTTGATCTTTCTGAGTGCCAGGCAAGTTTTCCTATTTCAGATTAGGTTGTCAGCCTCACAGGACAATCTAATGGTCTATAACATATAGTATGTCAATTATATATACATGTATAACGTGTATGTATATATATATATATGTGTGTGTATATATATATATATATATATATATATTTACCCCCACCAATGTTTTCATAAATGTAAGGTGGGGAGGATTTCTGGTGTGGAAACTTCCTCTATGGCAGCAACTCTTGAAGAGTTTCTTGGGGACAAGAGGTTAAGTGACCTGCCCAAAGTCACACAGACAATATGTATCAGAAGCAGGACTTGGAACCAGGTCAGTTTTATTAACTGCAATGCTAAATAATATCAATGACATATTAGCTCACATTTCTAAAGGTTTTGCAAAGCCAATGTTTCCTCTGAACACTCAATGAGGCAAGAAGACCTTTTCCTGTAGATAATTAGAAGCTTCAAAACACTAATTTTTTAAAAGGTGGAATATCTTGAAATTTAGGTCAATTGGCAATGCTGGTCCAAAGGGACTCAGGAAAATTCAATCAGCAGCTATAATCTTGCCTCCGTTGGACCTTGTAAACGAAGATATCAGGAGACAGGGAAGCACTGGATTTGGTGACCTGGAGTCTTGGCTCTGTGTGATCTTATGCAAGTCATTCCTTTCTGAGTCTCAGTTTCTCCATTTTAATCATAAGAAAGCTGGATTAAATGATCTCTAAGAGCCTTTCCTGTTCCGTCAGTCTATGTGGCTTTATGACTGAAGGCCTGTTCTCCAAACCTCAAATAAACTTGAGCTTGGGGAAAGAAAGTTCCTATCCTTTCCCTGCTATTGCTATTCCCTAACAAAAACCAAATCACTTTCAGGCCTAAAGACTCTTCTTCAAGGACACTGACTATGTTAATGTTGGGCCAAGGTAGCAATTTTTTGAGTGTATTTCTCTGGTTTTCAGAAGTGGAAAACTAGCTTGGGCTAAGTTCCTCCCCTAGAACTATTTATGAATTCCTTTCTCTAGAACCTCTTAGGTTCAGAGGCAAGGGCAAATTTTATTCTGCCCATTTTACAGATTAGGCAACTGAGACTTAGAAAGCTGAAGTGACCTCTTCAGGGTAACCCCTCTCAGAAGGGTCATTGGAGTTGGGATTCAAAACTCCTTGATAAAGATGGACAGCCTGTTCAGTAGACAGGAAGATTGGATCTGTAAACAAAGCACTTGGATCTGACTTTTGGCTCTTCTATTTACAAGGTGTAAGACCTTCCTTGGGCAAGTAATTTTCTGGGCCTCAAAAACTAGGAGGTTGTGTTGAATTGTCTCTAAGATCACTTCTAGCTCCAAATGCTATGAAACCGGGTCTCCTAACACCATTGTTTTTTTCACCATTTTACCCTTTCTCTTCTGTAACCAGCCTAGAGCTTCTCTGCTCATCTGTGACCAAGAGGTCTTTGCTCTTTTAGCTCTGCTTGCAACTTATAGGCAGCCAAAGTCACAGGCCACCTCCCCGTTTCCCCACTGTAAGAACTATCACATCAGCTACATTGCCTGAGAGGTGCATTTTTTTAAGGGAAAAAAATTGTCTGCCTCGTTCTGTTGACCCTGGTTCCATTCTACCTTCATTTCTCTCTTTCTTTTCAAGTGTGGCCTGAATGCCAGTCCAGCCCTAGTCTCCCCGTAATTCACACCTATCCACTTTCTACGTATCTAAGGAATTATTTTTACTTTTTATCCCTCTTCCCCATCCTCTTTCAACCCAGTGTGTGGAGGTACAGACGTTGTCCCCGGACTGCCTACAATTTCGTTAACCCCTTAAGGCCTGCCTCAACCTGAACTCCCTGACCTTTGTGGAGAGTGTTTTGGGGGAGAGAGGTAGGAGGGAAGTCTGTATGCCTCTAAGGCGCTGATTTCTGGCTGAAGGGCAATATCCGATTCAATTAAAACTCTTGCAGAAAAAGGGCTGGGGAGCTGGAGTCCTGGAAGCTTTTTTGAAATGACTCGAACTCTTCGGCCTGGGCTCGCGTTGACAGTTTGAAAGATTAGCGGGCTCAGACGCCTGAAATATTACCATTTAATGGGGGACAGACAGCGTGGCAGCCGAAGCTTGCGCATCCGGGATCCAATGTTTCTGAATGAATCTTCTCGGGAAAGGGTTTCCTTTCCTCTGGAGGCCAACTCCATCGATGTTTAAAGCCTTTTAGGCTAGGTTGCATTTGCCATGATTTGTTTAAAAAAAATAGAAATAATGCCAAAAAAATATTCTCTATTTATTTTACAAGCTTCTTAAATAAGTAACTACTTGAGACCTCAGAAGAACCAATATTTCTTTAACCTTGTCACAGCAGGTAGAGGACTAGGAGTTCTTTCCTCAGAAAGGAGGAAGAAGCTTTATGAATCACGTGGACTCATCATCGAGCAGAATCATAAATTCACTGCGCAAAATGTCACGAACAACTTGCATCTCTCCCTAGTAAGGCCAAACACATCACAAAAAGCTATTCGGAATTCTCTAATTTATTCCTATAGATTCATAGAACTCTAAAAGGTTTAGTGTTGGAAAGGGCCTCAGAACAGAGAATGTTAAAGCCTAAAACATAAAATGTTAGAGCTGAAAGGGATCTTAGTACATAGAATGGTAAAAAAATTAGAACCGAAAGTAATACCATACTAATAATACAGCACGAATGCTAGAGTTAAAAGGGACTTTAGAATATAGGATCTTAGACCAGAATGTTAGGACCGAAAGGAACATTAGGAACACCCAATATAAGAACATGGAACATTAGAGCTGGAAGTGACCTTATAAAACAGAATGTTCGAAAGGGCTTGAGATATGGTTTAATTAGAAAACTTATTGAGGAAACAGACTGTGTAATGGCCTTTGGAGGTTATTCAATTTCTCATCACCACAGGTTGATTTAGTAGTTGTAACCACTAAATGCCACTTTTTTTGCTGGTCCAGAGTGGGTCAGGCATTTATGACCCGAGCTTCGCTATGAAGCACAGTAAGACCAATCCTATAAATAAATGTAACTCCCTCCCTCCCCCCTTTACTCTGAGGAAGATAACTCAAATTAGATTTGTCAGCATCACGCTGATAGACGTTCTGGACGCCTTTTGAATTGTCCAGGCTCGAGTTAGATTCCAGAGTGCCAAATTTAAGAAAGGCTCGGACGTGTTTTTCTAAGAGAGCTTTGCACTTATAAAATATTATTAATTGAAGACCGGCAGAGATCCCGGCGGCTCTGGGCTCCTCCGCTCCTCCTTTCCCGCAATCAATATGGCCCCAGTTGCTCAAGGTATATATGATTAATTGAAAGATAAGCAGGAACTATCATTTGGAATGTCATTAATGCTCTCGGGAGACATTCATTGGAGACAGACCACGTTATCCTCCGTTTTATCTTCAACAATGCATCACTTTCAGTACTGTATTTTAGAAACAAATGGGAGTTTTGTCTGCAGCGTTTGCTTGGTGTTTATATTTTTGGAAGAATCACAACTCGTGGGAGTCCCGGGCTGGGCCCCCTGATAAATGAACATTAGCACTTTTTAGAACTACTGTATCAACAGAGGGGCTGCAGTGCAGCAATAATTGGTGAAAAAGCAAACACTCGGCAAAGAGCGTGGCTCTGCACTTTGTCCAACTGATTGATGAAGGAAGGATCCGCTGACGCGGCCTCTGGGGCTTTCCAGGTCGGGGGCCTGGACGCCCCCTTGGCCCTGAGTTTTCCTCGCCTGCCAAATGAGTGCAGGGAGGAAAGAGAGGTCCGCGAGTGGGAACAAACGCGCGGCATTCCTTCTTAGAGTAACAGAAACGGAATTCTGAGGCTTGCAAAGGTCGGGCGTAGGGTGGGGATTTGTACTTCTAAGAAAAGAAGTTAGGAAGCCAGGAGCAGCCCTGTGGCAGGACTTGTGCTCGGTGTGGCCTCGATCTTTCTGGTTATTCCTGCGAGGAACCTGGAATCCACAGCCCGGATCGTGGTCAGGATCCCAGAGTCTTTCCATCACCTCCAGGAGGCCGGAAATGCTCTCCAAGGCCTTTTCAATTTCCCAGAGGGGGAAAGTGGGGCTCTGCCTTCCAGAATGCTGGGTTAGGAAGATAGTCGAGGACTAATTGTGCAGCCCCAGCTGCGGGAGTGGGGTCGCTGAATTCAGGATCTCCAAGGGGTGGAGAACACCACAGAGCTTCGGGAACCCTCGTGTATTATTAGTATGGCGGCCTTGGCCGAGTCTAAATGACCTATGTGAGACAGAGTGGGGTGGACAAGATAGAGATACAGAGACAGAGACAAAGGTACAGGGGGATACAGATAGAGACAGAAATACAGAGAAAAACAGAGAAGAAAAAAAAGTTGGGGGATGGAGTAGAGGTTTTGTGGTTGGAGAAGCAAGCAGAAAACGTGTAGCAGGAGACTAGCTGTCACTTATTAGCTGTGCAAAGCGGATTCACCTCTCTGGCCGTTATTTTCCTCTTCTGTAAACTGAGGGGTCATAATATCTGCACCAGCTTCCTGTCGAGAATGTTGTCAGAATCAAATGGGATTATATAGGTAAAATTCTTTGCAAACAGCAAAGGGCATTAGGGCAATTATTTTACTTTTCTGCTTTTCTTCCTTATTATTATTAATATTTCTTGCTGAAAGTCTAATTTTTGAGAGACGCTTAGATCGAAGACCCTTGTTTCCTCAAATTAACCTCGTTCCTTCTTCTTCAAAGTGCAGGAAATGGAAAGAAAAAGCCCCAGCTGCTAGCAAACTGCTGTTATCTGCCCAAGGGCTCTGTTTATGCACAAACCTGGGGCCAACGGCTGTAGGCTGGCCTCTAATGAGTACCTTGCACTTAAGGTGCAGTGCCCAATTAGGGGCCATTGTTTTTCAGAAATGAGAGATTAGCTTTTCCTGCCGCAAACCCTTGACAATTTCCCTAGGTGGGGTTTAGGCCCTGGACTGGACAGCAAGGAAAGCTCTGGGGAAGTGGTCCTGGGAAGCTTTGAGTAGATCTATCAAGACTTTGTTAAGAACCTCCTCCCCCTCTCCTTAAAAGGTTTTGGAGACTGGACCAGTCTCCCCTTCAGTCTTTAACTCACAGAGATTGTCAGAAAGAGCAGTGGTGTAGGAAAGGGAGGCCTGCCTAAGGGGAATGGAGGATTTACAAGGTATCATAGGCTCGATGAGGAAATTTTTCCTTGGCGGTATTTGGGCGTTTGGAGTTAGGAGAGAGTTAAGAATACTGTAATGCAACCCCTCCATTTTACAGATGAGGAAATTTAGGTCCAGAGATATTCAGGCACAGCTCCCAACACTTAGTTTCCTTAGCCTCAGTTTCCTCAGCTGTAAAGTAGTGAAGCCATGGCTCCATCCAGTCGCAGTTGGGGAAGAGGAGTGCCCTCCTGATCATGTTGTTCCTTTGTAATCTGCCTGAGTAAAGAGCATCAGGAAATCTGTGTTTTAGTGCTGAGTCTGACTCAGTCAATTAATTGGCCAATAAATAAGCACTTATTACACACCTCCTCTGTGCCAATCATCATTCCGGTATTTGAGAATACAAATACAGGAATAAGGCAGTCACTGCCCTCAATGAGCTTAATTCTATCCCTCTTCCCTCTCCCTCCATCTTAACTAATTCTTTTTCATTTTCTTGTATGCTACTACGAGAATACTAGCTACCTCTCATTGTCAGAGCAGTAGCAATAATTTTGCTGGCATTTAGATACTGCTTTAAGGTTTAAAGAGTATAACTTTGGGCAAGCCTCTTTTCTCTAGCTTTGATTTTCTCAACTGCAAAACAACGAGGTTCAGCTAAAGAATCTCTAAGATGTTTTCTAGCCCTGAAATTCTTTGACTAGGATGCTTATAAGCCCACATAGCCCTGGGTAATTTCACCTAAACTTCAACTTTCACATCTGTAAAATAGGAATAATACTTGCACGTGGAGTATCATAGCAGGAGTTTTAAAAAGTCTTTTATTTTTACTTCACAGGCATTTCCTGATATATCTCTCCTCCACCCCCATGCATCTTCCCTTATAATAAAAGGGGAAAATAGTAAAACGTAATCAACCAGCACCTCTACCTCCCTTTGATGAATGCAACCTTCCACATCTAATCCTGTGTCTATCTAAGGAAGGGTGAGAGGTGGATTTCCTCACCTTTCTTCAGGGACAAGATTGGACAGTATAATTACATAGTATTCCATTTCATTTTGTTGTTCTTTTCAGTTCGTCACATCTATCACTTTCCTAGAAGAACCAAGTAGAAAGAACCATTCAATGGATGGAGTCTTGGGTCTAGAGTCAAGAAGACCTGAGTTCAACTCTGGCTTCAAATATTTACTTGTGTGAGACTCTGGGCAAATCATCTACCATCTGTTTGCCTCAGTTTCCTCAGCTGTAAAATAGGGACAATAATAGCACCTACCTCCCATCATTGTTGTGAGAATCAAATGAGATTTGTAAAGCACTTAGCAGGGTTGTGAGAATCAAACGAGATAATATATATATATATATTTATATATCACACATAATAGGTGCTATGTATGCTAGTCATTACTATTAACCAGCTTTTAAACCTTGAAGGTTCTAGAATTGTGAGTTATTTTATTTTATTTATTGCTACTCTTGTGCCAAAATATACAGGGGTTTCTGTGAGGAGCAATAGTGGAAATTTCCAGGTACATGTCTATACCATTTCCCCCTCCTCTTTTCTTTTGTTCTCTGCCCCTTCTCCTACTTAAATCAGGCTATGGGCTTCATCAGCTGGTGCAGGCGTAGGAAGACACTGGAGGCCAGGGCTGGAGGCCTTGGGGCATCTTATGATCCAAGCATTTAGAGCCGCAAGGGACATTCTAGATCCAAAAAGAGTTACTGTTCTTAGGGAATAGATGTGCATTGGTTTTGGAGTGGGGATTTTCTTTTTCAGGATGTGGAGGATGGGCTGGAAAAGTATAATACCATCCCAAGCTAAGGGGCTGGATATATTACCGTGAAGTTCAGATTCTGGGAACAAATTTACTTGAAATGAAATCTAGGAGTCCGAGGTTAAAGGATTTCATGTATTGTGAAGTGCCCCAAACAGCAAACACTTTTCCTTACTGGTCCTCACTTCGTACAAGGATAAAATGAGAGGGTGACACTGGATGTTCTCTAAGGTTTCCTTCCAGCTCTAAATTCTCGGGACTTACCTTTCACCACTCTTTTCTTAGAGCCGAAAACATGAAAAGGTCCAAAGGAGAGGAAGTGGGCATGGCTTGTATTCCTTCCCACAAACTTCAGAACCTTGGATGACCATTGGCAATTTGTTTCAGGCCTCACACTCACTGTTTTGCCCCTTAGGTTTCAGGGATGCCCTGAGACTTAGAGTTTAGAGTAGCTTGAGCAGGGTGTTCATGGGCTGGGGCAGGTCCTGTATCTTCAATATCAAGATAGCCCCGAGTGACTGAGGAAACCAAGGGCCTCATTTGTCGTTCCAACCTTTTCTCCCACCTCAGACCTCAGGTAGCACTTAGTTTCATGCCTCCCTAGTGCATTTCTTGTATGAACCTATCTGACAGATACAGCACTTCCCCAAGCAGTGGGGAAACTCTTTGAGAAAAGGAAAACAGTCTTTTCTACCCATTGTATCTTTCCCTCAGCGTAGTTCGAGATTCTGTACAAAGAAAGCGCTTCATGAATGTTTGTTCAATAAAGTAATGAATACAACTAGAGATGAGCTCTGATTCCCCTTAACCTTCTCTTCTCTCATACTTTGGTTGTTTTTAATTTTTTTTTTAATTCTCAAAGACAAGTAAAGATATAAATATCAGTGACAGCCTTATGCATTTACTGTGTAATGTTGTGTGAGTTTGTGTTTGTATTTTACACCCCTTCTACGCTAGAGCACGGTCTAGTTGCTTATCTAAACTTTGTAAGTCTCTGAGAACCCAGCCCCATGCTTAAGAGAAGGCATTTCAGACTCTGTCCTTTTGTCCAAGCTCTTTCCCATGCCTGGAATTTACACACCACTCACTTTCTCTTCTTAGAATCCTTAGCTTGCCTTCTCCAAGGTACAGATTAGGTGCTGCACCAGCCAGAAATCTTTTGTCATTCTCCCGGTCAATCTTCTTTCCCTCCTGAAACGATCTGGTACTGACCTACCTGTGTATACGTCGTACCCCCTAACACTCCCTAAGAATGTAAAATCCATGAAAGAAGATACTATTTTGGGGTGTCTTTCAATACTCAGCGACTAGGACAGTGCCCTACACAGAAGAACCTGTAAATAAATGTTTAGAATTTTTTTTCCCAGTTTTTCAGTTGAATTATTTGTTGAAAGAATGAACAAATGAAACAAGCAATTACTGAGTTCCACCTGAATGTAAAGTTTCATACTCTGTTGTCTAAGTAACATGCCTTTAGTGGAACGTGCATAATGTGGCTTAATGAATGGAGAGCCCTGGACACTTGGAATCCAGAAGACTTGAGTTGGAATTTTGTTTCGGACATTAAATGTATGACCATAAGCCAGCCACTTCAGCACTGAGCCTCAGTTTCCTCATCTGTAAAAATGAGCATAATACCTGTAGTATCAACCTCATCGGATGGTTGTGAGACTCAAGAAAGCAATGTGTGTGAAGTGTTTTACATATGTTTAAGCGTTACATAAATGTCGGATATTATGACTAATATAGTAAAAGTATTTGGAGTCATAGAATGTTAGAACTGAGAGGGCTCTTAGAGATCATTTCATAGTGGGAAATGAATCGCTCAAGAACTCAGTGTCATTAGTGGGATTCGAACCTTTGTCTTCTCTCTACTGCTTAAATGAGAGTTGTTTTTACTTCAGTGAGCTGCCTCCAATAATAAAAACTGGCGCCAATGTACTACCTTATGTTTTACAAAGTGCTCTATACTTATTTTAATCCTCATAAATAACCTGCTGAAATTGGCTGTGAAGGGATCATTATCCCCATTTGAGAAGTGACATCACTTGTTAATTAGCCTGTTAAGGGCAGAGCCCCAGTCCGAGCCAGGAACGCTAACTCCAAATGCTGTTAACTTTTGCCACTGCACGGCAGAAAGAGGAGGGGATTTCTACTGACTTGGTGCTCAGTCTATTTCCTAATTTCTCTCCACCCACCCCTGCCCCCAGATCCCCAGTGCCAAGGGAGGAGACATCGGGTTTCGTCGGTGTGTTCTGGTGTGCTCCCCGAGTCAAAAGAGTCCTCTCCTCCGATTCGTCAAGTCTTTCCTTCATCTTCGCCCAAGCTTCCGGCATCCACCTGCCGATAGAGGAGACAGCACTGTGCTGGAAGCGGAGACAAGGATCCAGGCTTTCTGACGCCGCAGGATTAATTATACTTGAGTAATTCTTTGTGTGACCTTGGTCAAATCACTTCAGATTCTTTGAATTGCATCTTCCTCAAATGAGGATGGGATGTAATTCACACGATTGATGCGAAGACCCGACGAGAATACTGTATAGAAAACATGTTGTAAACCTTAAAGCCAATATAACTTTGAGCTACTGTTATGTCTGACTCTGAGGTCAGCCCCCCATCCACTAATTGGATGAATTGCAGATCTACATCGAGAAAGGGAATTTTCACAGTAAGAATTCCCTAAATTGATAAAACAGATTCAGAAGCGGGAAATACATAATAAATGCATGCCGTAATGTTATTATATTTGTAATATATAGCCATAGATATACACACTTTTTAAAAAGCTTTAAACTGCACTAAGACTTTTGAGACTCTCTCTCTACACACACACACACACACACACACACACACACAAATCTGTTTGTCTCTGTGATACATACGTATTTCTAGTAATTTTTGCATTGCGATCCTCACAGAATTGTTATCAGGATCAAATGAAACAATGGATTTAAAGCATATTGTAGATGCATACTCTCCAAACATGTAAATTGTTATTATTTCATAACATCTTATAATTTGAAGGGGAGTAGTGGTGGTCCAGACTTGTGATTTCATCATTGTGGAAAGTTCCTCCAACCAGTGAGGATGGAGAACTTATCTGTAATTAACTTATCCTCTTAGAATTTAATTGGGAGTCATTGAGAAGTTTGAGGGTCATCTGACCAGTTCCTGTTAGAGTCAGGACTTGAACCTAGGCCTTCTTGATACCAAGGTCTGTTCTCTATCCACCCGGTCTTGCTGCCTCTCATGGAACATATGACAATAGAAACTATATGATAGCTTATACTGTCATATTATATATTACATATTCCATAGTATATGCACATAGTAGATTCAAGGTGTCCCAAAAGTCTAGGTGCAGTTTCAAGGGCTCTAATACCTTGAAACTGTGCCAAGACTCTTGAGACACCCTGTATATATTAATATGTCATATATGAATATAATGTAGTATATCTTGATACGTGCAAATGCTTCAAGGGGCCTGCGATTTCATTGGCATGTGCTTTCTCTCAGCCTCAATAGGATCTCTGTCTCCCATATTTTAGTAGATGGTTTCATTTCGTGCTCTTTTCCTGGTGAGGCTTCTAGCTCGTCTGGTCAATCGTTCTCAGCCCTTCCAGTTCTGTTAGAGCTGCCAGCCCTGTGCTCCACTGGCAGAGCTTCTGAGTACACCGTCAGCTCCACCTCAAGAAGAGCTTTAGTGGAAGATTATACGCTCTTTATTATTTTCCTATGTATGTTAAAATGCATGCATTATAATATATCAGTATTTCAAGGTCCCTTCCAGCTTTAAATCCTACGATCCATAATATGTTCTATAATAATTCCAATACTATCATTCCCCACCGGTGAGCTTTCTTCTCCTGGGGCTCGGGCTCCAACCGAAGGCTCTGTCCGGGTTAGAGGCTGGGGCACAGCGAGTGGCCAACAAGTCTCCGGTTCCCTGACTTTGAAGTCGATCTCCTTCTTCACTTTTCTTCTGGCTGCGGAAGAGCCCAGCCGCCACAACCTTCTTCCAAACAGACAACTTGCACGTTGCGTTCACGTCTTCTCCAACTTTGCTTTGTTACCCTAGGGTAGTTGCTGGAAAAAAAGAAAAAAAAAACAGCAACCTTTTAATAAGTGGAACCAATCTAAGGTCACAGTTCTGGACCAAGAAAAGAGAAAGATCTCCAGTGAAAATGGAACCAAAAGCAGAGTTTTTGCCGGCGCTCAGAGTTCCCTTTCCTGGAGGTCACGTCTGGAAAAAATCGGTTGATTCTCAAGACAGAACCGAAATGAGCCAATAGGAGTGGTAGGAGCGGGGTAAAAGTGTGTTTGTATAATCATATACATACATGCGTATCTTTATTGTTATTTTTTTTCTAGAACACATCTACTTAGCTGGAGTAAAGCGAGGGGTCTTGGGCAGCGGGAGTTCTCCGCAACATCCAGGCAGCCCAAACTTTTCCCCAAAACAGGACTGTGAATTTTCCAGCAGCACTGCAGGTCTAGCTGGCGGCTTCCCCGGGCAGATAATTAGGCAGAAGCCTTGGGATTGGTCCCGCCGCGCCTACAGCGGGCCACGGAGCCTGGCATATCAAATGTCTCCCTGGTCTATGGGGCACAGGAGCAGCCCAGAGGAGACCTTAAATAGTTCGGGGCATTCTGAGCCGCTCTCGCCTCTTTTTCTACTTTATCTCTTCTAGGTGCCACTCTGAGCAGGGCATGTGTCTCTCTCTTCGCTGGCTGTGGACACCTTAGAGATTGGAAATTAGCGAAGGGAGAGAAGTGAAATGATAACAAAAACAAAAACAAAAACAACCCAATGATGCCAACAACAACATTCAGTCGGAAAGAGAGAGAAGCAGGAAAATGGGGCAATACGCATCTTGCACCTTTTAAACAAACCAAAGACACACGCCAACGAAGTCTGAACTCTCCCAAGCCAGGCGCGTTAATTGTGCATGCGACACCACGGGCACATGTAATAAAAGTGCACTCTCTGAACGGGCCTACGATTTATGTCCACTTCGGTATAAATCTGCACTTTGTCTGGTTTGGGGGCTTTCATTGGGTGTCTCTCGCTTATATGCGGTTTGTATTTTTGTACCCTGTCGGCTGTTATCACTGAAGAGTAACATCTTTTGTCTTTCCACAAGAGGCTTTCTACAGAGAAAGATAAAGTAATCGATAGGGTCTCTTAAATAGCTCCCAGTTTCCTGTTGGGAGTGGGAGGTATCTGTGTGAGCGTCCCAAATCTGCTCTGGTATGTTACCTTATCTCTTGTCTCCACTGTTGTCCCCAAACGTAGCCTGTCAAAGGAGACGCCACCCGCATTAGGACCCAGACTGGAGTCTTTCCGTTCTGGGTCACTCACAGAGCCTTTCCCCACTCCGCTCCTTCACCGCCTGCCCTTCCCCCGCTGAAGGGATAGCAAAAGCTCCAGGCTGCTGAGGCGCTGGACCATGGGGAGATGAGGAGGAGGGCCACCGCGGGTGGCGGCGAAAATGTGTCAAAGGAGTGAGCCTGAGAGGCAAGCAGCGGGGTGCCCGAGAAACCTAGCTGGGCTCCTAATCTAACGGCGGTGCCTTGGGTCACTCACTCCCTCTTTCTGGTACTCTGCTCATCTGTAAAATAAGGATGTTTAATTGGGGTGCTTAACCTTTTATGTGCCACGGATCTTCATGGTAGTCTGGTGAAATCTATGGACTCCTCAGAAAAATGTTTTTAAATGTCCGTAGTATTACAAAGAACACCAATTATACCGAAGTGCAATTATCAAAATATTTTTAAAAATTAGTCTGGGGACCCCAGTTTGAGGACCCCTATACTAGATGATCCCCTCTAGATAGCTCTCTTCTAGTTCTCATAAGTAATTCCTATTTCTCTAGAATTCCAAGGTGGTTTCCAAAAGCGTTTTCTCTGCAAAAGGGTGAGAGATAATCAAGCCTGATTTGGAATTGTGTGTGTGCGCATGTATGTACAGTATGTATACATTTATGTATGTATGTGAGGAAGAGAGACAGAAACACAGAGATGCAGCTAGAGAGAGACAGATGGGAGGAAAAAACAACATCATTGGGGTGAGACATAATGGGGAAAGAGATTGGAGAGGGAAATTATTAGAGCAAAAGAAATTGAGGAAAGAGATAATGGGGAAAAGGAGAAAGAGAGATTAGGGAGAAAGATATTAGGGAGAACAGATTGCAAGAGAGATGTGGGGGGAAATATGAGTTGTGGATTGGGCAGTTTTGCTGCAGAGATTTCCTTTCCTTTTTGACCACTGCAATTGTGACTCTTCTGGCGACATTGCTTGATAGGTGTCAGAAGGAAATCAGACATACCATACTGTACTCTGGGGGAATTTTTTCCCTGGTGGTGATATTGGATGGAGGAGTTGAGACCTTAAATCAACTACCTTCAGAACACACTAAATGGCACTATTCCCTCCAACGGAGAAGTTCTCTTTCCTCTCCAACCCCACCCCAGTCAAGCACAAAATCCTACAGTCAGACAAGAATTCAGAGATGAGAGGAGGACTTGTCCAAGGTGACACCTTCAGTGAGTGTCAGGACTCTACTTAAGACTTCAGATTGGATTTTCTTTCCATTATTCCATCCCCTTTCCCCTCTACCCAGAATGTAAGATACTACAACATACCAAACTGATTTTTGCTGTGAATTCTATCAGTAGGCCATAATTATAGCTAGAGCCATGCCATAATAGGAAAGAAGGCAGTCAGAGAAGTAGAGGAGGTTTTCCCCAGAGTAGACAAGTCTTTATAGCCACTGATAATTTCATCTCCTTTCCCTAAATTCTTAGGTTAGCCCAGAGAAGAGGATCAGGCTGTCTCTGTGTCTGCCTGTCTCTTCCTCTGTCTCTGTCTTTGTCTCTCTGTCTCTCATTCTCATTTAACCTGCTCCGCTCCCCTGAAGCAAAAGCTGAGTGACTGGCCTGGCCTGGCCTTAAGTGGCTGGAAACTGAACCTGCCGGTTCCAGGATTCTTTATCACATGGACTATGGCCCTTTGCATGAAAACCATACCCAAAGGAATGTTTGTAAGTGGTCAGCCAGACTATCTTCAGAGTCAGGATGGTGCTAGTCTAGTGGACACACTGGGAGGTTCAGGCCTCAAAGTCTCACCCTCCTGGGTCAGAACTCCTTCTAGTCCAGGTTAAGCCATTCTTCCAAAGCAATGCTCACCTGTTGGTTTCCTTTAAGTGACAGGTAGGCATTTAGAGACATATATTAATTCCTCCCCCAAATTGAAAGTTATTAAACGTTTTTAAAAATTATATATATATATTAAAAAACAAGTTCCACATTTTCTCCATCCCTCCCACCCCTTTCCCCACCTACCAAGAAGGCAAGCAATATAATATCAATTTTACATGTGAAATCATGCAAAACATTTTCCATATTAGCCATATTGTGATAAAGTGAGAAAATTATACTTCAATTAGAACTCAGAGTCGATCAGTTCTCTGGAGGTAGATAGCTTTTTTTTTTGGTCATGAATCCTTTGGAACTGTCTTGGATCATTGCATGGATCAGAGCAGCTGAGTCTTTCACAGTTGAACATCTTTCCAACATTGCTGTTGCTGGACACAATGATCTCCCAGTTCTTCTCACTTCATTTCACATCCATTCATATAGATCTTGCCATGAATTTCTCCACTCATCTATCATTTCTTACGGCCCAATAGTACTCCATCACAATCATATGCTGCAACTTCTTCAGCCATTTTCCGATGGATGGACAGCCCCTTGATTCCATTCTTTGCCACCACAAAATGTAATTAAATATTTTTTTTAAAGTCAACACAACTATCAAGTAAATTTCTCATAACCAAAGCCCTCTGTTTCCAAATCTAGCGTTCTTTCTCTCTAACATTTACAGAAGAGGGAAGGTATCCTCAGTGTGGTTGAGCTAGTGGCCTGAGTTAGCACAGCTGGCAAATGGTAGAGCCAGAATTGAAAATTCATTCTCCTAATTCCAAGTTCAGTACTCCCATTCTGAGTGGAAAAGTTTTGAAAACAGTTTGCTCATCTCTCAAATGGGTGTAATAAGACTTCTACCTCCCCTGCATGTATCTCGTGATGAATTCACTTTTGCAAACTTTAAGTACTATACATAGAGGGTGTCCCCAAAATCTTGGTTCATTCTTGAACTTTAATACCCTAAGACTGAACCAAGATTTTGGGGATACCCACTATACATTTTTCTTACCAGAAGACTACTCTTTATTGGTTGACAAAGTATTCATCACCTAGGAGCAACCCTACTGGTAATAAAACTCTCTGAACCTAGCTAGTCTTTTAAGGACAATGTAATCACCATAATAATAGATGGCACTATGCCAATGCCCTATGTAGTAAGAGCACACTTTTTCTCTTATTTATAGCCCTGAAGTGACTTGTTGCGGTAATGAGGTGGCTTCCTAATTGAATCTGGACAAGAATGAAAGACTTTTTGAGGTAGTTCAGATTTGCTCCCTATGATCTCTTTCAGTCCTTATAAATGACTACCACTCCTACTGAAAAGGTGCTACCCTTGAGTCCCTACCAAAACAAATGCTGGAGCACAGAAAATGAAAAAGTCAGGAATCAAGATTTTATTTTTAATCTACCAATAGGTAGTGCAGTGGGCAGAGTTCTTTATCTGGAATCAGAAAGACCTGAGTTCAAATTCTGGCATGGACATTTACTAGCTGTATGATACCAGGGCAAATCACTTAACTTCTTTCTGCCTCAGTTTTCTCATCTATAAAATGGGGATAATAATAGTTCCTACCTCCCAGGATTGTTGTTAGGGTCAAATGAGATATGTGTGAGGTTTGCACACCTGAAAGTGCTATATAAATGCTAGCTATTATCATTATTCAAAAGAGTAATTACCAGAAGAGTTGAAAAACTAGATCCCTTTTTTTTTTTTTCAAAAACAGGAATAGTATTTCTTGTTTTAATGAAAAAGAGTAAGAGTAACTCAGGCCTTATTCTTTGACTTTTGAAGGGTCTTTGTCTTAATTTTGAATAATTCTATGAAATACTTTGAATAATCCTTTAATTTTAAATAAAACTATTGGAGTCAGACACGGAAGACAGTACACCTGGGATAAGATAATGCATGTCCTTTACCTCTAACCCCTAATCTTGTGAGAATCACAGAACCATAGCCTGTTGGAGACAAAAAGGTCTTTAGACATCTTCTAATCTAATCCCTTCTTTTTGCAGATGAAGAAAGTGAGATCCAGAGAGGAGGATGACTTTCAAGGTTACACAGCTGGATAGTCCCAGTTACTGTGCCTAGGTCTCCTAATCCCAATCTAATGCTCCCTCCACTAAGCCACACTTTCTTTCTAGTGAATGCTTGGACCCAACACATCTAGACTTGTAGATGTAGATGTAGAAAGGACTTGGCTATCCCTCCAAGAGCTGAGGGCATTAACTTTGCTTGGTGGTTCAGTGGATGAGTCATTTAGAAATTGTGAGGACACTAGTATCGCTTGAGTTGGGCAGCAACAGGTGCCTGAAAACAAATATTGGGTTCTTCAGTAAATGTTGATCCAAAACAGAAATATTATTCTCTCCTTCTGCCCCCTCAGCCACCTTGTACCTTTAATACATGTAGTTATAACCCCCAGGATTAGATCAGGTTTGGACAAAGTTACCAAGCAGATAAGCTTCTCTATTGGTTCTCTGCCCATGCTTGCTGACTTAGGTTGGTACAAAGGACTTCGGATTTGGAGTCAGGAGGGATCTGGGTCCAAAACTTATTTCTCACAGTTACTGGTTTGTGTGTGTGTGTGTGTGATCTTAGATGAGCCTTTCTGAGTCTTAGTTTCCTTTTCTAGAAGGCAAAAGAAGGGAAGGTGAGGGAATAAGCCCTTTATATAGTGCCTATTATGTTCTAGGCTAAGCACTTTGTCTAAGGTGTCATAGAAATATGTATTAACTTTACTACTGCCGAAGTCTCAAACTACCATTTCACAGAGCTGTGCAGCCAATGAAGACGGAGATAAACCATCTCTGCTGGGATCACCATTATTCACATGGTGCTGTGTCAGTTCATTTACAGACACATTTACAGCATAAACCCTTTCCTGGAGGAGATTAAGTTCTAACGTTGACAATACGCATGTAGGTGGAGATAATAATACAGTAGCTGGCATTTGCATAACATTTTGAAGTGTTTTATTTGTATATATGGTTCTATTTGATCTTTACAACAACCCCGTGAGGGAGGCAGTCCATGGACTATTCTTCCCATTTTACAGATGTGAAAACCGAGGCTCAAAGGAGTGGAAGTGACTTGTTCATAATTACACAGTAAGTAGCAGAGTAGAGACATGAAACCAAGTCTTCTGACTCCAAATCTAGTTTTTGTTTCACTATTTTCTTTGCTACTTTGATGTAACTCTGATTTCACCTTTATAGGGAATTTCTCTCGTGGAGATCATTATTTATTCATACCTTCAAATATGTGAGACACTTCTTCATGTGAGTTCTTGATCTTCTAAGATCTGCTCAAGGTGCTGGAGACCTTTCTTTGTTTTTTTTTGCAA
>CM053625.1:60383810-60418484 GCA_028646595.1 Phalanger gymnotis
CTCTCCTCTCGTCTCTTCTCCTGTCCTTCTCTCGCTCCTCTCTTCTCCTCTCCTCTTCTCTCTCTCCCTCCTTCTCTCTTCTTCTTCATTTTCTTTGTCTTCTTCTTCTCCTTCTCTCTCCCCCCTCCCCTCCCCCACCATCTCTCTCTCTCCCTCCTGCCTCTGGTGGTTTTTATTATATTAACTCCGTGTGCCATTATAGTATGGTACAGAGCAGGCAGAGTGAAGAGCTTTGCCTTGTAGGACCTGAGACCCTGCCATGTAGGACCCAGATGTGACACTGACTTTTGTGACCTTCGGGGATCTCCGTTACCTCATCTGTAAAATGAAGGGTTTTACTTGGAGACCTCAGAGGTCCCTAAAGGCTGTTGTTCTGTAATCATAGAATATTATATCTAGGAAGGGCAGTGTAAATAATCTAGTCCAATGAGGCTTAAAGAAGTAGCTTTGACTAGTTCCTGTATAAGATTGCTTGATGAAATACCAGAATGTCTTTGATTTTTTTCTTTTGATTCCTAATTTCCCCAACTCATACTGAGGGGGAACCTTGAGATACTTGATGGCAGAGCCTGTTTTAACAGAAAAGCTCTGGATTTGGCAACAGAAGACCTGGGTTTGAGGTCTAGCTCTACCCCTTACTAACTGTGTGTCCTTGTGCAAGCCATTCCCTTCTCTGGGCTTTAAATTCCTCATCTGTAAAATGAGAAGGTGGAGTAACTGATCTTTGAGGTCCCTTCCAGTTCTCAAGCCTAAACTCCTAAAACCTAGTGGGCAAAGAGGGATGGGCAGAATGGATTGACCAAAAATGTAAACACCGAGTGGTGGAGGAGGGTGAGGATTGATGCAAAAATCGGGCTCATGAAAGGGGATTTGGGAGGTAGCTGTTAGGTTGGCTTGGGTTAATCATTTCTTTCTTTAAAAAATTAATTTACTTTTTATTTTAATAAACACCAAACTAAATGAATATTTCTATAAGTACTGCAGAACAGAGGAGAATTATATATACACCTTGAATCTCCATTCTATCCAGCTTGCTTTTTCTCTTTTAAGCAAATAACACATTCAAGACAGTACTTTCAAAGCTGGCCTGCTTATCTGCAAATCACCTCTTCTTTTTAAGCCTCAGCTTAAATTAGCTGATTAGACTAGAATGACTTCTCAAGTCACTTCCAGCCCCAACTGTGAGTCTGGCATGGGAGGCGGAATACAGCCAAGGGAGCAGGAGATTGCTGAATTGCTCCGGAGCTGGGGAAGCTGATCCAAAGCCTGCAGGCCCCTAGCGGTGCCTCCAACTTTTGCTTCCAATTTTAGCCCCTGAGGTGAGAGACTGCAAATAGCATGGGTGGAGGGGGGGGTGGAGTGGGGAAGAGAAGAAGGGAGGTGGTGGCAGATTTTAACTCTTCTTTCCCTTTGCAAGGTTCATGGGTTTACTGGCAGAAGTTCTGGGACAGAAATTTAAAGGTTAAAGGCTACTCAGCATGTGTGATTGAGGTTGCCACTGCTGTTGGTATTTAATTATCTCTTTGTCTATAGAATGGGAAGCAGTCGTGGTGTAGTGGAAGGGTCACTGGCAGAGGGCCCAGGAGACTTGGTTTCCCATTCTTGTTCTGGTCCCCACTATCTCAGACTGTGAGTTAGTCACTTCTTTGATCCTCAGCTTCATTATCTATAATATGGAGATAATCATACTTGTCCTACCCACCTCACAGGGTAGCTACTGAGAAAGACCTTTGTAAACACTAAAGTGATATAGAAATTCCAGCTTTTATTATATGTATCTTGATTCTGTAGCTCAGTCATAAGCTCCTAAGGACAGAGACTGAATTTATTGTCTTCCCTTAGCATTTAGCATCAGCTTCGCATACAGTAGGTGCTCAATAAGTGTTGATTGATAAATAGAAACCATATTGAGCTTTGATCATAGAGCTAGCTCCATGAGGACAGTGACCATGTCTTTTTAAAAATATTTATTTTATTTTTTTGTTACTTTGTGAGTTTCAAGTTATCTCCCTCCCTCCCAATTTTGAATTAGAAAAGGACATACATATGTGTATGTATATGCATATATATATATATACACACATAGATGGATAAATATATGGAACCATACAATACATACTTCCATATATCAGTTCTTTCTCTGGAGGTAGTAAGCATTTTTCTTTATAATTCCTTCGTAGTGGATTTGAGTGTTCATATTACTCAGAATAGCTTAGTCATTCGCAGTTACTCTTTGAATAATACCGTTGTTACCATATACAACATTCTCTTGAATCTGTTCATTTTACTCTGCATTATTTTATGCAAGGTTTTCCATGTTTTTCTAAAATCATTGAGCTTATAATTTCTTATAGTACAGTAGTATTCCACCACAACCACATACTACAATTTGTTCAGCTGTTCCCCAATTGATGGGCATCCCCTCTATTTCCAGTTTTTTGCCACCACAAAGAGAGCCGCTATAAATATTTTGGAACATACAGGCTCCTTTCTTTTTCCCTGATCACCTTGGGAAATAGACCTAATAGTGGTATTGCTGGGTCAAAGGGTATACACAGTTTTACAATTCTTTGGGCATAATTCCAGATTGATCTCCAACAGTGATCATGTCTTAACTAAACTTGATATCCCTCCTAGTGCCCCACATAGTGAGCTCTTGGTAGAGGATAAGGAGAATGACTGGCCTTGTGATTTCATTGGCATAGAAAACTCTCAATGAGAAATCTCCTTCTGCCAAGGCGGATCAGCACTTTCTCTGCAATTTACAATCTTAGGGAATTTCCTGAGGTGGCTAAATAGTTTGCTCAAGGTTACAAGGCCACAATGTATCAGAGGCTGGTCTCGAACCCAGGTCTTCCTAGCTTCAAGGATGGCTTTCTAACCACTACACCATGTTGTCTCTCATAATAGATATCTAATAAATGTCTTTTGAATGAATGGCTCAGTATGGCAAAGCGATGAAACTATTATAAATAAGTCTGTGACTGTTTCCCCACCAGAAGATAATAAGTTATTGTTGTCTTTTATAGTTTCATCTGCCCTGTTTCGTCTTCTTCCATGTCTCCTTGAGGCTCTCCTGTCTTTAGGCCTTTTATGGACATGGTTGTGGTGCCTGGGAAATTTCAGAAGAGAATAAATTAAACATAGTACAATGAAAAAAAAATGTTGGCTTCGGAATTAGAAGACCTTGGTTTGAATTCTGGCTGTCACTTGTTAGCTGGGCCTCAATTTCCTCATCTGTAAAATGAGGGTGCTGGACTAGACAACTTCTAAGTTTCCTTCAAGTCTATGACCCTATGAATAGAGAGAATTAGCAAAAATTCTTTAAGATGTTTGTCCTAGGCAGCCCAAAAGTGCGAAGTTTGGAATTAGTTGTTGGTTTCTTAAAATCCACTCCCCTTAAGGCAACTCCCAGCAGAAATGTCCTTTGACTTCTCTTTTGGAAGCTGGCCTTAGGGATTATTGCAAATGGGACAGCCCCTCCCTCTTCAAGCCTGCCCCCTCACAGGCAGCACCACCAGGGTACTTGTTAAGTACCCCAGAAATGTGCCTGAGAAGCAGGAGAGGAGCCCATGTTGGGATGAGGGCTTAATATTTCCCTTCTCAGGTTTCCATGGGGATCTGCGGTTCATCTCTCATTAGAATACAAGAAGCCTTTTCCTCTTCTGTAGGCAGAGTGGCACCAACAGATTTTCCACCATGGTGAAAACATCTGGGCAGATCATTAAGGCCCTCTTCAGTCTCCTAGCTCTTCGTCTGGCCACTCCCATGTCTTCCTTCACTGAACCTTTTCCCCATGGCAGAGTTCCGTCCAACTCAGAAGAGGATGAGAGGTGGGGGAAGCCTTGGCTGGCTTCTTGCTCTTCCTCACTTCTGGTCTTCCTCCACTTCTTTTCAGGTTGCTCCTCCCAAAGGATAAGAAAGAAAGGAGGACCATCAAATCAAAGTCTCATGAATTTCAAAGTTTGACTCTGATAATATTTGGTCCTGGAATTGGGGAAGGGAAGTGTTGGTACATGTATGCTGTTCAGTTGTCAGAAATTCACACTCAGGTTCTAACACGCTACCTGTATGACCTTGGATGAATCATTTGACCTCGATGGATGGAAATTTCTGCATATGTAAAATGAGAGGATTGGACTAGATAGCCTCTGAGCTCCCTTCCAACTCCAGATCTATAATTCTATGCTATTTTCCCTTGGATTAGGGCAACTCTCTCAATACAGCGGGCTGTATGAACTCTAGTTTCTCTCCTCAAGGAGAGAGGTACTGGTACTTTGGCCAAATGATGAGGCAGCCCCGCAAAATCTCTTTATACTGGTCCCAATTATTCACTACATTATAATCTCCTAAAACTCACAGGCCAGAAAGTTTAAGGATGCGATTAATAAACTGACAAGCATTTATTAAGCACCTACTATGTGCCAGGCATAGAGCTAGATGATGATGATACAGATATAGTAAATGAAGCAATCCCTGCTCGAAATCATCTCCTTCATTTTATAGATGAGGAAACTGATGCCTAGAAAAGTAGAGTGACTAGACCAGGGTCACAAGGTAGTAACAGAGATTGATTTTGAACTTGACTCTTTTGCCTCTAAATTTGGTTTTCTTTCCATGATGATGGACA
This sequence comes from Phalanger gymnotis, assembly GCA_028646595.1. Lineage (NCBI taxonomy): Eukaryota > Metazoa > Chordata > Mammalia > Diprotodontia > Phalangeridae > Phalanger > Phalanger gymnotis. The sequence goes on from CM053625.1 coordinate 60,388,441, forward strand.
ACTCAATGCCTTATCTCAACCTTTAGGTTTCTTGTGGGGGTTTAATTTGCCACAATGGCCTATGAGAAACTGAGGGAGGCCATATGTCAGGAACATGGAATGGGCATCCCATTTCATTCTTAACTTTGAGGACAGCTCTGACCTGTTTCCTTAAACATTCTGAAAACTGCATTTTCTTATCCAGGTAAACATCGTTCCATAGGAGCAATGTTTGTATCCAAAGGAGAGTAGCGTGCTATTCAGAGCTCTGGACACATAATTGGAGAGATTGGCATCACTTTAGGGAGTTGTCAAAAGGAAAGGCACTTCCTAATTTAGTTGTCAAGGAGGAAGAAAATAACAGCGCAAGTGACCCTGGCCAAGTTACTTCCTCTCTTGGGATCTTAGTTTCCTCATTTGTAAAATGAGGTTAAGCTAAATGACCTTCCAGCTAGTGTCGCTAACTGACCATTGATCTCACTGGTTTGGCTGGTATTTTATCAAAGAAATGAGTTTCTTACTCATGTATAATAGGACCACAGACAGAGCTAAAGTTGGGTCATAGGTCATCTAATCCAACCTCCTCATTTATAGAATTTGTCATTCCCTGACTTTGGCACTTTATCTCTGGCTCAAGGACCTTCCAATGTTCCCTACTGAATAAAGAAAAAAATATAGGCTCATCAGCTTCGAATTCAAAACTCTTTGTGCCCTGGTTCTAGCCCACTTTTCTAGGCTTACTTTACTTCCCTTCATGAACTCTACCCTGCTTGCTGTTCTCTGAACTTGGCATTCCATCTCCTGCCTCCAGGACTTTGACTAGGCTGAGCCCTATGCCTGGAATAGCCTCCCTCACCTCTGCTTCTTAGAACCCTTACTTCCTTTAAGGCTCATCCTCTGTGCTATCTTTCACAGGGAACCTGATATGACTCTTTAAAAAATTATGTTTTGATTTTGGTTATCCAATTCTTAGCTGTAATTTCTGATTCTATGTAAAAAAAAAACACACCATAAAGCAAATAGGCAAATACGTATTTCTTCACCTAAAAAGCCCATAAGAGCTTGCTTTTGGCAGCCTCTTACAGTGATATCATATATATTTACCATTTACTCATCATAACAAACCTACTGCTTAGACAATGCAAATATTTCTATTATGCAAAATGATGAAACTGAGTCTCAGTTATAAGTAAAGTGACATACTATACCTAATACAACACAGTTGCAGGATCTCAGGTTTTTCTGATGCCAATCCACTGTACTTTCCATCAAACTACACTGTGTGGGGGCCGCTAGGTGTCCTGGTAGATAGAGCATGGGCCCTGAAGTCAGGAGGACCTGAGTTCAAATCCAGCCTCAGACACTTGGCACTTACTAGCTGTGTGACCTTGGGCAAGTCACTTAACTCCAATTGCCTCACCTCCCCCCACCAAAAAAAACCCTACACTGTGGCACCATCAATCAATAAATCCCATAAGTATTTATTAAAGACCTACTATGTATCAGTCACTGGGTTTAGAAAACCAAAAAATGATGCAGTCCCCACCCTCAAGGATCTTCCACTCTGTCAGGGTATGCTGGAAGTAGAATGGATCTGCTATGATGGAAACAATTTTCTTCCTTTTGCTGCAGTGAGATAAGCAGGTCCTTCATAGGCTGTGCCTTTTCTGATTCAGAGGGTTAGGGATGTATCTCATCCTACAATGGGATTAGCTGGCTTCTGACCCTTCAAAGTTGTATGACTTTGAGACACTTTCAGAGTGGGGCTGGAAGGGAGAAACAGAGAACAAACACACGATTCTTGTTTGGGGGTGGAGACAAAACCTCAAATGTTATGACTTCCATCCTTGCATCTGTCACTGACAGAAAGATCCTTGAACCACCAATAGAGTATGTGATTCCTCCAATAGCTGAAATGAGTAGGAGTGAGATGATGTCTCTGTTCTGAGCTATAAGGCTTTAAGCTGAATCTCTCAAAGAGCTGTCTTCTTAATCCCATAGGATGAAGTCATTCATGACTAATCTTCAGGATACCTAAATGAAGCAAGTCAGCCATTGCATTTTACCGATGGAGAAATGGAGTCAAGGAAAAATTAACAGGCATGGCAAATGCCACAGAGTAGGTTAATATAGAAGCAAGATTTGGGTCTAGTAGAGTCTGCAGGCACAGGCGATAAAGTGCCAAACCTGGAATAAGGAAGATCTGGGTTCAAATCCTGCTTCAGACACTAGCTATGGGATCCTAGGCAAGTCGCTTAAATTCTCTGTGCCTCATTTTTCTCATCTGTAAAATGAGAGGGTTAACCTTCATGATCTCTAAGGTCTCTTTCTTTTTCTAAATCTATGATATCCTTTATCAGCCTAATTTTCAGTCCACTAGGCTGGTGTGTGCCAAACTTTTTTCCATGAGGATTGATTTAAATGTTGATATCAGCATCTATTGTCAGTATTCCTACTAATAGGATTAGTATTTTTCCTCTTTTACTATATTCTCCATTTTCTTGTTCTTCCCCCACCTCTATATCCAGGCCCTAAATTCTTAGCCTTTTTTCTGCACAAATCATAGATTCCTTCACTTAGAAGGGACCACAGAGGTCACTGAGCTGCATCAAGGCCGGAATGAGAAATTCCTTCATGACCAGTGGTCAGCCAATCTCATTCATTCACTTATATAACTAATAAACCCCATACATGGTGTCAACTGGGTACAGAGCACTGCGCTGCTGGGTGCCGTGGGGTACACAACATTAAAATGTAAGACAATATCTCTGCCTTCATGGGCGTGTGTGTGTGTGTGTGTGTGTGTGTGTGTGTGTGTGTGGGTGTGTAGTTAGGTGGCGTAGTGAATAGAATCCCAGGTCTAGAGTCAGGAAGACCTGAGTTCAAATGTGACCTCAGACACTTCCTAGCTGTATGACCCTGGGAAAGTCACTTAATCTTGTTTGCCTCAGCTTCTGTATCTATAAAATGAGCTGGAGAAGGAAATAGCAGACCACTGCAGTATCTCTGCCAAGAAAACGCCAAATGGGGTCATGAAGAATTGGACGTGAGTGAAATGACTGAATGAGAATAACAAATGTGTGTATACACACACACACCCACACCCACACACCCACATACACCATTTCCTTCCATTCTTCAAACCTGATTTCCATTCAATTTGTACACTGTATATATACTTTTTCCTCCTTTCATCTCTACATATGTCCATGTGTGTTTTTCCTTTCACCCCTTAAAAAAAGTTTTAAATGCTCTGTAATTTTGTAAACGATGAAGACTGGTCACTTGAGTAGTTCTTGCTAAAGTGATAATGCTTTGAAAAGAGAGAGAGAGAGAGAGAGAGAGAGAGAGAGAGAGAGAGAGAGAGAGAGAAAGAGATGTCTTTCCTCATCTATTGTCAGGTTAGATGATCTTTGAGGTTTGTTCAGTTGTTTTTCAGTCATGTCCAACTCTTTGTGACCTCATTTAGGGTTTTCTTGGCAAAGATCCTGGAGTAGTGTGCCATTTTCTTCTTCAGTTCATTTTACAGATGAGGAAACTGAGGAAAACAGGGTTAAATGACTTGCCCAGGGTCACACAGCTAGTAAGTGTCTGAGGACAGATTTTAACTCAGGAAAATGAATCTTCCTGACTTCAGGCACATCACTCTATACACTGTACCACCTAATTGCCCCTCTTTGAGGTTTACTCCGTCTCTGAATCCATGATCCTTTGAACTCTAGCTGACAAGAATTGAGTAATAATAATAGTAGCTTACATTAATAAAAGGACTTATAGCAATTCTACTTACATAATTTCCATTTGATCACGGGTGTGAGCATGTCATCCCCTTATTTAATAAACTTTGGTGGCTCCCTGTTACCTTCACAAACATAAAATCCTTCGTTTGGCTTTTAAAGCTCTTCAAAAGCTGGCCCTCTCCTTTCTTTCCAGTCTTTTTACATCTTACTGCCTTCCACATATTCTAGTGACATGGACTGACTTGCTGTTTCTTGAACAAGACACTTCATTTTCTAACTCCAGTCATTTTTACTCTGTGTCTCCCATGACTGAAACTCTCTGCCTCCTTCTGTCTCCTGGCTTCAACTCTCACTGAAAGTCCCATTTTCTACATGAAGACTTTCCTGATTCCCCTCAATGCTAGTGCCTTCCCTCTGAGGTCACCCTCAATTGATCCTGTCTGTATCTTGTTTGTACATAGTTGTTTGTAACTGTCTTTTCCATTAGACTGTGAGCTCCTTGAGAGCAGAGACTGGCCCTTCCTTCCTTCCTTCCTTCCTTCCTTCCTTCCTTCCTTCCTTCCTTCCTTCCTTCCTTCCTTCCTTCCTTTCTTCCTCCCTCCCTCTCTCTCACTCTCTCTCTCTTTCTTTCTTTCTTTCATCCTCAATGATATACACAATGCTTGGCACATGGCAGGCACTTAATAAATGCCTGTTAACTTGACGACTTTATCTTCACAACAACTCTTGAAGTAGGTAGTATAAGTATCATTCACCCTATTGGGTTTTGCATTTTTATTATTTTTAATCTTATTTTTCATTGACGACTTTGGTTTTTATCTCATCTTTATTTCCAGATCTTTCCCTCTTCCCTTCCTTACACATAGAGACTTCCCTTATAACAGAGATTAAAAAAAGAAAGGAGGAAAAGCTGTTCAACAAAAACCAATGCACACATCAATCCTGTTTGACAGTGGATGCAGTATTAAACCTCCATAGTCCCTCTCCTCTGCTAAGAGGGCAGAGAAGTTATTAGCCCCGTTTTAAAAAGGAAGCAGGGACATAAAGTCACTTGCTCGAGGATACAGCTAGTAAGCGGCCAGTCCTCTGACCCAGAGTCCTCTGACTGCAAATCCAATTCTTTCCTCCTGATTTCTTCTTTATCTATTCTTTGAACTCAAATCCCAAGAAGAAAAGCATAGTAAAGGGGAATTCATAAAGAAGTGGTAGAACCAACTCTAGGGGGGAAAAAGACTTTTAATAGCGATTCTGCGGCTTATCCAGTTGGCTGGGGAGTACACCCTTCCAAGATTTACCCAAAGGGTCTTATTGCTACCAGTAGGTAACTTCATTCTTGGTCACTCACTGCTAACCCAGAGAAGATCTGAGCCACTGACCCAGAGGTGAGAGGCACCGGATCTGGTTACCAGTCCCTTCAGCAATCTTGGATTCTCTTCCCTGCCTCCATCCTTTCTGTGACTAATTTCTGAAATCTCTGTAACTGAGAAGGCCCTGGATGAGGTTTCTCACTTTGGGAGGGCTGTGGGTGCAAAGGAGATTGTTGGGGGGGAGGGGGAGGGAGAAAAAGACTCCTGGGTCAGATGTTCTCTTCCACATGGACAGAGCCTGAGAGCATCCAGATTGGGTGGCAGGCAGCTGGAGGTTGGGGGCTGGGATGGTGAAGAGCAGTGTTTGGATAATCTTTCGCTGACTGGATGGATATGAATCTATGATATTTTAGGGGGCTTCAGAAAAACAGGATACTCCACTGTGAAAGGGCCCAGTGGAGTTACTGACTTTGGGACTGCTTTTTGACAGTTGTCACCTGGTGGGTAAATCTCTCATCAGTTCATTCTGGCCAGGAGGGGGGGACATCCCAGTTGAGGTCTTGCATGGAGTCAGATCTCCATACTTGTTTATTGGATTGCTGTCATCCCTTGATGAGAGCAAATGTCTCCAACCAATGAAAGCAAGGCTCTAGCTTTTGAAGTCTCAAGGTAGCCCTAAATATTTAGAAAATTCTTTAGCATTTCACTTATGTTTGGATGAGAGAGAGAACGAGAATCTTTGGTTGCTGTGCTTTTATCCCTTCCATATATGTTGTATTTATTATTTGAAAGTAATTTTTCAAAGTATAAAGAGGGATCATCAACCAAAACAAGCACTCAAATAAAGAAAATTTGCTTATTTGTTTTAAAATCCTATTAATATATCCTTTAAATATCCTATTGACATCTTTTGGTTTTTTTTTACATCATTTACATTTCCTTCTATATTCTTTCCGACTCTTCTCAGAGAGTTGTCCTATAGAATAAAGTTTATTTTTTAAAAAAAGAAGCATAAGATATTAAAGATATATAGCTTATTGATGTCTTTTATTTTTATATCACTTATATTTCCCATTTAATCCTCCCCCTCTGCATCTCAGATAGAAATCCCTTATAATAAAGTATAAAAATAGCAAGTAAGAAAAATAAGACCCACGAAACAATATATTGAAAAAGTCTGAAGTTATAAATAGTATCCCACATCCACGTTCCTTCATAGTTTCTTTTTCAAAGCAACTCTGGGAGGTGTCTTCACACAAGTCTTCTTTGTGACCAACGTTGGTCATTATGATGCTGAAGCATTCAGTTTGTTTTGTTTGGTGATGATTGCTCTTCCATTTACATTATTACAGCCATTATGTATAGTGTTTTCTTGCTTCTGCTTACTTTATTCTGCATCAGTTCATAAATCCTTCCATGCTTCTTCGTATTGATAATCATAATTTCTTACCATGCATATTCAATTACAGGCATGTTCCATAATTCTCTAAGTTGCCAGGCATCTGTTTTGTTTACAATTCTTTGCATGTATATAGGTGTGTATGTATGTATGTATTTTTGTGTATATGTACATATATATATAATATTATACTCTTATTAAACACAATTGGTATAAAGATTTTTCTCCAGTCAATGACTTTTTTTAATATCCTAATTGCATTAATTTTGTTAAGGTGAAATCTTTTTAATTTCATAACCATCAAAATGATCTATTTATTCTTAGTAATTGCCTCTAGCCTTTGTTTGGTTAAGAATTCACCCTTTGGTCAAGAGTTGTGAAAGCTTTGTGATCTGTCTCTCTTTAAATTTTTAAAAAGTATGATCTTTAATATTTAGGTTGCATATGTACTTTGAATTTATTGTGGAATATGGTGTAAGATGTTGGTCTATACCGAATTTTTTGCCAGATTGCTTTATATTTTTCATATTAGTTCCTATCAACTGCGGAGTTCTTTCCTGGGTAATTTATGTTTTGGGGTTTATCAAACATTAAATGATTGAGCTCAATTATTTCTAATTTTTTCCTGGTCTAATCTCATCCATTGATCTTCTTGTCTATTTTTAATTAGTACTAAACGATTTTTATTGTTGCGGCTTATGATATAGTTGGATATTTGTAAATGTTTTTCCATTTTCATTCCTACTCCCCCTCCCAATTATTTTCCTTGATATTCTATATCTTTTGTTCCTCCAAATGAATTTTATTATATTTTTGTTTAACTCTGGAAAGTATCATTTTGGTTGTTTAGTATGGCACTAAATCTGGAAATTAACATGGTCTTTTCATTTTATTAGATTGGCATGACCCAACCATGAGTAGTGGATACTCCTCTAGCTATTTAAGTAGTTCTGTACTTCTTTAAGTAGCGTTTTGTGAACATGTTTATACATAAGTATGCTTTGGTATATTAGCTTCCACATATTTTATTCACTTTCAAGTGATTTGGAACGAGATTTCTATGGTTGTTTTCTAAATTTATTGTTATTAATTACATATACACTATATATGTATATGTGTGTATATATGTGCGTGTGTATGGAAAAGTTGATTTTTATTGGTTACTTTTATATTCTTCAACTTTATTGAATCTCTTAACTATGCCAATTAGCTTTTTTTTGATGATTCTCTAGGAATCCCTAAGCAAATCATTATATTATCAGTGAACAGAAACATTTCTGTCTCTTTTCAGTCTGTATGTCTTTAATTTAGTTTTCTTGTTTAATTGCTATTGATAGTATTTTAAAAACTATACAAACATACCTCAGAGATATTGTGAGTTCAGTTCCAGACCACTCAATAAAATGAAAATCACAATGAAGCGAGTCACGTGAATTTTTTTTGGTTTCCCAGTACATATAAAAGTTATATTTACATTATATTGTAGTCTATTAAGTGTGCAATAGTATACGTCTAAAATACGTTAGTTAAAAATACTTTATTGCTAAAAAATTGCTAATCGTCACCTGAACCTTCATCAAGTTGTAATCTTTTTGTCGGTGGAGGGCCTTGCCTTAACATTGATGCCTGCTGACTGATCAGGGTGGTGGGTGCTGAAGGCTGGAGTGGCTGGGGGAGTTTCTTAAAATAAGACAATAAATTGTGCTATACTGATTGACTCTTCCTTTCACTTGAACACTTAAAGGCCATTGTAGGGTTATTAGTTGGCCCAATTTCAATATTTTTGTGTCTCAGGGAATAGGGAGGCCCAAGGAGAGAGAGAGACAGAGACAGAGAGAGACAGAGAGACAGAGACAGAGAGAGACAGAGAGAGAGAGATGGGGGAACAGCCTGTTGGTGGAGCAGTCAGAGCACATACAACATTTATTGATTAAGTTCACTATCTTATATGGGCATGGTTCATGGCACCCCAAAACAATTACAATAGTAACATCAAAGATGACTGATCACACATCACCTTAATGGATCTCCTCTTCTCTGCTCTCCTTTCTTCTCTTCCCCTCCTCTCTTCTCTCCCCCTCCTCTCTTCTCTCCTTCCCTCCCATCTTCTCTACTTTTCTCCTCTCCCCTCCTCTTCTCTTCCTTTCCCTCCTTTCTTCTTCTCTCTCCTCCTCCCCTCTTCTCTTTTCTTTAATTTCTTCTCTATACCCCTTCTTTTTCTTTCTCTATTTCCTATTTCTTCTCAGCAGAAGGCAACAATGCAGAAAGAAAGTTAGAGCTTCTCTTTCATTGCGCTCTATTCTGTTTCTTTACTTCAGTATCTTCTTGGGCCATTAGGTAAGGTGTATTTGTCCCATAATCAGATAACAATTCTGCTTCTCATATTTCTCAAGCTATAACTTCAAAATTGTTCAATTTTTCTTTTTTACATGAAAACATTTATATTTTATTTTTTCAAATTACATGTAAAACAAATTTTAACTTTTTTTTTAAATTTTGAGTTCCAAATTCTTTCCCTCTCCCCTTCCTGAGATGGCAAGCAATTAGATATAGAGTATACACACTCAGTCATGAAAAATATATTTCCATATTAGTCATGTTGCAAAAGAAAACACAGACCAAAAAAAAGTTTAAAAAAGTGTGTTTCAATCTGCATTGACTCCATCAGTTCTTTCTCTGGAGGTGGATAGCATTTGTCATCAGAATTCCTTCAGAATTGTCTTGGATGATAGTATTCCTGACAATAATTAAATCATTCACAGTTAATCATCAAACAATATTGTTGTTACTTCATACAGTGGTCTCCTAGTTCTGCTCGCTTCACTTTGCATCAGTTCATATAAGTCTTTCCAGGTTTTTTTTGAAAGCATCCTTCTTGTCATTTCTTACAGCACAATAGTATTCTATCACAATCATATACATCAGCTTGTTCAGCCATTCCCTAACTGATGAGCATCCCCTCAATTTCCAATTCTTTACCACCACAAAAATAGCAGCTATAAATATTTTTGTATAAATTGGTCCTTTCCTCTTTTCTTTGATTTCTTTAGGACACAGACCTAGTAATGGTATTGCTGGTTCAAAGCGTATGTACAGTTTTATACACCTTTGAGAATACTTCCAAATTACTCTTTACAATGGTTGGATCAGTTCACTACTCCACCAATAGTGCATTAGTGTCCTAATTTTTCCCTATTTCCTCCAGAGTTTGTCATTTTCCTTTTCTGTCACATTTGTCAACCTGATATGTGTGAGGAGGTACCTCAGAGTTGTTTTAATTTGCTTTTCTCTAATCAATAGTGCTTTAGAGAATTTTTCTATATGACTATAGAAAGCTTTGATTTCTTCTGAAAACTGCCCGTTCATATCCTTTGACCATTTATCAATTGGAGAATGACTCATATTGTTATAGATTTTACTTAGTTCTCTGTGTATTTGAGCAATGAGGCCTTTATCAGAGAAACTTTCTGTAAATCCCATTTCCCCCTCCCCCTGAGTTTTTAGCTTTCCTTCTAATCTTGGCTGTATTTGGTTTTGCTTGTACAAAATCTTTTTAATTTAAGGTAATCCAAATTATCCATTTTATTCCTCACATTGCTCTCTATCTCTTCTTTGGTTGTAAATTCTTCCTTTAGCCATAGATATGATAGATAAAATATTCTATGTCCCCCCTAATTTGCTTATGGCACCTCTTTTATGCCCAAATCATGAACCCATTTTGACCTAGATGTTGGTCTGCCAAACTCCTTTCCAGTTTTCCTAGAAAATTTTTGTCAAATTGTGAGTTCTTGTCCCCAAAACTTGAATCTTTGTGTTTATCAAATACTAGATTACAATGGTCACTTGTCACTGTGTATTGTATGCTTAATCTATTCCACTGATCTACCACTCTATTTCTTGGCCACTACCAGATTATTTTGATGATTATTGCTTTATAATACAGTTTGAAATCTGTTACCGCTAGGACACCTTTCTTCATATTTTTTTCCATCAATTCCCTTGGTATTCTTGATCTTTTGCTCTTCCAGATAAATTTTGTTAATTGTCCAGTTTTTTGTAGGTGAATGAAACTTTGAGCGTAAAACACCGAAGCACATTTTTTCCTGTAGTCACTTTAAAGTTCTTTAACTTGTCACACCCAAATGAGTAACTATTGTCTCAAAACTCTGAGGCCAACTTAAGTCAGCCACTGCTGTTGTAGAATGCTGAGGCATATTTATGTCTCCAGACGAGTGAAATGTCGAATGTCATCCTCCCTGTTACATAAATATTCATGCTCAACTCCCCACCTCTCCTCTTTCTGAACCCCAGAAAACTATTAAATTCCTTGAGGGAAGAGGCTGGGTTCTTTTTCATATATGTATCTCTAGGACTGAGCATAGGGTCTTACATCTCTTAGCTATAGGGAGTGGATCTGTGATTTCAATGGGGTAGAGAACTCTGGGATGAGGAAACTCCCTCTATCAATGAAGTTCAGTGCCTTCTCTGCAACATCTAACATCTATGCGAGTTTTCTCTCGCATAACAGAAAAGAACATCTGCAAGAATTTTTCTCACATTTTCTTCTTGGAAATACTGTATTTCAGGAAACGTTCTTTTGACATCCTGTTTAATCATTACTCAAAGCTCTTTATCCTGGAAAAATTTGTTCCAAAGACTCCCTTCATCCTGTGAAAGAGGATTATTGATCATCAAATCTTGCTGTCCTTCTTAGAGCACTGAGAGATTTGCCCATACACAACTAGTATGTGTCAAAGGCAGGACTTAAACCCAGGTTTTGAGGATAGCTTTCCATGCTGCCTCTCAATGATTGTTGAATCGAGCTGAAATTTATCATTTCTCCTGAGTTTTTTTTTCTGTCTATGTCAATAATCATCATCTGTGAGCACAGCAACCTATTATCATATTCACTAATATAAATAACATAAATATAATAATAGTGTATAGCAGTTATGAAACTTTGATGTAAGGAAGTGGAAAACACTGACCTACTAGCCTTATAAAGAGGGGGTGAAGAGGTCCTTTGGCTTCTTGCTGTTATTTTGGCCTTTGTGAACTTTGTAGAACCAAGGCTGACCTTGCCAATTTGTGGATGTGTTGTCAAGACAGGTCCCAGCATCCTGGCCTCATCGTGCGTGTGAAGCGAGCCAGTGATGCAACGTGCTGGCATGTGTGACAAGGGGAGGGAAAGAGAGCTTGTTGGCTAGGGTTTCAAGGAGTGTGATTAGATTAGTGCTGGAGCTGCCTGTCTGCCAGAGATGGGAGGGCTGCTTCTATTGATTTGGGAGGTAGGAGTAGAACCTCTCGACTGGCAGCAGAATAAAAGGCAATAGCCCACGAGGAGTGAAACCAGAAATTCATTTCAGCAATACTGCCTCTTTCCCCCTCTCCTCTCCTCTCCCTTCCTCTCTTCTCTGTCTCCCTCTCCTCTCCACCTGTCCCCTCTGTCTCCCCTCTCCTTTCCTCTCTTCTTCTCTCTTCCCTCTCCCTCTCTTCTCCTTTCCCCTTTCCTCCTCCTCTGCCCTCCTCTCTCCTCCCTTATCCTCTCCTCCCCTCCCTTCTTCCTCCCTTCTCCTTTCCTCTCTTCTTCTCCCTCCCCTCCCCTCTCCTCTACTCTCCTCTCTTCCCCTCTCCTTTCCTCCTCCCCTCCTTCTTTCCTCTCCTTCCTCCCTCCCCTCCCCTTATTCCATCCCCTCCTCGTCTCTCTTCCTCTTCTCACCCCACTCTTCCCCTCCCATTTTTGACTCTTTTGGATTTTCTAGATAGACCTTCATATCATTTGAGTCTGCATGCTCTTTGCAAGGAACTATGGTGGTTCTTCTCTTCTTTTGTTTTAATGTCTGAGACTGTCCCTATAATGCCAGTATATTTGGAAAGTAAAAAATGAATCTGTGATGTTTCCATTCCCCATTGGCTTTCATCTGAATGCTTTGGTATGGCACAGACCCAGTCTACTTTTCTTATTCCTCTTCTGCCCACATTGTTGGCCTTTCTTCTAAGCAAATACAGGCAGGGTTATTATTTTCTTGGCATATTTTATTTTGTAGGTCTCTGTGATAAAATTGGAAAAGACAATAAGCTATATTTAGTAGGCACTGTATGCTAGGCATTGTACCAGTTATATGAAGAACTCAGCCTTTACTCTCATTTGTAGTCATGATTGTTACCAGACACCTGCATCCTGCGAATAATTTCTTATTCATCAGAGCCTGGGAGAACAGCAACCATTTTGATAATGCACAGAGATCCGTGGGGTGCAGTGGAAAGAACATTGACTTTGAAGGCAAAGAAACTGGGTGCTGCTATTTACTTCAGTTGTGACCTTGGGTGAGTCACTTCCCTTAATCTAGGCCTCATTTTTCTTATGTGCAAAATAAGGGCATTGGACTGGATTGCCATGATTCCTTCTTCCTTTTGATTCTATGAATAATAACATTATTTCAACACTTCATGGATAAGATTCCTTCAATGTAAGTACTCCTTCCATCAATTCAAGTCACAAAATCTCCCTGCTTTAGCTTTGGTAGGTGGGTTTTTATTTTTTTGTAGTTAAAAAAATTCATCCTTCTCTGGCTACAGCTCTGTTAATGAGTCCGTCTAAATTTAGCTAGTCTGGTCTTCAGATGATGGATACCATCTCTAATTGGGCCTGTACTCAAAGTTGTTCAGCTTTTAATGCCAGGGCCAGTGCTCTTCTGGCACAATCTCTAAGAACCAGAGTTCAGCCAGGTGTGTGTGTGTGTGTGTGTGTGTGTGTGTGTGTGTGTGTGCCTGTAATCCCTGTTTCCAAGGAGGATGAAGCTGGTGAATTGCTTGAGTGAGAGAGTTCTGAGCTGCAGGAGGTCTAAAGCCAATCAGGTGTTTGCATTAAGTCTGGCACCAATCTGGCAAGCTCCCAGGATGGTGGGTAAGCTCCCAGGCTGATTAAGTAAGGAGGAGAGAGTCCCCCCTCCTGGAGTTAGAAACAGAACAAGCCAGAAGTCCAGCACTGATCAGTAGCGGGATAGGCCTGTGAGTGACCACTGTACTTCCAGCCTGATCAAGGTAGGAAGACCCAGTCTCAAAAATTAACAAATAACCCAGGACTCCCACTTTGCTATGATGGGGTGTCAGAATAGGACTTTTGTCTGTAGTTTTGTTGACAAAGGAAACTCCCAGCAAAGAAAGTACCTTTCTCAATACAATCCAGCAACTATTCTACAACTTATAGCCTTAGAAAGTTGCCAGTGGACCCTAAGAGATCAGACCACCTGCCTAGGCTCACGTGTCCAGTGTGTGTCAGAAAAGAGACTTGAGTCCTGGGGGTGGCCCTCTATTATGCTAGGCCCTCTAGTCTCTATGTCTTTCCAGAGTAGGCCTTTAGTGGAGGAGAAATAATGATAATCAATACCGTCTCACACATTTATAGTGCTATATACTCTACAAAGCACATTTATATCCATAATAATAAAAACTCTTTATTTCCATAGTACCCTAACATCTGCAAAGTGTTTTCTGCACAGAAAATGTGTAAAGTAGGTAATGAAACGATTTTTGTCCTCATGTTACAGATGCAGAAAGTGAGGTTCAGAGAAGTTAAGTTGTTATAATAAGTGTCAGATAAGTATCAGACACAGTATTCAGGTCTTCTGAGTCCAAGTTTATTTCTCTGTCCACCATAATACTCTGCTTCTTATCAGCGGGTCTTCAGAAAAACTCCATGAAGGGAGCCCAAGTCTCCTCCCCATAGTTGAGGAGAAAAGGTTGTTATCAGTGTATGGAAAAAGGTCCATGACCAGGGTAGATGGGTTTAAACGTCCTGTTTCAGTGAATGGTCTTTCTTCTAATCATCCAGTTTACCTGGAGGAATTTCATTTAGCACAATGGATACCTGTATTGCTAGTTTCTTGATTTAGTTCTTGGTTTTTGATTGGTGGTCAGTGAATTGATCTATACAGCTACAGTTGAATTGGAAGTAGGCATGACTGATCTATTTCTTTGGTCTGAGTCTTTGTGGCCATTTTATCTGGTACCACAAGAGGCAGAGAAACTAAAGGGACTATTTTCTGTCACCCTTGAACTTGAACCACGGCAGTTTAAGGCTGCGATTGACTATGAATCAATCAGAATGACAGTATGGTATTGGGAGATGAGGGCTGGAACTCTCCATTCACAAAAGACTTGAGATCAAATCTCATTTCAGACTCTTAGGCATTCTATGACATGGGCAAGCAACTTGTCATCTTTGACACTCCCTATCTGTAAAATAGCAACAATCCTCGTAGTACCTCTCTTTCAGGGTTGTTGTTGGTGGGGGGAGGGCAGAGGTCTTGCGATAATGTATATAAAGTGTTTCGCAAATCTCAAAGTACTAAATAGATGTAAATAATGAAAAAAACTAAAGCTGGACAAGCTGAGATAGATCTGAAGGCATAATAATGATCAATAAAACCATATTTTCTAGCTTACAGCTTGCAAAATGTTTTCTTTTCTGTGCCTTTGTCATGTTATAGCTGGATGAGAAGTTATCTTATAAACAATAAAATAATAATTTAATGAGAGCTGACATGTTTTTAGCATTTTAATATTTATCAAGTGTCACCATTTATTAATTAAATTTATTTGGTCCTTAAATTTAATTATTTATTATTATTATTAAATTTAATTATTAATTAATTTATTTGGTCCTTAAAACAACCAGGGAGGTAGTACAGGAGTTATTATCCCCATTTTGCAGATCAGGACACTGAGGCAAAGAGAAGTGGAATGACATGTCTGATGTCACACAACCAGTGAGGGGATCTGGGACTCCAACTCAGTCCTCTGACTTTAAGTCCTTTCATTCTTTTATATCCTCTACTTTGTGTTGGAACATTTTTATTCTCATCAAGTCGTGATGGTTGCATCTGTGTCTTATAAACAGGCATAGGCAATAAAACAAATTCCTACATTGGTTATGTGCAAAAATGTGTCTCATTCTGCATCTTGAGTATATAACTTCTCTATCAGGGTATGGCTAGCATACTTCATAATTAGCTATTGCATGAATCAGAGTTCTTAAGTTTTTCATAGCTGTTTTCCTTTGTAATGTTGTTGTTATTGAAGAAATTGTTTTCCTGGTTCTGCTCACTTCACCCTGCATCAGCTCATATAAGTCTTCTTAGGTTTCTCTAAAACCATTCATTTCATCATTTCTTTTTTTTTCTTTTTTTTTTTGGTATTTCATCATTTCTTATGGCACAATAGTACTCTAATATTTTCATGTGTTTGGTCACTCTCCAACTGATGGCATCCCATTAGTTTCTAGTTTTTGCTATTATAAAAAGAACTAATATAAATATTTTTGTATACATGCATCCTTTTCCTCTTTTTCGTTCTCTTTGGGTTATAGTGGTACTACCAGTACTGCTATTGCTTGGTCAAAGGCTATACACAGCTTATTGACTTTTGGGGCATAGTTCCAGATTTCTTTCAAGAGTGGCTGAGTCAATTAATATCTCTGCCAATAGTGCATTAATGTGTCTATTTTCCCACAAGCCCTTCAACGACTTTTCTCGACATCTTTGCTAATTTGATGGGTGTGAGTTGGAACCTCAGAGTTGCTTTGCTTTGTATCCCTCTAATTATTAGTGATTTGGAGACTTTTGTTTGTAAAATAATGTTTTATTTTCCCAATTACATATAAAAACAATTTTAAAATTCATTTTTAAAAATTTTGGGTTCCACATTTTTTTCCTCTCTCCCCTCCCACCTCCCTGAGACATTAATCAATTTGATATAGGTCATACATGTGCAATCATGCAAAACGTATTTCCATATTAGTCATGTTGTGAAAGAAAACACAGACCCCCCCCAAAAAACCCGCAGAAAAAAAGTGAAAAATAATATCCTTCAATCTGCATTCAGACTCCTTTAATTCTTTCTCTGGGAGATAGCATGTTTTTCACTATGATACCTCTGGAATTGTCTCTGGTCACTGTATTCCTGAGAATTAGCTAAGTCACTCGCAGTTGATCATTGCTCAGTGTTGCCGTCACTGTGTACAATGGTCTCCTGGTTCTGGATTTAGATAGTTTTAAAATATGGTTGTTGATAGATTGGATTTCTTTCCTACAGTTGCCTAGATAAATCCTTTGGCCAGTTATCCTTTGTCTCTTATTCTCACAATTTGAACCAGTTCCTTATGTATCTTACTTTTATCAGAGAAACTTGCTGAAAAGATTTTTCTTCCAGTTACCTGCTTCCCTTGTAATTTTTAGCTTCATTGGTTTTGTTTGTGTAAAAATTTTAGAATTTTATTTAGTCAGAATTCTCCATTTTATCTTCCTTGAGTCTTAGTCATCTTTTCAGACAAAATGTTTTCACCACCTTTGCCTTGGAGCAGTCATTGTGGTTCTGATATCATTAGACAGCATCTCTGTTTAGCATCCCTAGATAGCGTACTTAATGTTAACATCACGATCCATTTTTAGAGCAGCTTCTTCTCAGTGTTTGGGAGAGACCCTTATGAAGCAGGTGTGGTGTAGTAAAAGGGGTGGGGGGTTGGATTTGGAGTCAGAAGTGCTGGGTTTGAGTCCTGGCTTTTCTCAGTTCCTAGCTATGTGACATTGGGAGAGCAACTATCTCTCTCAGCCTTAGTTTCCTTCTTGGAAAAAGGAGGGAGTTGGATTATAGAGTTTCTAAATTTCCTTTAACTCTAAATGGACAATGTCTAGCAAAGTGTCTGGCACATAGTGGGCAATTAATAAGTACTTCTTGATTAGATATTATGAAGGACTGGGGTTGGAATCAGGAAGCTCTGTTGCTTAGCACTTGTGTGAGCTTGGGCCCCCCAAACTGGCCCTTTTTGTGTCTTTGTTTTCTCATAGGTTACGAGGGGAAAATAAGATATTGCCTGCCATACCAGATTTTTACGCGGAAAGAACTTTGTGAATCCTAAAGCACTTTATAAGTATGAATTATTAAAGCTGTTAGGTTTGTGACTAATCAGAAGGGATTTTTGACTCCTGAGGGTCACTCGAGAAGACAGCAGGGGACGTGCAGAAAGACGTGCCTGGCAGTGGGGAATGGCCGGCCCATTACCCAGGGACCGGCTCCCCAGAGAGCAGTCAGGGCAGAAGGAGACACCAAGCTGTTTGCCCCATCTTAATTATCACTCATTAAGTGCTTTGTTTGAACAGAAGGCCTGAAGTTGCCAAAGGCTGGCAGCTTCTCGCACAGACTCCGAAGCAGCAAGGTCAGCCTCTGCCGGCTGTCCCTTCCAGGGGATGGATGTTTTGTTCACCTCACATAGATAGAATTTGAGAATGGGGTTAAAAATCACTGGATGTGCCATAGGGAGACTACTAGGTCAGAAAGAATGTAGGAGAAGAGGAAAAGAAAGGCCTTTCTTTGCTGACCTTGGGGAATGCACTTCCTGTTAACAAGGTCAAACTGGTGAGGATGTTGATGATTATTTAGGATGATGAAGGTGGCGAGAGTGACTTGGATTTTTCCTTGAGATAATACTGATGTTAGCAACAACAGCTGGCATTTATGTTATGTTTTAAGAGTTTTTAAAGTATCTTTTTATATTTCATTTTTACATCACTTGTTTTATGAATATATATCCCTCTGCCCTCCCCTACCCAGCCAGCTATCTCTTGTAACAAAGAAAAAAAGTTCAATAAAACTAACCAAGGTATGAAGTGAATCTGACAGTACATGCAATAATCAATACCCATAGACCCCCACTTAATGTTTAAAGGTTTGTAAAACGCTTCATATACACTCTCTCTTTTGAGTCTCATGACAACACAGTAAGATAAGTCTTACAGTTGTTTATTACTCCCATTTTAGAGATGAGAAAAATGAATCTGAGAGGCTGACTTGCCCAAGACTATCTCATCATCCTCCGTCCTGGGAAGATAGACTCCAGAGTTTTAGATTCTATTTTGTGTTTTACATTTTAATAAGGGCATCAGTCAGCTGGAATGCATTCAGAGGAGTGTGACTGTGATGGTAAGGGAATGGGAGACAAAGCCACCTATAATTCAATCCTGGGACAATGCTCCCTGCCATCAGGCTGTTCCATGAGCAAGACATTCCATCTCTCTGCTCTAGGGTATTTTCCTTGACTGTCACCAATGCCTGGAATGTTCTACCTCGTCATCTCCACCTACTGGCTTCCCTCACTTCCTTTAAGTTTCAACTAAAATCCCACCTTCTATAGGCAGCTTTCCCTGACCGCTCTTAATTCCAATGCTTTCCCTCTGTTAATTATTGTTTGTTTATTCGATATACTTGCTTGTATGTATTTGTTTGTTGTCTCCCCCATTAGACTGTGAGCTTCTCAAGGGTAAGGATTGTCTTTTTTCTCTTTTTGTATCCCCAGTGCCTAGCACAGTATCTGGCACGTAGTAGGTGCTTAATAAATGTTGATTGATTGATGAGGATCAGCTGCAGGAAATGAGGATGTTTGGCCTGAACCAGAGAGAACATCATGCAGGTGCTGCAAACATCTGAAGAATTGTCTTAGGGGAATTCAGTTTACATTTATTGTTCTCTATCTGGAAGATGCTGTTTTGGTTGCTGGGGATACAAAGATGAAAAATAACCCACCAACAAAGGGTTTACACTCTACTAAGGAAGATTGAGTTTGGGGATTAGAGTTGTGCTGTTTGCTTATAGAGAGCAGAACTAGATTTAGTGAGGTGGAGTTTTCAGGCAGATATTCTGCCTTGGTGTAAGGAAAATTTTGGAATAACTTGAGCTCTCCCACAGTGGCATGGGTTGATGGGAGGTAGTAAGTGCTTTATCAATGGAGGTCTTCAAGCAGAGAATGGTTGGAGGAGATGGGGGAAGGAGGGAGAATAGCATCTGTTCAGAGAATTGGCCATGAAGAGAGGTGGTGGCAACAGGTGCAGAAGCAGGCATATGTTGTCAGAAATGGCCAATGTGTTGGTTTGTTTTACTTTGTACCAGGGGAGGTGTGTGTGTGTGTGTGTGTGTGTGTGTGTGTGTGTGTGTGTGTGACATCATTGGGAAGCAAAAGTGATTTAAAAAAATGATCTTAAGAAAAAAACCACAGGAAATGAACTACTATCCCTAGGCAAGTGGGTCATTTGTTGGGGGGTATCAAACAGGAGATTGCTAAGCATGATTTGGAAGAGATGGATTCTAAAGTCCTAGGGGATTCTGTTTTGACATAATGTTACCAAGTTTCTCTCAACTGATTTTCACATGCCATGGTCCCTTAACCATCATGGTCACCATACTCTGGTGATGCTCCAGTTTGTGGGAGAAGGCTGTTGGACTTTTATTTTTTAAGAATGAACTTTCATTAAAAAAAAATCCTTTTTCAGGCAAGGCTGTGACCAGAGGGGTTCCCAGCCCACCACCAGGTCACTTCTCTCTGCCCTCCACCCCCATCCCAGCTAGTTTTCCCTCCCCTAGTTTTGTACCTACTTAAATTCTCAGCCCAGGCCACCCAGAGGCAGTGGGGTTGCTGATGGCTCATGGGGCAGCCCCACCAGCTGTTCTTTCCAAATTCCCTGGGATTCAAGGCCGGGCGCTGGGTGATTACACTGCTGTTATCTGGGATTAGCTATTTTCGCTCCCTGTATTTATATCATGGAAGCTGCAGCGTGATGCTTCCAGATGCCAACATGGGCGAGCTGCGCCTTCCTTCTGGACTCACCTGCCACTCAGCGAAAGCCACGCAACACTGCACTTGGCTGGGGACCAGGCTCCGTTCACCCTCCTCAATCAGCACTACACTCCCAGACCTCCAGGGTCTCCAACCGAGAGAGCAGTGGAGACTACTTAACAGTAACAGGCAAAGGCTGGTCCCAGGCTGGAGGGGGCAGGGGCGGGGTGGGGGTTGGCAGCTTTCCCTGGAGAAGACGCCTGTCACTTCTTTAATCCTCTGAAGCCTTTGAGTCTAGGATCTCTGTTGGCTCCTCTTCCCGCTCCCCACCTCCTCCCCTCGCCGCTCCCCACCTCCTCCCCTCGCCGCTCCCCACCTCCTCCCCTCGCCGCTCCCCACCTCCTCCTCTCCCCGCTCCCCACCTCCTTCCCTCCCCAGTCCCACCCCCACCTCCCCAAGTTAGACAGGAGCGGTGCTGCCGACTTCTCATTTTAGAGCCGCACAGAAATGTTCCAAGTGCCGGAGAGGCCGGACCCGAGGTGCGGCAGGTTTCAAAGCGCCAGCTATCGGTTTTGATATTTTGCCCAGGGTGGGTCTCCCGCTCCTCCCGGGGATGCCTGATCCTCTTTGGGGGAATGCGAAGATCCTTCTCCCTTTCCAATAACTGCATTGTTTGCGTCCCCCTCCCCCGATCAACCAAGAAGCGTTTATTAGGCGCTTATTACGTGCCCCAACTCTGTGCTAAGTGTCGAAGCTCCAGAGACTGAAAACGACGGAACCCGTCCTCCGGAAGCTCTCGGACTAATTGGGGAAACAATATGTACATTTGAGGCAAAAGCAGGACGCATACAAAGCAAACATAAGCTGACCTTGGATAAGAAGGCGCTAGACATTTATAAACTACAAAGCACTTCTTTTTCCTATAGTTTTTCTTTAAATTATGAACTTGACAAACATCAACGAACATGAACATTTCCATACACAAAGGCCAAAAAGTAGAGGTTTGTATATGAAAGTCTGAATATTACATCCAAATGTTAAGTATTAATTTTCTTAGGAGGCAGCTTGGGATAGTGGATAGAGAGTTGGCCTTGGAGTCAGAGAGATGGGTTCGTTTCATCACCGCCATATATTGGCTGAATAACTCCGGACCAGTCACTTAACCACCCAGTGAACTCGTAAGCTCTCTAATACTATAAAAATTGCAAAGAAGGTGCTAACCTGAATTCATACGAGGAGTTTCCTCGAATGAGAATTCCCTATAGCATGGAAATCACAGATCCATCCTTGTTCTATATTAAATTTATGACAGTAGAGATAGTTACAGCAATGACTGCCTTGTTTGTCTGTGTATCTTTCTTTCTAACATGTTTAAAATTAACATTTTAAAAATGTTTAATTGCTACTTTCTCTTCCTCCTCCTCTTCTTCTTTCTCTTCCTCCTTCTTCCTATCATCATTATTCACCTACCCACTTCCATATACTATTCAATTTTAAGGGTTACTTTTTCCTGGGTTTAAATGGAGGGAATCATCTGGAGGCAGGAGACTGGGAAGTTCTTCCCACCTTAAAAGTCGAGAGATAAAATCCCTGTGCAGTCACCCCTCAATGAAGTCCTAGCAGGATTAAAATTTACTGGGAGATTACATTCTAGCCTTAACCTTATTGTTTTATTTTTTTAAAAAATCTTATTTTGTATTGATATCTTTTGTTTTTGTATCACTTTCATTTGAAAATATATTCCTCTCCTCCCTCCTACTCACCAAGTCATTCCTTGAAACAAATATTTTTTTTAAAAGAGAGGGGAAAAAAACAGAAAGTAGGTCAGTAAAACTACTACATCATCTGTCTGATAGCACATGTAATGTTCTACACCCACAAACTCTCCCAAGAAGGAGGGGGTGGGTTATTCTTCTTTGGGGACAAACTTGCTTATAATTATTATGCAGTGTTCTGTTTTTGTTGTTCTTTTAATTTTCATTCTTGTGATCCTTATGTATATTGTTTTCCAGGTTCTCTTCATTCTGCATCAGTTCATGTATTCCCCAACTTTCCAAACTGTCCGTATTCATATTTTTTTGTATCATAGTTTTTTTTTAGCCATTTGTCAATCGGTAGTCATCTACTTGTTTCCAATTTCATCCACCGGTATATTATTTCAAACACGTTTTGGAAACCTTTTTTCTTCACCTAAAAGTCATTTGAATCCCCATCATTTTACAGATAAGCAATCTTCCTTTTGCTTTCAATCCAAATGGTACCCAATCCACAGTTGATTTTTAAAAG
Source organism: Phalanger gymnotis (assembly GCA_028646595.1). Lineage (NCBI taxonomy): Eukaryota > Metazoa > Chordata > Mammalia > Diprotodontia > Phalangeridae > Phalanger > Phalanger gymnotis. The sequence goes on from CM053625.1 coordinate 60,410,758, forward strand.
CTGAATAGTAGACATAAAGCATCTACATGTTCATTCATTCATTTGTTCATAAACTCACTCAAGGAATATTTACCAAATACCATCTGTGTGTGGAGCTCTGTGCTGGGTGCTGGAGAATAAATACATTTTAGATAAGCCATTATTCCTACCTACATTGGAGCTCCCATTCTAGTAGCAGGATAAGACATACACCCAGATAATAATAAAAGATGCAGGGTGCATCAGAGAGGGGCAAATGCCTCCCTTTGCTTCTTTGAAGAGATAGGAGTTTAAGGGTGTGGAACACTACATATAATATCAGACGTTCCCAATATTTTAGTCAGTTTTGCTGAACTTATTTTCACTCTTTTTTCTCCTTTGTTATAAAGGATGGCTTTCTGGGAGGGGATGGAAGGAGGGAGTACTTTGGGAACGAATTATAGGTGAGGCAGAAACAAAATATATCAATATTTTTTTTAATAGAGAGGTACAAGTCATGTGCTATGTCAGGTACCAGGACTAGGAGAGATCTCTTAAAAAATAGTCCTGGATTTAGTGTGGAAAGATCTGAATTCAAAACTGGGTTCTGACACTACCTTGTCATCTCCTTCAGCTTCTGAGGCCTCCATTGACTTCACTTGTAAAATAAAAGTGTTGGACTAAATGATCTTTAAAGTCCTTTGCAACTCTAAATCTATATTCTTCTATTTCTTTTGAGTTGGGCTTTAATCAATGTGTTACATGGATTATTCATTTTGCAGAATTTTTTTTGTGACATCAACAAAACACTACTACTATGGACCATATGGCGGGACATGGAAATAGCTTTAGTAATGATAACACTTATTCAAGAATATGCTTGTAATGAAGTGGAACCCACATTTTCCTGTGGTTATCCACAGACAATTCTGCTGCTCAAGTAAGTTTAATTATAAACTTATTCAATATGTTATTCAATAACATCCATTGTGAATATTGAAGATCTAAAACGTTCCAAGCTTCCTAGGTAATAACGGGGTTGATTACACAAGAGCTATGAGACTTTCATTGCCCCCAAGGAGTTTACAATGTCCTAGACATGAATGGAGACTATAATGGAGCATAATATAAGAGAGTGATAAATGTAAATATGTTTGGTAACCAGTAGTGTGGTCCAGTGAAGACAGCCCTGGGGCTGAAGCCTGAAGACTTATGTGAGTTTTAAATGCCCTTCCGGTTCTAATCTCGACGATGCCACGGCTTAAGTATGATTCCTGGCTGTTACTTCCTACCTCTGTGACCTCTGGCAAGTTATCTCTGCCTAGGATGAGCAATGGATTTGGAACCAGAGAAGAGGGAGGTTGGAATCCTGGCTCTGCCACTATTTGCAACAAAAATCCCAGGTACTTTTGGGTCGCCATGATATTGGTCAAGTCTCTTTCTCTTTCTGGGCTTGTTTTCTCCTCTGTAAAATAGAGAACTGGCTGAAAAAACTCCAAGGTCTAAATCTCCAAATGCTATTGTTATGGACCTTCAATTTCTTCTTTCCCCCAAAGATCCTCTTGCTGCCTCTTACTCTGGCCCCCATGGACTACGGTCTGTCTCTTCCATGGAGCTTCAGGCCCCCTGCTGGCTTTTGGAGACAGGGACAATTGAAGCAGTGACTGAACTGAAAATGTTGGCAAGTGCTTGGGTGTGTAAGTACTTCACAAGCAGTCAGGTAAGGGAGACCACAGGGACAGGATTGAGGCTTCCAGCACTTTGTGTGACAAACAATGGTTCAGGGACAAAAATACGTATTGGAGCCAACTATATTAAACAAGTCCGTTTACTGCCCATCCTGGTCTTTGTATAGAGCCTGTGTACAGGGAGATGATGTTATTTATCCCTGAAACTCCAGTACCTGGGGGTGGTGCTGTGCAAAATAATGCCTTCTAGAAGAGAAACCAGAGCCAAATCTTTATTTTATTCTAGTCAGATGGCAAATTTGAAGGGGAGGAGGGCAGGAGATTGTTAATTCTGGGAAGGTGAGATTGTGTGGTGTAGTAGAAAATAAAATCCTGGTTCTGGAGTCTGAGGATCTGAATTTGAAGCTCAGTGTCTGCCTTCCTTCTTTCTTTCCTTCCTTCCTTCCTTCTTTCCTTCCTTCCTTCCTTCCTTCCTTCCTTCCTTCCTTCCTTCCTTCCTTCCTTCCTTCCTTCCTTCCTTCCTTCCTTCCTTCCTTCCTCCTTTCCTTCCTTTCTAGACAATAGGGCTTAGGGCTTAAGTGACTTGCCTAGGGTCACACAGCTAGTAAGTGTCAGGGACTGGATTTGAACTCAAGTCCTCCTTATTTGAGAGTCAGTTCTCTCTCTACTTCAACACCTAGCTGCTCCAAGCTGTGTGTGTGTGTGTGTGTGTGTGTGTGTGTGCGCGAGCGCGTGTGTACGTGTGTAGATTAATTGATTTCCAAGGTCTCTATCTCTTGCCCTAAATACTATATGAAATAAAATTATAGCCAACACATCTTTTCATAAGAGTGCATGGATTTAAAAATTGCAGTGTTTTACTTTTAATTCTTTTCCTTTCTCCTCCAGTGAGCCATAGGCCTATTTGCTTTTAAATCACGATGTTGTTATTCTTAATAACATCAGGCTCACAAAAATGCTTTATTTAGAATGATCCTCTTTGAGTTAGATAGAGTGAATAGTGCGCCACCCAGCTGCCTAGGCGATAAGATAGAACTCCCCCAAAGGAGAGACAATGGCAGGCAGGGGAGGAGCTCAAAATCATGTTACATGAGTAACAGTTGAAGGAAATGAGAACATTTAGCCATGAGAAAAGGATATCTGAGGGGGCCATGATGGCTATCTTCAAATATTGGAAGGCCTGTCCTGGCAGAAGAAAGATTGAACTTGTTCCATGTAGCAACAGAGGTCAGAGCCTGGGCCAACAGGGGACAGTTAAAGGGAGGCAGATTTCATCCCAATATAAGCTAAGAGTTTGAGAGTCAGGTACCATAGGGGAAAGTTGAAAGAACTCTCTTCCCCCAGTCCTAACCATTCCTCTCCCTTCTCAGTACAGATTAGTGCAGGGGTGGGGAACCTTTGGCCTTGAGGCCACCTGTGGCCAAACTGGACTCAAAGAGCTGAACTTGAGGACCTAGAGGGCCACAGGTGGCCTCAAGGTCAAAGGTTCCCCACCCCTGGATTAGTGGATGGAGAGTTGGCTTATGAATCACAAAGCCCTAAATTCAAATTCTGCCTTTTTCACATACCAGCTGTGTGATCCTGGGCTAGGTATTTCACCTCTCGGTAGCTCCAGCCAACTCTTTAGAATCTAAGTTATAGAATACTGGACAAGCTGAGTTGGTAGGGAAAGCCCCTCACCTGGATGTCTCTGCACAATAAAATCACAGATCTGAGTTTAAAAAAACACTTTCTAAAAATTAGGATTGTACAATTATGGAATGAACTGCCTTGAAAAGTATGAACTGTTTGTCCTGGGACATAATGAAGCAGAGCCTTGATAACTTTTTGTAACACGTGGTGTAGATAAGACCCCCACATTGGGAGGGAACACAGACAGGGTGTTCTCTAAGCTTACTTCTAATTCTAAGACCCAATGATTCCATTTTATAAAAAAAAAATAAAAAAAAAAAAGGGGACTACAAACAGATGGCAGCATTAAAGCTTCCCCTCCCCGAACTCTTTTTTTCTAATGCTCCCTGCCCCAACCCACATCTTCATGGCTGTTCTTCCTGCCTTTCTTCTCTCAGCCACCCTCCACATCCCTGTCTGAGTCACCTTCCTAATGCCCTTCTCTGCTCCTCTCATTTCTCTGCTCAGAATTATAGAACCAGAGCATCTTCGGACCAGAAAGGGTCTCAAAGACAACCCAACTCAGCCCCTACCCGGAAACATGGATTCTCCTCACAACATCCCCATTGAGTGGTCATCCAATCATGAATGACAGTGCTCATATATCAGTGTGAAGAACTCTCTCCTAGAAAGATTTTCCTTACATCAAGCAGACTCCTGCTTCCCCGTAACCTCCATTCCTGGTTTAGTTCTGCCCTCTGGAGTCAATCAATTCAATCAATGACAAATGTTTATTAAGTGCCCATTCTAGGTACTGGGAATACAAAGATGCAGAATGAAACAGTCCCTACATTTTAATTTTTTCTTTTTAAAAAAAATTATTATTTCATTTTTCCTCAATTACATGTAAAGCAATTTTAACATTCATTTTTGAATTTTTTATTTGTTTTTAATTTATGGAATATAACAAGCATTTCCATAGCATAGTATAATAAAAAAAGAGATGATTGCACATGAAAATCCAAATCTCCAAATTCCTTTCCTTCCTTCTACTCCTCTCCCATCTTTGAGAAAGCAAGCAATTTGATATAGATCATATACATGCAGTCACAAAAAACATATTTCCATATTAGCCATATTGCAAAAGAACACAGACCAAAAACCCTCCAAAACAAACAAAAAACCCAAGAAAAATTTTTAAATTTTCCATTCAACAAGTATCTATCAAGCACCGACTATGTATAAGGTGCTATTTCATTCAGGGTCCATGAATTTATGGTTTAGAAAATACACACACACACACACACACACACATATATACATACTCAATTTCAATAAAATTTGTTTCCTTTATAATCTTATACATTTTATTTTATGCATAGACTTCACCAGATTACCAAAGTGACCCAAGACACCCCTTCACCATGATAGCCTTTTAATTATTTGAAGAAAGAAATCATGCCTTCCTTAAGTCTTCTCTTTTCCAGGCTTAACATTCCTAGCTCCTTCAACTGACCCTCACATGGTATGGACTCTAAACACCCTAGCAGCTCCTGATTGCCTAACCAATAAAGTATAAACTCCCTTTCTTGGCATCCAGGGCTCTCCAGAGCTGACTCCAACCTATCTGTGCAGTCTTATCTCGGCGTACTCCCTTTAACGTATCCCACATACCAGTCCGACTGGAATACCTCTCTGCCTCACACTCTCCCCCTGCTTTTTTACAGCTGTCAGTTCCTTTGTTTATGCTACTGCCCATTCTTTGAGCTGACACCTCCTTCCTCCCTCCTCTTAACCTGCCTCTGATGAAGTCCCTCCTTTCTATTGAAGCCCCACTCAGATTTCACCTTTTTTCATGAAGACTTTTCTTCCCAATTTCTCCCATATTTCCACTATTCCTCCCTCTTAGGTCATAGCCTCATTAATTCCTAGCTGGAATATTGCACTAGCCTCCCAATTGGTTTCTCTGCCTCCAATCTCCAATTGGAATCCATGATCCACAAAGCCATCAAAATGATCATCTTAAAACACAGGTATGACAATGTTACTCTTCTGATCACAAACCTCCAGTGGCTCTCTAGCTCCTCTAGGATAAACCACAAACTTTCCTTTGCAGGAAAATAAAGCTAATGTAGCTAAACAGTGCAGTAGGTAGAGTGGTTTAATGTCGAGAAGATCAACTGGGACATATCACTTAACTTCTTTTAGCCTCAGTTGTTGTCTTTTGTCCATCACATTTTTATTGCTGTTGTTGAATTGCGTTCAATTCTTGGTTTTCTTGGCAAAGATACTGGAGTGGTTTGCCATTGCCTTCTACAGCTCGTTTTACAGATGAGGAAACTGAGGTAAACAGGGTTAAATGACTTGCCCAGGGTCACACAGCTAGGAAGTGTCTGAGGCCAGATTTGAATTCAGTTCTTCTTGACCGCAGGCCCAGCTTTCTACCCGCTGCACCACCTAGCTGCTCCTCTTTTTAAAAATGGGGGATGATAATAGTACTTATGTCATAGGGCTGTGATGAAGATCAAATGAGATAACACATGTAAAGTGCTTTGAAAACCTCATATATTTTAGCAACTGGGGGGAGGGGGTGGCATTTGAAACCCTTCCTAGTCCTAGTCTAGCTTTAATCTATTTTTCCAAATGACTTTACATCACTCCCTTTATGCATTCTACATCCCAGCTACACGCTGTCCCCTCTGCTGTTTCTTCTACTCACCATTCCATCTTTTGCCTCCACTCTTTTCTTTTTTTTTAAAAATTATTTTTTTTTGGGGGGGTGGAAATGGGGAGAAAAATCTGTAATTCAAACGCATGTGAAAATTAATGCTGAAAACTAAAGATGTTAATAAAAAAAATTTAAAAAAAAAATTATTTTTTTTAGACTGGGGAAGGCTGGGCAATTGGGGTTAAGTGACTTGCCCAAGGTCACACAGCTAGTAAGTGTGTTGAGTGTCTGAAGCTGGATTTGAACTCAGGTCCTCCCGAGTCCAGGGCTGGTGCTCTACTCACTGCACCACCTAGCTACCCCTCCACTCTTTTCTCATATGCATGGAACACTCTGCCTCTTGGAATTCCTGGCTCCTTCAAGCCTCAGCTCAGGATGCATCTCCTTCCCAAGACCTATCCTGATCCTCCTCCATGTTTAACAGTCTGCTTCACTTCCCCGCAGAACTTCCTTTGTATTTTCTTATTGGTTTATGTGAAAATCCCTCTTCCAACCCCCACCCCCAACCCCCTCAGTAGAACACAAGTTCTTTGAAGGCAGGGACTCTTCTTTTTTGTTTTTGTATCTCTAGTGTCTCAGATACTTTCTTGCACATTAAAAATAACTATTTTGTTGAATTGACTGAAGTGCTCTCTTCCTCAAATTCCTCATAGCATATTTTCTTTGTTCTTGTTAAACTCTTAATAGCTATTTTCATGCTTTTCTTTCCCTCCATTGAGTTGTAAGTTCCCTAAATGCAAGAGCTAAGTTCTTTTTTTGCATTCCAAGTACACATAATAGTCCCTTAATTATTTTTTGAATGAATGAACGAACATGCATTTATTAAGCTCTTTGTATGTGCAAAGCATGAATGAAAACACATTTATTAAGCCCTTCCCATGTACAGAGCACTCTTCTAAATGCTGAAGATACAAAAAGAAAATCAGAGTCTTTGCTCTCAAGGAGCCCACATTCTAATCTAACAACAAATTTAGGAGGGCACAGTACCAGGGTGGATTGTAAGGCCCTATGGCCTGGGTGGCAAATAATCCAGGTGGATTAGTGTGTAGAGAACAGACAAGATACAAAAATAATACAAATAATACATAATTATACAAATAATAAGATACAAACACTTCTTCAGTGTTTTTTCCATTGATTAAACTTGATATGTTTCTGATATTAAACCATTTGATGGTGCCAAGGACTTTCTCATGGAGAACTCATTTTGGTGGTGGTGGTGTTTTTCAGGTCTTTAGTATGTGAAGGGAAGGGAACGTTTATTAACACCTTCTATGTACCAGATACTGTATTAAGCACGTCACAAGTATTTTCTCATTTGATTTTCACAATAACCCTGTGAGGTAGTTGCTATTGTGATCCCTATTTTACAGTTTGGGAAATTGAGGCAGAATGAGGTTAAATGACTTATTCAGTATCGTACAATTGGTAAGTGTCTCAAGGCAGATTTGAACCCAGGTCTTCCTGACTCCAAGCTGAGTACTTTATCCCCTGCATCCTCTAGAAAGGTGCTTTGTAATCTGAGAAGTACTATATGAATATGAGCTGTCACTGTTGTCATTGCCATTATCTTCAGGAGTAATGGGCATAGAGAGGAAGTATTGTAGTAGGACTTCTTGTCCTTGAAGTTAGAGAGTCTTGGGTTCAAGTTCTGACTATAGAGTAACTCAGGTAAGTCACTTTCTCTCTCTGAGTCTCAGAGAATGCAAAATGAAGAGATTAAAGTGGGAATTCAAAAAAAA
>CM053625.1:60418984-60439477 GCA_028646595.1 Phalanger gymnotis
TAAACTATTGTTAGAGGGATCCATAGGTTTCATCAAACTGCCATAAGAGTCCATTACATACCAAAAAAAAAAATCCCTATTATGAAGCAAGAGGAATTCTAGAGGTCATCTAGTCCCATCTTCACTAAAGGGAAACAGACACAGAGGGGAGGAGACTTGTCCAAAGTCACATAACTCATATAGCAGAGTCAGGATTTGAACTATGATCTTTGGATTCCAGATCCAGTGTCCTTTCAATCCTATCCTTTCAGAAATATCTCTACGCCAACCCCCCCCCAAGTTCAGACTTAATTTGAATAGTTCTATTGATGGGGAACTCACTATTTCCTGTGGCAGTTCACTCTATTTCTGGATAGCTCTAATTGCTAGGAAGCTATCTTGATGTGATCCCCTCCTCACTCTGCTCCAATGTGTCCCTTGTCCTGTGGAAGGATTAGATTTCTTCTGCTTGGTCCTGTAGGGGATGGCAACAAGTAATTCAGCCTTACTGGGTTTCAGGTTACTCCTTTGTAAAGAAGTCAGACTGGAGAATCACTAAGCTCTAAATCCTAAGATCCTAAGGTTGGAGGAAGCTGATTTTATCTCAGTATAAGCGGCATCCTAGCTATATGACCATAGGCAAATAACCTAACTCCCCCTAAGCCTCAGTTTCTTCATATGTAAAATAGTCAAATACCTGTTGTAGTTAACCTCACAAAGCTGTCGTGGGGATCAAATGAGACAACATGTACAAAGCACTTTATGTCAACTTCAATCACTTAGCCTCTTTAAGCTTCAGTTCTGCCCATCTGTAAAATGGGGATAATAATTACATTACACTCCTTGAAGGACTTTCATGGGGAGTTTTATAAACCAAACTTTGCTTTCTCCCATCCTTTTGCTCTTATAAATACTCTTTCCCTTTAGTTCATCACATCATTCTGTCCATGAAAGAATCCTCAAAAGACTCTTCCAGGTTTCTTAGGCATGGACATTTCTTAGTTGAAGTCATGTAGGTTCAGAAAAGCAAGCTCGACTTTTTCATGTGCATTTGCTGAGCAAGACCTTCCATCAAGGACCTCCAGGCAACATTGAAAACTTACTCCTTTGCAGCCAAAGTCAACAAGTCAAGTCAACCTTCACTGATTAAGTACTAAGTTCCAGGCACTTATCCCCGAGGATAAATATAGTTATCCCTTCCATATCTTAGAGGTTAGGGGCATGACACCCTCATAATCTGGAACATTCTCATAAAGTTTTTTGGCCTCCCTTCATACCAGAGAGGAAGTATGAATTATTATGGTATTAAAAGGTAAAATATGCTGATATTATGCAATGCTATACACATATTTTCTACCTTTTTGAGTTTCTAAACTTTTTCTGTGTCATCTGCTGGCCTTTGTATATCATCTGAAGCTTCCACAGGACTCCCCCAAAATTCCTATTTAATTTCTTATGCTGACCCGTGATATATCAAAACCTCAATGGGGAAAGCGGAGATGTGGAAAGGCAAGCAAAACCAAAGACAAGCCCAGCCTTCAAGGAGCTTACATTCTACTGAGGGAAGACTAGACATAAAAGGAAGCTGAAAAGCAGAGAGGGGAACCCAGTGCCAATAGTGGCATTGTGGCAAAGACTGGAGAATGAAGTATGGCTGGTATGGGTCCTTCCTCATAATGAAGGTTCCAGGAAGAAGAGGGTGAAGTTCCAGGGTTACCAATGGAAGGAAATCAGAAGTTGGCTTCCTCAATAGCTACTAAAGAGGTAGTTCCTCAGAGTGAGATCCCCCCAGTCTGGCTCAACTGCCCATCGCTATGGCCCAGTAAACTGAAATGAGAATTTTGTGGACATAGGAAGCACCAACATCTCAATGTGGTACCACACCTATCTCTTCAATAAATCCAAACACCCCGAATATTCAAATCTTCTACCTATGCTTCCCTACTTTGTCCATAACTCTTTGTCACCAAACTGTTAGGGCTCTTTCCTTGAGGTTATTTGGATTCCACGGGCCATTGCTGTCTTGCAAAGAAGACATCAAAGCAACCAGCATGGTGCCCAAACAGTTGCACGGTTGCTATCCCAGCTCTAACTTTTGCTATGAGATCCTTGTTCTGTGGCCAGGTAGACCAGAAACAAAGCTAGACTTCGAATGGTCAGAAACCTGGCTTCTGATCCAATGCTTTGTCCCTTACCAGTTATGGGACATTGTCCCATTCAGCAAGTCCAAAACATGAAAGTTATTCTATATCTACACACCTGAAAAATTTCCTATTATTCCTCTTCCTCTTATTCCATTCCTATCAGACTGGCTTGCTAGCTATTCTCCATATTTGATCTTCCACCTCCAGCCTCCATGTGTCTGCACAACTGGTCCCCCATGTCTGGAATGCACTCCTTTTTCACCTCTGCCACATAGAATTCCCAGCTTCCTTCAAAACATAGGTCAAGTGCCCCATCCCCCATTTGGCTTTTCCTGACCTTCCGTCTTCCTCACTCCTGACCCCCTAGTTATTAGGACTCTTTCCCACTTGAAATTACTTTCTGTGATTTTGTATATTCTGTATACATGTTGCATGACCAGTAAATGTAAATTCCTTGAGGGCAGAAACTATTTGTTTTTTCTGTTCTACCTCCAGCCTGCTGGAGACAGCTAGATGGCACAGTACACAGAGCACTGGGTCTAACACTTCTAGTTATGTGACACCGGGCAAGTCATTTAATCTTTTTGCCTCAGTTTCTTCAACTGTAAAATAGGGGTCATAATAGCACCTAACTCCCAGGTTGTTGCGAGGATCAAAAGATATTTGTAAATCACTTAGCACCGTGCCGAGTACATAGCAGGTGTTTAATAAATATTTGGGAATGTGCACATGGCAGGTACATGCCTAGATGAGAAAGTAATCACTTGACAGTTTCCTTTTGTAGTTCCTTTCCTCCTTTGCCGGGCTCCTTTCGCTTGGGTCAGAATGGTCTATCCAAGATCAATCAGTCAACAAACATTTATTAAGTACCTACCTTGGGCAGAGCTCTTTGTTCAGCACAGAGAGAGATAGAAAGTCTAGATGAGATACAGTCCCTTTTATCAAAGAGCTGACAGTCTAGCAGGATGGAAAGACATCAACAGTATTTATTTTATGACAGGTGCAGAAGAGAAGTACAAAGTGCTGAGTGAGGTCCAAAGGGGAGGTCCTTTAGGGTGTGTGGTGGGGCATATCAGGGAGGTTTTCCTGGAGGAAATAGCATTGGAGTTGGGCTTTAAAGAACGGGTATTTAGTGGGGGGTGGGGAGTGGGGGGAGGGATGAGAGCATTTCAGGCACAGGGTACAATTCCCATTTTGGTGGATTCCTTTTTATTCTTTAAATGAAACATAACCCTAAAATAAGAGGTAGAGAGCCTCATCAGGCAGACCTGGGATAAAGTTCCACTTCTGACACATGCTGGCCATGTGACTCTGGTCAACTTACTTCACCTCTCAGTGCTCAGGATGACTAGAAAACTCCTTAAGGCTTAAATTTTAATTGTGCATATCCTCTGACCCAGCAATACCACTACTAGGTCCACATCCCAAAGAGATCATTAAAAAGGGAAAAGGACCTGTACAAAAATATTTATAGCAGCTTTTTTTGTGGTGGCAAAGAACTGAAAATTGAGGGGATGCCTATCAATTAGGAAATGGTTGAACAATCTGTGGTATATGAATGTAATGGAATGCTATTGTTCCATAAGAAATGGTGAGCTGGCGGATTTCAGAAAAACCTGGAAAGATTTACATGAACTGATGCTCAGTGAAGTGAGCAGAACCAGGAGAACATTATACACAGTAACAGCAACATTGTTCGATGACTGACTTTGTTAGACTTAGGTCTTCCGAGCAATGCGATGATCTAAGACAATTCCAAAAGACTCATGATGCAAAATGCTATCCACATCCATTGAAGGAACTATGGAGTCTGAATGCAAATTGAAGCGGACTATTTTCTTGTTTTGTTTTGTTTTTTCTTTCTGTGGTTTTTCCCTTTTGCTCTGATTCTTCTCTCACAACATGACTAATGTGGAAATATGTTTAATATGATTATACATATATAGTCTATATCAAAGTGCAAGCCATCTCGAAGAGGGGGGAGGGAAGGGGGGAAAATTTTAGAACTCAAAAACTTATAAAAGTGAATGTTGAAAACTATAAATAGATAGAGAAATGGATTTAATTAATTTAATTTAATTAATTCATTGATTGATTCATTAATTAGGACTAAAAGTTTTAGAGAAGGGGACAACCTGCATTGAGAGAGGAAATTCTTCACTGGGAAATTCCTACACTGGAACAATCACGGGACTAATCAAAATAATATAATATAAATATAAATATAAATAATATAATGATATAATATAAATATAAAATAATAGAATTTAATGTAAATCTATTTTTAAAGTTCTATTGATGACTTTTGATTTTACACTAGTCATTTCCCAATATCCTCTCCTGGCCCCTCCCACTACCATTAAACCCTCCCTTGAAACAAAGCAAATGCCATTTCCTGCTTTCTCTCCTCGCTGAACTTCACCCTGTGATAAAGTACAACCTGAGCTTCTCTGGGCATGCCCATTCTCCCAATATGGAACCCACTGCATCCCTTACTACATGGGTGGGGAGATCCTCTTTTGATTGGCTTCATCTTTACAAGTGACAAGACTGAGCCGTTTGCCCTCTCTTTTGGCTCTGCTCTTTTCATCCACTGTTATCTGCTGTGTCCAGGAGGTAAAGATCACAGTTTACCCACAGCATGAGTCCAGAAGGGAAGTATTTTCTTTCCCTACTTCCCTCTCTTTTACCCAAGTTCTGAGAAATGGGTCAGCTGTGTTTTATTTCTGTCCTGTGCTGTTTGACCTTCTTAGTTTCAGATCCCCACAGGACCAGGAGTTGCTGAGCCATGGCTTAACCTTGGAACCAGAACTCCAGGAGGGATGGTGCAGCCATGGAAACCTGGGAAGCCAGGGTACCTGGGACTTGAACCCAGGTAGGCTTTGGAAATGAGGCTATGCTCTAGGTGGAACTGAACTAAGCTATGAATCTAATCCATTTCCCCACCCCAGAGACTGAGAGGGAAACAGCTAGAAGAGAATTAAGCCTCATGTATTGGGGAAGTTATTGGGGGAGTATATTTGTGATTATATCTTCAAGTATATCTTCCATGTATGTTAGTAGTTAACGGAACTAAGGTGCAGGGCACCACCCCCCACAATTAATTGAGGGAACATTTTTATTTTTTTTAAACAGATAACTTAGACTTTTTTTTAATTAATTCATTTACTTTTAGTTTACAACATTCAGTTCTACAATCTTTTGAGTTCCAAATTTTCTCCTCCTTCGTCTCCTCTCCACTCCCCCCCTTCCCAAGATGGCATGCAATCCAATTAGGCTCTACATATACATTTATATTAAACATATTTTCACATGAATCATGTTGCAAAGAATTATAACCAATGGAGAGAAAGAAGAAACAAAACAAAAGAGAAAGAGCGAATAGTGTGCTTCAATCTGCATTCAGACTCTGTAATTCTTTGGATGTGGACAGCATTTTCCATCATGAGTCTTTTGCAGTTGTCTTAGAACCTTGCATTGCTAAGAAGAGCCAAGTCTAGCAAAGTTAGTCATCACAATATTTCTGTAACTGTGTACAATGTTCTCCTGGTTCTGTTCCCCTCCCTCAGCATCAGTTCATATAATTCTTTCTAGGTTTTTCTTTTTTTTTCTTTTTTTTATAAATTTATCTTTTATTTTTAGTTTACTGCACTCAGTTCCACAAATTTTTGGATTCCAAATTTTCTCTCCCTCCCTCTCCTCCTCGCTACCCACCAAGACGGCATGTAATCCAATGTAGGTTCTACATATACCTTCACATTGAACTTATTTACATAATAGTCCAGTTGTAAAGAAGAATTATAATCCATGGAATGAATCATGAGGAAGGAGAAAAGAAACCAAAAAAGAAGGAAAAAAAGAGAGCAAAAAGTTTGCCTCGATCTACATTCAGACGCCATAATTCTTTCTCTGGATGTGCATAGCTTTTTCTATCATGAGTCTTTTGGAGCTGTCTTTGAACCTTGCATTGATGAGAAGAGCCAAGTCTATCAAAGTTAGTCCTTACAGATACCATGTGTTTGTAATTGTGACCCAGCAAGAGATAGAGAGCATTACAAAATGCAAAATGGATAATTTTGATTATGTTAAATTGAAAAGGTTTTGTATAAACAAAGCCAATGCAACAAAGATTAGGAGGGAAGCAGAAAATCGGCCTCATATCTAAAATATACGGGGAACTGAGCCAAATTTATAGGAATGCAAGTCATTCCCCAATTGAGAAATGGTCAAAGGATATGAACAGGCAGTTTTCAGAGGAAGAAATTAAAGATATCTACAATCATATGAAAAAATGCTCTAAATCGCTGTTGATTAGAGAAATGCAAATCAAAACAACTCTTAGGTACCACATCTCTCCTGTCAGATTGGCTAACATGACAAAACAGGAAAATGATAAATGCTGGAGAAGATGTGGGAAAATTGAAACATCGTTATATTGTTGGTAGAGTTGTAAACTGATCCAGCCATTCTGGAGAGCAATTTGGAACTATGCCCAAAGGGCTATAAAAATGTGTATATCCCTTGACCCAGCAGCAATACCACTTCTAGGGCTATATCCCAAAGAGATCATAAAAGTCAGAAAGGAACCTGTATGTACAAAGCTCTTTTTGTGGTGGCAAAGAATTGTAAATCAAGGGGATGTCCATCAATTGGGGAATGGCTAAACAAATTGTGGTGTATGAATGTAATGAAATGTTATTGTGCCATAAGAAATGAGGAGCAGACAGACTTCATTATAACCTGGAATGACTTATATGAACTGATGCTGAGTGAGGGGAGCAGAACCAGATCATTATACATGGTATCTTTCCAGGTTTTTCGAATTCTGCCTGTTTATCATTTCTTATAGCACAATAGTATTCCATTACATTCATATACCACAACTTTTTCAGCCATTTCCCAATTGATGGGCATCCCTTCAATTTCCAATTCTTTGTCACCACAAAAAGAGCTAATATAAATATTTTTGTACATGTGGGTCATTTTCTCAGGGAACATTTTTAGCGGGGGCTGGAGCCATTTCCAGAGAGCCTACCCAACCCTCTCCCCGATCTCCTTAAGGGTACCAGAGAACCCTGGCAGAAGAGTGAAATGTAATGCACCTGGCCTTCAGGTGATAAGGGCCAGGGTGGTCAGCAAACCAGTTAAGGGCAAATGGCCAACCAAGTGGCCCTGTCTGCTAGCCTATCCAACATTCCACATCCATAGTCCCGTCTCTCTACAAGAGAGGAAGGAAGTGGATTACATCCTCTGTTCCCTGGGACCAAGGTTGGGCATTGAAATTAATCTTTCAATGGAGCCTTACAAAGAGCTGTTCTACAAAACATCCGGTAAAGAATAGGAAATCATAGGCACTACAATCCAGCCCTTACTGCCTAATGAACTGGCTTCTTATGCCAAAGCTACAGCCACCTGTACCATCTGACTGAAGCTATTGATTGGGACTGTGCCCCCCTCTGCCACCACAGTGCTTCACATACAGGATGCTTTTTCAAAATGCTGAGAATTGAACCAATGTCATGGGAAAGGAAAGGAAACTCTGAAGGAATTGTTGCAGAACTTAAGGTCAGACTCTCCTTAAATGGAGAATTATTCTGATAATGAGCATACTTCTAGACATTCTGAAGATTTAATTGGGGGGGGGGGAAACCCCATTGGAAATGAGAGGCAGTGTGCCATAATGCATAGAAAGCTAGGTTCAAATCCAGCCTCAGACTCTTCTGGATAAGTGACCTCCCTGCCCCCCAAAGTCTTTCAATCTCTCTGCGATCCTGGGAAAGGACCAAGCATAAATTTGGAAAGGACCTCGGGGGCCTTATATTTCAACCCCTTCACTTTACAGGTGAAAAAACTGAGGCCTAGAAAGATTAAGTGACTTTCCCAAAGTCATTCAGGAAGTAAGCATTATAGGTAGGATTAGAACCCGGGTCCTCTGACTCTAGAACTAGTGCTCTTCCTAATTCTCAGACTGAGTTACGGAGAAGGTATGATCTGCATTGGCAATAATAGCAATGGGTTTCAAAGTGCCTTATATGAATGATATCATTTGGTCCTTTCAACAACACTTTGAGGTGGGTATTATTAACAGACTCACAATCCCCAAGAATAAACTGAGGATAGGAGATTACATGCCTTGCCTAGGGTTACACAGCTAGTAAGCATCTGAGGCAGGATTTAAATTTAAATCCGCCTTGCTTCAAGACCAGCACTCAATCCACTATCACAAAGCTGGTCCTCCTCCACCCCTCAAAAAAAGCACTGGATTAGAAGTCAGGAAGCCATGGGCCTTACTTACTCCTCCTCAATACAATTCATGGATTTAAATTTGAGGCACTGTAGGACAGGGAAAGGGCAGAAAAGACTTGGGTTCAAAGCCAACCTCTGTCCCTTACTAGCTCTGTGACCTTGGGCAAGTCACTTAACTTTTTCTGGGCCTCAGTTTCCCTCATATGTAAAATGAAGTGGTGAAGCTATAGATGGTCTCCAAGTTTCGTTCCAGTTCTGCAGGCATGATCTTATATTCAATAAGGTCCTTTCCTACTCTAACATCATATTCCGAGGTCTCATCCAGCTCTAACATTCTATTTAATTTCAAAGAAAAGTATTTAGTTATTAAGTGCCTACTATGGGCAAGGCACTGTGCTAGTTCCTGAGGATACAGACATAAATAGGCCAACTCCCCCTACCCTCAAGGATCTGAGATTGTATTAGAACATATGTTCTATGTTGTAAGGCCCCTTCAGCTTTGACATTCTATGATTCAATGATTCACTCCAAACTAAAATGCAGCCACAGCTGGGATGGGCAGGAGACAAACTGACCACAGGGGAGAGCAGCTCAAGCAAAGAGGAATTCTTCCTCCTCCAGGGAAACCTCCTTGGGGGAGAAATTGGGGCCAGAAAATGAAATGCACTAAGCAGTGTAGAGAAGCCAAGTTCAAAACGAATAATGAAACATCCGGCCTCTTTGTTCCTGAACTGCCCTTCACCATAACACAGGGCAAAGAGCAGCTTCTGTGTGATGGGGGAGACAGGCTTTGTTGACACAACTCAGCTTTAATTTTTGTGAAGTTAATAACCAGGCTGTCATCTCACTCCTCCAGGGTAATTAGTGGCCTGCAGAGGGAATGAATGGGCCCTATTGTCAAGGGAAATTATAAATAGAAAGAAAGCACATGGTGTTTCAAAGCTCTGCACAGCGTCACCACCCTGTGCCCGCCCCACAAATGAAACCAGAGGCTTCAGAAAGTCACAGCGTGCTGAGTTGTGCTGAGGTTTGACAGTCTGGATCCCAGCTGCGATCAGACAAGACTCAAAATTCTGCCGAGATAAGCCCAAACGGCTCCCAAGCCTCCCCAGAGCAGGCCCCGACAGCAGAAGAAGAGTTCTCCTTTGGGGTGATCAATCCATTTCAGATCCTGGAGGCAAAAATTGCCAGGCAGTACGCAGGGCATGGCACAATGTCACCAAAAGACCTGCGTGCAAACTCTGCTTCTGCTGCTTGCTAGCTGGACAACCTTGAGAAAGTCCCCTCACTTCTCTAGGCATCACCTTTTACATCTGAAAAAAAAATGAGGAGGGAAAGGCAGATGGGAAAAAGCATTATATGGCACCTACTAGGTGACAGCATGGTGGCACAGTGGATAGAACACCACCCCTGGAGTCAGGAAGACCTGAGTTCAAATGTGGCCTCAGATAATTACTAGCTGTGACCCTGGGCAAATCACCTGTTCAAACCTCATCTGTAAGATGAGCTAGAGAAGGAAATGGCAAATCATCCCAGTATCTTTGCCCAAAAAAACCCAAAATGGGATCATGAAAAGTCATAAGTAACTCAAAACAACAATGCCAGGCACTGTGCTAAGAACTTTACAAATATTATTTCATCTAATCCTCACGACAAGCCTATGAGGTAGATAGATACTGTTATTATCCCCACTTTAGAGTTGAAGAAACTGAGGCAAACAGAGATTAAGTGACTTGTACATAGCTACTAAGTAACTGAGGGGAGGGAAAAGGAATGAGCAATTATGCGATGCACTAAGCACTGTGCTAAGTGCTTTTTACAGGTTTGTTTTCTTATCTGTTTCTCATAACGACTTGGTGAGGTAGGTGCTATTATGATTGTCATTTTACAGTTGAGGAAACTGAGGGAAACAGGTTAAGTGACTTGCCCAGGGTAACACAGGTAGTAAATGTCCAGGTCCAAATTTGAACTCAGGTCTTCTTGACTCTGGACCCAGTGCTTTATCTACTTCATCCACTGCCCATTAGATTGAAAAAACCAAAACCAAAAACTGAACACTGACATTCTCATAGCACTTTCAAGGTTTGTAAACTATTATATATTTATACATATAACATACGTAAATATAGAGAGATAATAGATATATGAAATCTCAATTGATCCTTACAACAAACTTAACTCTGGAGTCAGAAGACCTGGGTTCCAGTCATGCCGTTGATGTTTACTATTTGTATGGGCAGCTGGGTGGCATAGTGGATAAAATACCCTGCCTGGAGTGAGGAAGACATGAGTTCAAATCTGAACTCAGACGCTTACTAGCTGCGTGGCCCTGAGCAAGTCACTTAACACCTCAGTTTGTTCATCTGTAAAAAATGATCTGGAGAAGGAAATGGTGAACTTCTGCAGTATCTTTGCCAAGAAAACCCTAAAAGGAATCGTGAAGAGTTGACATGACTGAACCGTCTGAACAATGGCAAGTGGACCCCTAGAATGATCTCATATACTACTCATAATAGCCTTTACAATTATTTATTGCTTAAGGCATCATTAGAGAATTTTTAGCACCAATTGTTTGGACCAGGGCTGCCCAAAATATGGCCGCAGTGCGATTTTATGCTGCCCACCTGTGGGCTTTAATTTTCACAAGCGAAAAAATAAAATAATAATTTGCATAGAATGCGTATTGGATTTTTTAATTCCATCACTAATAAATAATCTCGTTGATGTTCATTTTCTTTGGTGTTTTTAAGCAGTATTACGGACGGAACATATCACATGGAATTGTCAATCTGTGGAATGCATTCTGTCTGTATGATGCAGACTAGTCAGTCTGCACCTGCCTTTATACTGTTGTGTTGTCACTTTGTTGTTTTGTGTTTGCTTTCGCACTTCATGCCTTTGTCTGTTGTATTGATGACACGCGTTCCCCCACTTTCTATTAGTGTACTGTATTTTTTATTCTGGGCGTGGCCCTTGAATAATTATTTTATTTTAATGCGGCCCTAAGATAATCTAAGTTTGGACAGCCCTGGTTTGGACTATCATTGCAAACCCCCAAAGGGGTTTTGCACTAAATGGAAACCATTGCACCCATGCTACTTTCCTAGGTGGTCTCTAAAGTCTCTTCCAGCTCTTAATCCCATGATCCTGTAACTATGCCAACCTGATCTGTAGTGACTATTTAAGAGCCAAGAGGCATCTGGTATGGAGGTTCATGCTGTATATGGGGTTGCACTCAGCAGGAGGCACCCACCCCACCTGCCCTGCCAGATTCTCCCCCCAGGCAATGCAGCCACAAGGGTGACCTCACAGCGGGCAAATAAACCCAAGCTGCCTCTCACACAAGTTCGTGGGACCTCGAGCAAGCCACCGCCCCATCTGCACCTCGATATCTCAATACTGAGCCCTTCCAGGCGTTGCCAATACCTCAGTGCCATAGGCTGCGGGAGAGGATCTAAATCCTGTGACCCTCTAAGCTTATGATCTTCTCGATTTTAACTCTGCAAAAATCTCCTACTTCCCCCAAGCCCTCTTTTTCATTCCCATTGCTGCTACCTTAGACCAGCCTCTCACTACCACCCACTTGGACTTCTGAAATAGCTTCCCACCTGACTTTCCCATCCACATTCTCTGCCCCTTCCATCACACCACTGTCAAGTTTATCTTCTTTATTCATGTTTTGGGGCACGTCACTACTATGATCCAAAAAAACCTTGATTTTTGATTGGTTGGTTCCTTAGTTCCCCCCGGATGAAGTTCAAAATTCTTTGCCTGCCACTCAAGGCCCTTCACAATTTGGCATTACCCTGCCTTTATAGTCTTATCTCATACACAGATTGCCGTGTACAGGTGGTAAGGTGATCGAGAATACCTGAGCTCAAACCCTGTCCAAATACTTTTTAGCCGGCCATGTGATGCAAGGGGAGTCACTTGACCGCTCTCAGCCTCAGTTTCCTCATCTGTAAAATGAGAATAATAATAGTGCAAACCTCCCAGACTTATTTGGGAAGAGGGAATGAGACAACACCTGAAAAACACATGAAGCCGGTGGTGAAATGAATAGAGTACTGGATTCAGATCAAGAAGACCCGAGTTCAAATCTCTCCTCAGATACATTCTAATTATGTGACCTTGAGCAAGTTACCTTTTTCAGCCTCAGTTTCCTCATCTGTAAAATGAGAATAATAACAGCTTGCTGAGTGATTGTGAGGATCAACAGAGAGAATACTGGTAAAGTGCTTTGCAAATCTGAAAGTACTATATAAATATAAGCTATCGTTGTTATATTGCTCCCCTCCATATGCTCTAGTGAAATCAGGCTATTCACAATTCTTTGAGACCTTTCCCTTCAGATCTCATTTAACCCTTGGATGAACTTGTGAAATATTATGTATTATAGTTATCCCATTACCAAACATAAGCTCTATAAAGGAAGGACCCTGTCTTATCTAATTTTTGAATCTTCTCTGGTGCCTAACACATTGTTTTTTGTATACAATAGGTGCTTGATAAATGTTTGTTAAATTTATTATATAACTGACACACATATGTACATCTGTATATAAATATGACATATGTGTTATATATGATAATGTATATATATTACATACATGCATACACATATACTTACATTTTGTATATATGTATATATATATATGCATATGTGTATATATGTATGTATATATCACTTTAAGGTTAGTAAGACTAACACAGTGCCTGGACACTAGCTAGCACTTAATAAATGTTTGCTGATTGGCTGGTAAATTAGAAAAACATTTTACATACATTAGCTCGTCTAATCCTCACAACAACCTTATGAGCTAGATATACTAAACTTATTATTATCCCCATTTTACAGATGAGGAAAGTGAGTCTCAGAGAGGTAAAGTGACTCGCCTATGGCCACACGGCTCATAAGTGTTTAAGGTCTACTTGACTCCAGGTCCTACAATCTAGCATTCTGGGATGCTAAGCCGTTTAACTTGGCCAGGCCACAAGAAAAGTCTTTCTGTTTTTTCTCAGTCCACACCATAGATGGTACAAGCAATATCTACAAAGTCATCCAGGCCACAACACTGAAAACACGCTGTAGGTACAGCTCTGAAGCCAGCACTCTCTTAGCTCAGCTTCACTGTTGGGACAAAATGAGGCCTCACCAGTCATTGAACATTTAACAATAGAGAAAGCTTATTTTGCTCTAACGTGGCAAGGATGTGCCACCAGGATACAATGGCACTTAGTGGCTTTGGACAAGGCCTCCCTAGATTTCATCTGGAAACATGTCTGGTCAGTCAGTCAGGGCACGGTGACACACATGGTCTCAGGCATCCACCAAGCCTGAAAAGCTCCAACTACATGTACTGGGACCTTTCATGCCTCCAGACCAGGAAGCTTAAAATCAGGAAAACCAGATTGGACTATGCGGGAGTAGGAATCTGTGTCAGGGTCAGAGAAGCTGAATAAGGACACCCCTAGTTGTATCATAATACCAACCTCAATACTTAATTGGCTCCATAGGCTAAGGCTGGAGCTGCTAACAGAGCTTTCTGGAGGCATTAGCAACTCCCTCAAGCTTCTGACCAGTAAACCAAAGTGGCCAATACTGATAAAGAGAGACTTTGCCCACGAGTAAGTACTGGATCCTTGCTGAGCATCCTTTCCAAACACCAACAACCACCTTACTTCCTATGGAGCCCCAAACATCCCCAACAGCCCAGCAATAAACTCCTGTAGCCAGCTGCTCCACAGCAGCTAGGGCTATGAGGGAACTTTCACTCACTGCCTCTTCCCTTCCAACAGGATCCCAGTCACCAAAAAAATGGCCCTTTCTAAGGAGGACTAGCCCAAAAGCCATAGTTCAAGAAAAAGAGATTTATTCACCTTCTTGCTCCCAGATGCTTCAAGCAGGTTTCTTAATCTTCCAACAATTATGAAACCTAGAATCTCTTTAACTTCACTTCAGCTTTCATTAGCTATTATCCTTTCTTGGTCATTTTAATCCTCTTCCCTCTGATCTTATCATCTACCCCCGTCACCATCACCATCTTTATTCTGTTTGGCCTTCTTTCCAGTGGCAACACGGTATAGTGGAAAGAATACCGGCTTTGGGTTCATTCAGAAAGTCTTCAGTAATGTAGCAATGGATATTCTATGGAGAATCCATGGGGATACATACACTGAAGGACTGGGAACTTTGGGATGATATAGCAAATGCTATATCTTTGGCTGCCTTCTACTCCATGAGAGCAGACATAGGAAGTGTTGTGTCAGATCTGAGCTAAAGAAGATTGGCCACTAGACCAGGAGAATCACCAATTCAGAAGATCAGAAATTCTCAAAGTGGTCTGGGGATCCCTGACGGATTCTGAGACTCTTTCTGGAAGTCCACAAAGTCAAAACTATTTTCACAAATAAACACTAAGATGCTTTAACTTCTCATGTGGTAGATATCAATAGATATAACCCACATAAACAAAAGTTATTTGGGGTGGGGGTCCTAAATCATTTTTAAGTGTGTAAAGTGGTCCTAAGACCAAAAAGTTTGAGAATGGCCACAGTAGACTTTAAAAAGGTGTGACACCACCTCTTGACTTTCTTATCTTCAATTGTCCAGAACATATGGAAAGTTACTTTATCTTCCTGGCATCATCTCCCTCTCCCAGAAGAAATGGTAACGGCTCACATATGGCTAATAGAAGAAGGCCTCTTCCAACCTCTGGCTGCCTCTTCTCTTTGTGTTTCTTTCCTTGAACATAGATGCTTGAATGGTGATCCTAAGAAATGGATTTTTCTGTGGCAGCTACCTCTAGGTAAATTCCTAGGTTCTTCAGTCAGTGTTTGCTGTGCTTTGGAAGGCATCCCAGAATCTACCACAGAGAATATAACTGCTGATAAGAGAATGAGCCCAAGCCCTGGCGTGGCTTGCCAGAAGACAGGGACCTGGTAGGAACTGTTTGGATAATGCAGAGTCAAGGTGAAAGTAAAATGCTGACTCAGAAGCCCCAAAAAATGTCTCATGCTTTGATGTTTTAAGTATCAACCTCCCAGAGGGAGAGTATAATAGTAATTATAAGTTACTGGTTCATGTCTAAGTCTTTGCGAATGTGCATTTCTGAGCCTTTTGTGTTTGGGTCATTCCTTTTCACTGAAGGAAATAAATAGCTGTCCCATACCTGATCTCCAGTCTACTTTGGGTTCCTTTCAACTTTCTTGTGGAAAGACCCTAAACATGAGCCAAATCTAATATGTAAGCAAATTTTCCCTAGAGTTCTGGGGGTGGAGGAATGAAGAACTGGGCCCCTTTCTCCTCAGAATCCAGGCACCCCCAGGACTTTACCTGGACCAAGTGTTCAGGTCCAGAGCTGAATATTTTTGTAGAAGGAGAGGAAGAAGGCCCCAGCCCTATGGCTATTCTAGGTTATTAAATTTGCACCAAGCTTTGAACTACCCAGAATGATCATGGACTTACCCTAACTGAGCTTCAGTTTCCTCATCTGTAAAATGAAGATTATAATATTTGAACTGCCTCCCTCACAGAGCTGTCATTCAGAAAATGCTTTACAAACCTTAAAACCCTATGGAAATGTTCCTTGATGCCATTATCATTATTCTTCCCCTTGTGTCTCTTTTTTCTCTTAAACCCTTGGCCCACTCCTAATTCTCTCTTCCTTTCTTTCTCCCCTTTACCTCCTTCTTTCCTCTCCAGGATGATCATTTTTGTAACATAAATCTACATTTACAAAGCCACCACATTTATATAAAACAACCCTAGTCTATAACCAAAAGGAATACCTCAGACGCACTGTAACAACAATGTTGCTAGCAATTGCCATGGTGGTGTAAGGCCAATAACACCAGCATACAAAAGGCTGCCAGCACAGGTTCTTTGGTCTGCTTTTCTAAGGAAAGTGACTTTAAGGGGTTTATAATCTCACTTTTAATCAAATATACATATATCATTCACTTAGTTCAAGGGGAAAAGCCAGCCCTCTGAACTTCAGAGCAAATACAAACAGAAATTGCAAACAGAGACAATATAAACAGATCAACATTTCTGTCTAACCAAATCACAATTACCAGAGTAGCACCAACATCTGGAGTTTTTTCAAAGCCAGGGGGGCTCCTTAACAATGGCTACCCAGAGTCTCATCTGGTCAAATCACACAACACTGTTCCATTGAGTGAGAGCAACAAACAAAATGCTAACCTCTGAGTTTATGTACTCTGTTCAGGGTCAAAGGGCGTCACAACCATGTGACTCAAACCTATGTGAACTAGGCTTTCCCTTGACTTAAGCAGGTCATCAAAGACTCCCAATTTAATCAAAGAAACGAAGGCCAGACTCATCAAAGGCACTTGATTACAACAATACTCCAAAAGAGAAGTCAAAAGAAGTCCCACCCTAATTACTAATACACACACACATCTATTTTAGGAGGGGGCTATTCATCACACCCACCAGTGTCCCAGGGTCATATTAGTTTGGTCTCTCCAATAACCCCATCCATCATCCATCTCTGGTCAAAATGTCAAAAAAGAGACAAAGGACATCATGACCCACCAAGGCCACCTTCAAAACACATCAAAATGTCACAATTTGCCAGCTGAAGAAAGGAACCTAAGGTATGACATAGAAGGGTGCTATACTATCAAAAATCCTGCTTTGAAATCAAAAGACCCACTAAATCTGTTATCTGTTGCTTGCGTTACTTGGAGCAAGTCTCTTTCTCTATTTGGGCCTCAGTTTCTGAATCTGTAAAAATTAGGGTAGGGGGATTTGGATTAGATAATTTTTAAGGTTCCCTCCAGCTCTAAACCTATGCTCCTAACTCTTAATCTATAATATGTTTTAGTTGAGGACAACCTAAAGAGTTTTCATGTACTTAGCTCTCAAGTTAAGGGGAACTCCATCAGAGACAGAGAGAGAGAGTGGGAAAGAGGGGAGGAAAGAGACAGATAAACAGAGACAGACAGCGACAGAGACAGGGAGTAGACAAAGGAGACAAAAAGAGAGACAGGGAAAGAGGGAGGAGGAGACAGAGAGACAGGGACAGAGAGCCACAGAAAGGGACAGACAAAAAGAGAGACAGGGAGAGGTGGGGAGGGAGACAGAGAGAAGGAGACACACAGAGAGATAGGAATTGGGGTGGGCAGAGAGGGGAGAGAGACACAGAAAGAGACAGACAGACACAGAGAATGGAGAATTCACCCTAACTGTAGGAGACCAATATTTTGGTCTCCCATAAATCAAAGGAAATGCAAACTTTGAGTCAACTTGGACACCACACACAAATTTATTTGTCATCAAAACATAAGTTCTTAGAATATTTTAGGAAAACAACAAATGGTCAATTCCATGACATACCTTTGTTATACTGAACTTTGTAGTATTATAAGAGATTACCTTATAACTGAGATGGAAAATTTCCAAAAAAAAAAAAAAAAAAAGCAAAGTTCTGTCACTTAACAGTTATGTGATTTGCAAAAGTCACTTCATCTTTCCGAGATTCAGTTTCCTTATCAATAAAATGAGAAGGTTAAACAACTATCTCTTAAGGCACTCTCCAAAGCTAATATTGTACTACTCTAGGCCACATGTAAGGTTAGTAGTTCGGATCTCATGACCAAGGCACCTACTGCCACCTGGTGGCAGAGTACCCTAATGGAAGGTGCAACTGCTGGGAAGGAAAAAACCACCTTGAAACCTACATCTGAAGTTGGCAGACATCATGTCCTGCTTCTCACTAGACAGGTGAGTAACTGTAAGTTCAGAATATTGCATTCTCCATCAAACACAATCCATATCAATTTGTTTCACAATTTGTTACGAGGAAGAGATCCAAGTGGGAAATACCAAGTGACAGTGAAAAAAAAAGACAATTTGTTTAAAATACACGAAGTGGAATGTAATTGAATATTTCTTTGATAATTAAAGACCTTGTAACATCTTGCAGTCATTATTCTGAACCCCAGTGATCACTATAGAGTCTTTTACTTGTTGGGGGTACAGATGAATGATTTTATATATGTGTGTATACACATATATAGAGATATGTAATATATACTATGTAGAGGGATATATAAAATATAACAAAATGTAATATGTATTGAGGTAGTTTATGATCCTATAAGTCCCATCAAACTTTCCAAGCTGGAAAGTTTGTAAATAGATGCCCAGCAACAGACTGTCAGTCATCCTTGGACCAGCCCAGCTAATGAATATCTTTAAGTACAAAAACTCATGGATGGGGGTGGGGTTTGAGGGTAGAGGGTAGAGGGGTGGGATGGAAAATTAAGGGCGAGGAGGAGGAATGGACCTGTATGCTGGGGAGAGTATCCGCACTGGTGAAATCTCAGAATAAGGTGGGCATGTACTTACTTATATACTTTCAACATGAATTTCTCTCCTAAAAGTAAGATGTTAAAGTATCTAATTTCAAGATTTAAAGCTGGAAAGGACCTCTCCAACCCTATAATTTTACAAATAAAGAAATGAAAGCCCAGGAAGGAGAAGTGAATAAGTTCACACAGTAAGTAGCAGGGGTGAGATTCAAACCAATGTCCTCTGAGTCTGAATCCAACAATATTTCCACCTCAAGATATTCCAGGTAGTTTAGGGTTTCATCTAACTAAGAGTCTAGATTCACATTTAAATTTTTTGTTTTCTATTATGAGCTTAAACATGAACTAAATCTATTTTCTCTCCCTTCTCTCTCTCTCCCACTGGAAAAAAAAAACAGAGAAAATAATACCCTTATAACAAGTATACATAGTCAAATAAAACAGTTTCCTGCTTTGTATATTTCTTATTCTTTACCCTAAGTCCATGTGTCTCTGCCTGGCACACAGTAGATGCTCCAGAAACAGTGGTTGAATTTTTATTTATAAGATATTTCACTGGATCTTCACAATTATTATTACCCTGTGAGGTACATACTGACATACTGCCGATATTATCCCCATCTTATATATTAAGAAACTGAGATCAAGAAAGGCCAAGAAATTTAACTTTCCCAGGCTCGCACAACTAACAAGTAAGTAACAGAGACTCCTAATGAAGCTGGGCTTTTCTCATTCCAAGCCCAGCTTTCCATCCGCCACACAACTTTGCCTTTCTATAAAACATCATCAAGAAAGAAAACAGGCACAAAACCAATCAAAGAAAACTCCACAGGAAGCCAATGTCCTGGACCTCTTAGCTCACTGCTCCACTTTGGGAGATTTCCTTTAAGAGGGCTAGTGTGAGAGGGTGAAGGTGTGAAGGTAATGTGTATCCGGTGGCGCCCTCTTTGTGTGTATGTATATGTATATATGGTGTATGTGTATATATACATATGCATCTGCATATATATGTGTATATGTATATATATATATGTGAGTACATACATATACATATGCATATACTTATACATATATACACACGTACACAAAGCTATATTTGGTACAGTGGATGAAATGCTGGGCTTGGAGTCAGGAAGACCTGAGTTCAAATCCAGACTCAGCCATTTGCTAGCTTTGTGACCTTGGGCAAGTCATTTAACCTCTCCCTCTGGATCCTCAGGTGTAAAATAGGGATAATAATAGCATCCTCTTCCCAGGGTTATTGCAAGAATCAAATAAAATCATATTTGTAAAGCTCTTAGCACAGTGCCTAGCGCATAGGAGGCACTATATCAATGCTAGCCATTGTTATTATATATCAATCCTATATTTCTTTATCTCTCCCCCAAATATATCTCTAATTCTGGTCTAACACAGTACTTCAAATTCTCACCATTCGAGGTTTTCCTTTGGAGCATGGCCTTGGCTCCAGAAGGCCCCTGTTAAAATGAATGTCATGCCCGACAGGCCCTATCATTAATGCTGTAGCATGCCTTAACCAATTAGCATAGATTGGTTTAACAGGTGAGCTACCTAACACTTTATGAAACTACGTTTGGGGGCGAGGGGAATTAGGAATGAGGAAGCGCCAGAGTATGAGACACCCGCCACCAGCAGGTGGGCAAATTCAGCTAAAAAGTCCCCAGGAGGGAGTCCTGGACAGCTAATAACAAGGTGATTGACTCCAAAAACAACTGACTTAGAAACCTCTGAAAATAAACTTCACCCAATTTACAATTTTGTC
>CM053625.1:60439977-60494026 GCA_028646595.1 Phalanger gymnotis
GATATTTCACATTGTCCTCCATTTTTTCATTCCTTTGGCTCTGTTTGATAATATCTTGATTTCTCATCAAGTCACTAGCTTCCACTTGCTCCAATCTAGTTTTTAAGCTAGTATTTTCTTTGGTGGTCTTTTGGACCTCCTTTTCCATTTGAGTAATTCTGCCTTTCAAGACATTCTTCTCCTCATTGGCTTTTTGGAGCTCTTTTGCCATTTGAGTTAGTTTATTTTTTAAAGTGTTATTTTCTTCAATATTTTCTTCAGTATTTTTTTGGGTCTCCTTTAGCAAGTCATTGACTTGTTTTTCATGGTTTTCTTGCATCGTTCTCATTTCTCTTCCCAGTTTTTCCTCTACTTCTCTAACTTGTTTTTCCACATCCTTTTTGAGCTCTTCCATGGCCTGAGACCAGTTTGTGTTTTTCCTGGAGGCTTTTGATGTAGGATCTTTGACTTTGTTGACTTCTTCTGGCTGCATGTTTTGGTCTTCTTTGTCACCAAAGAAAGATTCCATAGTCTGAGATTGAATCTGAGTGCGTTTTCACTGCCTGGCCATGTTCCCAGCCAACTACTTGACCCTTGAGTTTTTTGTCAGGGTATGACTGCTTGTAGAGTAGAGAGTACTTTGTCCCAAGCTTGTGGGGCTGTGCTGTTGTTTTCAGAGCTTTTTCTACTCAGAAAGCTCTGCCACACCAGTGCTCCTCCTCCCCCAAGAACCGCCAACCCAGACCACGACTCAGATATTAAGCAGGCTCTTCACTCCTGCTCTGATCCTCCACTTAATTCCTCCCACCAGGTGGGCCTGGGGCCGGAAGCAACTGAAGCTATAGCTCTGTAAGCAGCCTCAGAGCTGCACCACCTCCATTGCCCCTGGGGTGGTGGCCGACAGGGAAGTCCTTTCACTCTGTCCCCACAGTTTTTCCCACTGACCTTCGCTGTTGTCTTTGGTGTTTGTGGGTTGAGAAGTCTGGTAACTGCCACAGATCACCGATTCAGGGTATTAGGATCTGTTCCGCCCTGCTGCCAGTCTGGTTGGTCTGGGTGCAGCCCACGCTGGGCTCTACTCTGCTCTGCTCCCAGCATGGTGCAATAGACCTTACCCAGTGACCATCCAGGCTGTCCTAGGCTGGAACTGTGCTTCCCTCTGCTATTTTGTGGGTTCTGGAGTTTTAGAATTTGTTCAGAGCCATTTTTATAGGTGTTTGGAGGGTCCCGGGGGAGAGCTTTAGGCAAGTCCCTGCTTTTCAGCTGCCATCTTGGCTCTGCCTCCCAGGAGCCTGGAGTTCTAGCTGAGGTCTAATCACAATGTTATACTCCCTTGCTGGACAAGAAATCACCCCAATGATATTATTTAAAACAGCGACATTAAAAAGGGGAAGGTTAGATCGAAATGTTCAAGTGTGGCTGCTCTTAGCTGGTTTTACTCTTGGCTTGCTATTCTTTCTCGTGTCAACAATGAGAGGCAATTCCTCTTCTATGTGATTTCCATGAAAGTTGGTTTGGCAGTGTGGGTCTAACTTCCCACCCAAGTGGAATAGGAGTAGTCTTTGGGCACAGCTGACCAGCGGTCAAACCTTCTTTTGGGCACCCAACCTTCCTCTTTCTGAACACCTCTTTGTCATCTATGGCACCCTCATCCTATGATAACCTCTTCCCTTACCCTTCCCTTCTTTCTTCCCTTTTCTCTTCCTTCTCCCTTCTCCCTTTCCCTTCCCTTCCCTTCCTTTCCCTCCTGCAAAAAATCTTTGTATCAAAGATTTACAGGTTTATCTTTGCATGCTGAAGATTTAGAGAAAATTAACACAAATATATAAAATCAAGAATCTTCCAGTGAACAAATGGTCATAGGTTTTGGACAAATAGTTCTCAAAAGAAAAACCACATGGAAGATTTCTCCACATCGCTAGTAAGAGAAAGAAGAATCGAAATAGCTTCGAAGTCTCATCTGACACCTGGCAAACTGGCAAAGATGATAAAAGGTAGAAATACTGTAGTGTCAGAGGGACTTCAGGAAGACAGACACACTAATATATTCTTTCAAGAGCCTTAAATTCCAACCATTGCAGAAAACACTTTGGAATTGTTTTTTAAAAAGTGACTAAAGTGTCCATATCTTTGAACAAGAGATCCCACTGCTAGGGATATACCCTAAAGAGGTTAAAGGCAGAAATAAAAATCCCCAATACATCATCAAATTTATAGTGATATTTTCTTAGTAGCAAAAAACTGGAAACAGATATCTTTCAATTAAGGAATGGCTAAACAAACTGTGGCATATAAATGTAATGAAATATTATGGTGCCACAAGAAATAACTAATATAAGGAATTCAGAGAAGCAAGAGAAGGCATATGTGAGCTGATGCAAGCTAATCTTGGCCCTGGAGAAGAATTGAGAAAATGGTGGAGCACTGTGAGTGTAGAATATTGCATATACTGTCAGACATGGACAATGTGTTGGTTAGTTTTGCTGAACTGATTTTTTTCTCTTCCATAATTTTTTTTAAAAAAAGAACAACTCACAGAGTGGAGGAGGGGCAAGAAGAGGAGAGGGATATATTCATAAATGAATATAATATTATTAATAAAAATAGGATTAGTAAAAAAAGAAATAATGTCTGCTCTTATGGATCTTACAGTTCAGTAGGATGAAATAAAAGCACAGATAATTATGTTACACTTTTATTTGATAAGTATATCAGAGAGACAAAAATCAAAGTGGTATGTTAGTGTAATAACTTTCAATATCCCCCCCCCCCACCAGAACTATGGATATTGTTACTGTATCACTAATATAAGTGATGAGGAATGATAGTTTAATAATCAGTCGAGCATTACCTGTTATGACTGTAGGGAGGTTGTCTGAGGTTGATTCCTCAACTTAACCATTTCCCATGGCCTACTCCATGTTCAGCTACACACAGAGATGGTCATACTCTTGATCTTGCCATCACCTACACATATTCCATATACATGATCATGAACCCCAAAATTCCTTTATGTGATCAGAATTTTCCATCATTTCACTTTACCCTCTGCTCTATAACTCTTAACTCTGTTCTTTGTGCTTACCATGACCTCCAATTCCTCTACTCCTCAGATCCTTCCCAGGCCATCACCATCACTGTCACCGTCACTGTCACCGCCATGTCACCATCACTATCACCAGCATCACATTGGCTCTTCCCTTCCTCATCTTGATTTCTTAATGAACCAATTTAATTCTCTACTGTCTTCTTCTCGTAAGTCCCCTTATTCTATTGAAGACCAAGCCCCAAATTTGGATCACTCCCACTGTTTGCCTCCTTCACTTCTATTCATTTGCTGAATAAAGCTGGAGAAAATAATGAAACCATGATGATTAAATCCACTATAAACTTACATCATGCAATCTCAACTGGGCCCTCACCTAAGCAAAGTAATCATTTTATAGTTCCTTAATTGATTTACTATCCCACCCATCACAGTGGCTTTTCCAAACCTAAGCGTCTTTCCTCAAACCTCCCCATAGCTCCACTCATACCTTCTCAGCTGAGTATTTTGCTTATATCACTGAAAACATTGAAGACATTCACTAAGAGCTTTCTCTTTTTCTTTCCTCGTCTCACATTACTAAGATACCTTCCCCTACTATTTCCTCTTCCACTCCTGTTTAACATAAAGAGATGGGCTTTCCTTCCCACAAGGCAAACCCCTCTATATGCACATGTGATTCCCTTTCCATCCCACCTTCTTGAACAGATTGATCCCTTCTATTAACCCCCATTCTCTCATTAATCTTCCACTTCCCTTTGTCTAGGTGGTTTCTTTGCTACCCACATGTCTGTGTTTCTCAAAAAACCTTCACTTGATTAATCCATCCATCCATCCATCCATCCATCCATCCATCCATCCATCCATCCATCCATTCATCCATCCATCTATCCATCCATCCATCCATCCATCCATCCATCCATCCATCCATCCATCCATCCATCCATCCATCCATCCATCCCCATTAGCTCTCATCTTGTTTGCCTCTTCCTTTTCATGGCTAAATTCTTTGAGAAGGCCATCTACCATTGAAGCCTCCACATCCTTTCTTTCTCTTCTTAACTCTGCAGTCTGGCTTCTGACCTCATCATTCAACTGAAACTGCTCTCTCTCTCAAGTTAGCAATGGTTTCTTAATTGCAAAATCTCATAGCCTTTTCTCAATCCTCAAACTTCTTCACCTCTCTGAAGCCTTTGATGCTGTCAATCACCCTCTTCTTGAGACTCTCTTCTCTCTAGCTCTTCATGACATCGCTCTCTCTTCTATTTCTCCTCCTACCTGTCTGACTACTCCTCAGTTTCCCTTGCTGGAACTTCTTCCAGGCTACACCTACTAACTGTGGCTATCCTCCAAGGCTCTGTTCTAGGCTCTCTTCTCTTCTTCTCCCTCCACTATTTCCCTTGGTGATCTCATCAGCCCTCATGGATTTAATTATCATTTATATGCTGATGATTCTCAGATCTATGTGTTCAGCCCTAAATTCTCTCCTGACTTCTAGTCCAACATTGCCAACTACCTAATGGACATTTCAAACTGTGTGTTTCATAGACATCTGGAACTCAACAAGTCCCAAACTGAACTCATTATCTTCCCTTCCAAACTATCCCATCCTATTAACTTCCCTATTACTGTTAAGGGAATCCCAATGTTCCATGCCACCCAGGTTGACAGCTTCCTAGGGCTCCTCATTCTTTCTCACCCACCATAGGCAACCTGTTGCCAAGTCTTGTCTAGTCTACATTTGCAACATTTCTTGTATATGCCCTCATTTCTCCTCTGACAGTATCACTACCCTGCTGTAGGCCCCTGACACCTCACCCCTGGACTCAGGGTACCTTAGAAGCTTGCCAATTGGTCTCTCTGTCTCCAGTTCATCCTCCACTTAGCTTATCAACCTGATCTTCCTAAAGAACAAGTCTGACCATGGCACTCCCCTATTTAATAAACTCCAATGGCTCCTATCCCCTCCAAGATAAAATAAAAAAAATATGGTGGCATTCAAAGCCCTTCCTATGCTGGCCCCTTCCTATCTTTCTAGTATTTTTATATTTTACCTCTTATACATAGCAATCAGTCAACATTTATTAAATGCCTACTACATGCCAGGTCCTGTGCTAAGTACTAGGGATACAAAAAGAAATGAAAGACAGTTCCTATCCTCTTAAGAGTGTTTATTTAAGCCTTGGAGATTAGGGGTTTTGATAGAGACATGAATGAAAGCTTATGGTAAAAGACATTTCTCAGTTTATTTAATAAATAATGTTAGTAAATTAGGGAAGAGGCTCATAGCTACTGAACTAATTAATGAGATGTTGCAGTTTTAGTAATTAATGAAGAAATATCAGAATATACCCCTTGATGGCCTTAGAACTCAAGTGGAGGATGAGCAATAAGGAAAGCTGAATAAGAAAAATAAGTCAGCTGTAGATGGAGATAATTATCCTACATAGGTCACACATGAGGGTTCCACAAACCCTGCTACAAAGGAATTTCTGGGGCAGACAGTTGCCAACTTGCTAAGCACTTATTATGAGCCTGGCACTGTACTAGGTTCTGGGGTTACAGAGGAAAAAGTGAAAAAAATCCCTAGCCTCTAGGAGCTTACCTTCTTTAGCTGGGACAACATATCCACAGATAAGTAAATTAAAAATACAAGAGGAGTGTTCTAACTTTTGGGAGGATCAGAAGAAGTATGTAGGAGATGGCATTTGCATAAGCTTTGAAGGAATCTTGTGAGTCTACAAGGTGGACATAAGGAAAGAGTGCATTCTAGGTATGCAGTTACCCTACTTGTGCAAAGGCAGGAGGATGGGAGATGAAATGAGATCTTGCCTAAGCAGTATGATATGGTGGAAAATATTGGATGTATATTGGAATTATGATCTATTAGATTTATACATTAATATTTATAACTAGAAGACCTGGATTTGGATACTGGTTTCCTTTGCTTACCTCCCAATGCCCCAGGCAACTTTGACTCTTTTAGTCTCAGATTGTAAATTGCAGAGAATGGGCCAGTCTGAATCAGTAAAGGAAGTTATGAGCTTCCTAGACAGGTCAGGCAAGGAAAAACATAGTTAGTGAGATGATGTGGTGCTGCCTGCACAGTTACCTCAGACCCTGTCCTCGCACTTTTTCTATCTGTGGTCTACTTGGCTGAGGCAAAAGGGCACATAGGTCTCCTAACCTGTTCACTCACTCCCAGTAGTCATTGCCATCCAAATTGCACCAGAGTGAATGATGCTGCTTATGAGACATATATCATAGGTGAGAGGGTATCATGGAATCAGAAGACCAAGATTTGAGTTCTGGTGCTCTGACTTACTGGCCACCCAGCCTCTCTGAACACCAGTCTCTTCATCTGTTGCTACTGTTGCTGAGTCGTTTCAGTCATGTCCGACTTTCTGTGACCCCATTTAGGGTTTTCTTGGCAAAGATACTGGAATAATTTGTCATTTCCTTCTCCAGCTCATTTTACAGATGAGGAAACTGAGGCAAACAGGGTTAAGTGACTTACCCAAGGTCACATAGCTAGTAAGTATCCGAGGCTGGATTTGAACTCAGGTCTTCCAGGGCTCTATCCATTGTGCCATATAGCTGCCTCCTATTCCTCTATAAGATAAGGTTAATCATCCTTGTACCATCCACTTCCCAGGGATGCTTTAGGGAAAGCACTTATAAAGTGGAAATCACAAATTCTGTGATTCTATGAATTATTATCATTGTGGGGTTCTGGCACCCAGGTTTGTAGGCCCAGATGAATTGCGATTCCTCCACGGATACTGGGTTGAATTAGGGCTCACTAAGTGGCCCTGGGCAAGTCACGTCACCTCTCTTATTTTCCTCATTTGTAGAAGGGATATCGATACTGTATTATTATAAATAATTTTGTGTAAATATCACATTATATATCATTATATTATTACACATAGTACTTATGACATATTAAAATTATTTTCCTCTATGATGGATGAGGAAATTGAAGCCAAGAGAAACAAAGAAAATGAAGGCGGGGACTTCTCTTGAAGCCCCTTCCAGCCTTAAGATTCTATAAGTCTAGGGGCAGCTAGGTGGTGCAGTGAGTAGAGCATTAGCACTGGAGTCAAGAGGACCTGAGTTCAAATGTGGCCTCAGACACTTGACACACTTACTAGTTGTTTGACCTTGGGCAAGTAACTTGACCCCAATTGCCATGCCTTCCCCCCTCCAAAAGAAAAAAAGGTAAAAAAAGGTTCTGTAAATCTAAAGATATTTAGAGCTGCCAAACACTCAGTGAGGACTGACTCAGCTTCCCCCAATTTTGCCTACGAGGATGATAGTCCTATGAAAGAATAAACGGAGTTGGGGTTTGGAAGCAAGGCCTCCTCAATCCATTCTGAGCTTACAGAGACACATTGTTCCTTCTTCTACTTATTTTGGTCCATCCCTTTCCAAAGACAAGACAGAATCCCAGCTGGAGCTTTGCAAAAGGGGCAGAATGCACATTAAACCCCCTAAGTCAGCAGCTGTTAGATGGGATAAGCTCCTGGTGCCTAGGACCATCATCAGAAACACAATTTATTGACTTCCATTGCAGTCTATTGATTTTAGGGAGAGAGAGGCAGATAAGCTGCTGCTGGAGCCTCTGACCCATATAGAAATATGGCCTGTCGTAGGAAGATAGAGATAGACGTGCCAACCAGTGTGGTTTCAGCTCCTTAGGGAGCAGAGTGTCACAAAGATCGAGTGTTAGTATCTGAGTCCCAGCTCCTGGGTGTGAGAGGGTATTGAAAGAAGCTGCAGGTGCTGAAGGAGGGTCTCCAAGGCGCCTACCTGGCTTCCCTTAGGGACTGGAGAGAGCTGGGGTCAGTGACTCCCCTCTTATCACTCCAACTGTCACTGCATCAGAAAGGACTCCAAAAGATATGAATCTGAATTCCATCTCAGACACTTATTAGCTGCGTGACCCTAGACAAGTCTCTCAGCCTTAGTTTCCTCAGACAGAACATTTAAAAGATATATAATAGCACGTACCTCAGAGGATTGTTCTGAGGATCACATGAGATAATATATGTAAGTGTTTTGCAAATGTTTAAGTGCTTTATCAGTGTTAGCTATTCTTTATCATCATCTCCTCCTCCTCTTCCTTCTCCTCCTCCTCCTCCTTAAGTAGGAATGATAAAGGACATATGAAGGAAGACAGTATCTGTTTCCAGAGAAAGAAGTGATAAATAGAAGTATATATAGAATGATTATATATATATATATATAATACACACACATATGTACATATATATATATAAATACACACACATACATATTTGTGTGTAATGGTAGCCATCTCTAGAGTTGGGGGGGAGAGGGCAGAAATAAAAAGAAAAAAAGAAATTTATGTGATAACCTTATTACATATTTAGAAGGAATAGCAAGAATATCTATATCTATATCTATCTATCTATCTATCTATCTATCTATCTATCTATCTATCTATCTATCTATCTATACATGTAAATAAAGCCTATGGGGTTTCCCTAAAGTTTGGACACATAGAAAAAAAATGCATATTTTGAAATATTTGGAATATTAACAGACCTTAGCTCCCTTGACTTCTTTTTCTGGGGTATGCTAAAGGAGAAGGTGTACCCAATGAAAATCCCAGATGCAACACACTTGATTGAATGCATAAAGAGTGAATGTGTTAAAATTGACGGCAATGTGGAGTTACTACATCGAGTTCGCATGAATCTTGCAAAGCGCATCAACCTTTGTATCACAAATGATGGAAATCATATTGAAGATGTTATTTGTTAAGATTCCAACTAAATAAAATGTTGTTTAAAATTTCATTTATTTCATGGCTTGAAAATATACATTTTTGCCTATGTGTCCAGACTTTAGGAACACCTTGTATATCAGATTGCATGCTGTCTTGGGGAGGGAGGGGAGAGGGAAGGGGAGAAAATTTAAAACTTATGGAAGTGAATGTTGAAAACTAAAAATAAATAAACTAAATGAAAAAAGAAATAGCAAGTTGTGCATAATAGATTTGCAGTTTCACTTGCAATCATCTTTTTTTTTCCCCTACTATGTTATGGAAATTCTTGTTTTATTTCATATATTAAAAATCAAGTAAATAAAATTTTAAATAAGTTGGAACTCCTAATTTAATAGATTTAGTGCAAGAAGGGATTTTAGAGGACATATCCCCTCATTTTATAGGTGAGGAAACTGAGGCCCATTGGCAATAGTGATCTAGGAAAGGTGGTTGGATCATAAGCTCATAGATTTAGAGCTGGAAGGGATATCAAAGGCCATCTAGTTCAAATCCTTTCTTAGAAACATGAAGAAGCAGAGGCCAAGGGATGTCACGTGATTTGCTCAAGATCACACAAGGAATATCAGAGGTGAGGTTTGAGCCCAAGCCTCCTAACTCCAGAACCAGTATTCTTTCCACTGAACTACTTGGAGTAGACAAAATAATAAAAAATGTGTGATTTACACGATAAATATATAATACATGCTATAAATCACAGTCCAAGGCAGCATCGGGCTACCATAAAGTGAGCTGTGATTTATTGCCAAATAAATGGGAATAGAGAAGCAGAGGGTGGGAGTTTGAAGGACTGACAGGTTGCAGTGGTTTGGGGGAGTCAGGAGGCTTGGTGGGGGGAGTAGCACTTAGGCTAGGGCATGTAGGATGGTTAGGATTTGGATGGGCAGGAGGAAAGAAGAGGGAGGCAGGGTGTCATATTGGTGAGATCCTGAGACTTGAAGTGAGAATTCCAGCTTTTTGACTTAGCTAGGTGACCTTAGGCAAGTCCCATGATTATGGTAACATATTCCTTCTTATGTGAAGCCCTTCCTCTTCCCTTCAACCTTTACTGCCGTCTTTTCCTAACCACTCGATGTATTCATTAACCTTGTGTTAATTTGGTATTTATTCTATATCTTACATATATATTTGTTATTTTTTCTGATAAAGGAAAGATCTGTTTACATGTGTATTTGTTATTCTGTATCTGCTTACATGTGAATTTGTTATTTTCTCCGATAAACGAAAGATCCTTGAAGGCAGGGTCTGTTTCATTCATTATATTTGTTGTATTCCTGGGAGCCTAACACAGTGCC
Source organism: Phalanger gymnotis (assembly GCA_028646595.1). Lineage (NCBI taxonomy): Eukaryota > Metazoa > Chordata > Mammalia > Diprotodontia > Phalangeridae > Phalanger > Phalanger gymnotis. The sequence continues at coordinate 60,450,110 of CM053625.1, forward strand.
TGGCACAGGGTAGTAAATACCTGTTGATTGATTGCTGATGATAGAAAGCAAGGTATAGTAGAGAGCTAGCCTTAAGTTAGGAGAACCTGACTCCAAATTCTCTCCCTACACATACTGGCTGTGTGACCCTGAATAAGTTATTCAAATCTCCTATAATAATGAAATCACAGACCTGGCTAAAAAATATGATGGTGATGTCAATGAAGATCGGAGTTTCTAATGTGCTTTAAGGTCTACAAAGTGCTTTCTTTACCAAAAATTATCCTAATTTTGACACGTATTATCCCCATTTTACAGATGAGGAAACCAGAGCTCAGAAAGGTGAAGTGTTATGCCCATGATCACACAGTTAGTACGCATCAGAGATGGGATCTGAACTGAGGTTTCCTGACTTGCAGTTCAGGCATCGTTCAGTATGCTTTGCTCTTTTCCTTTAGTGTGACCCTGGTCCCAGATCATCTCTCTAGGCTACAGTTTAATCATCTGTCCAATGAGGTCGTTGGATTAATTGATCTCCTGGTTACAGGGGAACTAGGCCAGGGCTGAGTTCCTGGGCCTGAGGTAATAAAAGGCTTGGGTAAGCCAAGCAGCTAAATCACCTTGGTAGGAAACACTAGAGCAGCATCTCCCTGTGCCAACATCGAGGGAGCTAAGCTACCTGGTTTGCCCTAAGCTTGTATCTCAGTTATAGGAATTGGGGGCTTGCCTTGTTTTGCCATGACCAGATCTGTTACTAGTCCTCCAGTTCCAGCATCTAGCTTCCCATACTATTTCCCAGTTAATTTTTCTGGTTCTTCTGGGTCCCGGGGTCATGTATCTGAGTATCCTGAGTCTGAGTTCTTGTTTCTTCTTTCATGCCCAAACTTCTTCCTATCACCTGATCAGAGGATTGTAGAATTCAGAGATGGAAGAGAAAGCATATGGTCCAAACCTTTCATTTTTAGAGGAGTAAACAGAAGACCAGAGTCGTAAAGTGACTTCCTCAAATCACAAAGACAGTAAATGGCAGAGCTGGAATTTGTATGTATCACTCTTCAACATTCCTTCAGTGACTGCTCAGGTCATGTGGATTTCTCTGGTCTCTGGGTTTCAGCCATTTCTATTCTGGCCAGCACCACTGACGAACAAGCCCTGGTTCTGGTCCCACGGCCGCCATCCTGGTGCAGACTCTCATAACCACCCACCTGCACCATTATGGCAAACTCCTAACAGGTTTTGCCACCTCTGTTATTTCTTTCCTTTAATCCACTTTTCATATAGAAGACGGACAATCCTTTTTATGCGTATATCCAGACAGTCTCTCTAAATTCTCTGAAACTTCAGTGACATCCCATTGCCTACAGAGTAAAATTTAAGCTCTTTGCCTTTTATTCAAGGACCTCCGCCATCTGGTGCCAGCCTATCTGTTCAGCTTGTGTTCTTGAAATATGAAAATATTTGTAAAGCATGAAATGCTACCCAAACATAAGTTATTATCATTATTGTCATTATGTGCCTCTCAACATACTATATTTTAGGCTCACTCGATAACCTATGATGTCAGGAGCATGCCCAGTATTTTCCCATCTCCATGACTTTGTTCATGTCATTCTCTAGTCTCAGAATGCTTCCTGTCCATAACTGTAGAATTCCTACTCAAACTTCTAGGTTATGTGACCAACCAAATGGAGGACTAGACATTTTCTTTGATCTTTGTGACCTCTCAAACTTCTCCAAAACACAAATTAAATGTCAAAGATTAAAAGAAACTTCAGCTGTCTCTATGGGCTAGGATACCTGGCACCCAACCCCATGAACTGACTCCTATCTCCAGCCCCCTCAGTACCATCTCTCTCACTGCCCACTATACTACTGGCAGCAAAGCTGTACTAACCAACGAAACCCCATCCTGCACCTGAGACCCTCTTTTCCCTCTTTCCAGTGCCATGGAGACCCAAGTTGTGGACTGTAGATGTTTGCTAGGGCTTCTGTGGCCAGTGTTATGACTTGTATTGTATCATAACTCTGCAGGAGCGTAGGAGAACAAAGGGAATAGAGCTCAGCTGGATATCCCAACTCCTACCTCCTCCCAAAGGCCTGGAGACTCAAACTCCAAATAAATGAAATACCACCCCCATCCCCCAGATGCAGTGGCACCAATGTAGCAGTGTTCTGAATTTCAGGATCAGAGAACTGAGGAAGAAAGGGAATGGAACAGGACATCATGTGTTTGGGAGCTGGGCAGCACTCTCCCAAGACTGAAGAAAAGAACATCGCATTCATCTGGCACTAGTTCCTTCCCTAAAAGTGACTCAAGGCAGAAGCCCAGTTGGGTAAACCATTAATTGCCAGTACGGCTTCAAAGATCCAGCTTTGAGAATCTAGCACCCAGGGAAGTTACTACCAGAGAGGGGAGAGTCAGAAAGTTAGTAATAGCAGAGAGTAAGAGAAAGAGAACTGAAATTATCAAAGATCTCAGGAAGAAGAAAAGTCAAAGAACTTGAACACAAGCAGACAAATCAACAAGGGAAACATTAACAGCGGAAGGAAATGTAGACTCCAGGTCTAGCGGAGAGTTCAGGCATATAGGAATAAATACTGCTAAACAAAGAAAAGCAATTCAACACATGATGAGACAGAGGACTCGGGAATTTGAGGAGAACATGGAAACACAACATACTGTTCCAGAGTGGTTTAAAAAAGAAATGATAACTATGAAAGGAAAATTTATGTCCTGTGTAGCAAAAATAATGGGCAGAATAGAAAACTTGAATCTGAGATGGCAAGTCTCACCAAAGAAATCAAAAAGAACAATAGATTGGGAGTTCAAATACACAGAAGTGAGGGATCGTCTAGAAGAAGCAAAAAAAATTCCATTAAAGGAAAACATACACTTTATCCAAACAAAACATATTGACCTTGAAGACAAGATGTGTAGGGACAACATAAGGATGATAGGTATACCAGAAAAAACACAAGTAAAAAAATCTGAACACCATAATGCAAGAAATAATACAAGAAAATTGCCCAGAACTTCTGAACAAAAAATGAAATACCAGTTGAAGGAATTAATAGATTGCCTTCAGAAAAAAACCCAAGGCTGCAAACTCCAAGACACATAGTGGTTAAATTGAACAATTCAATTCAGAAACAAGTTCTGCAGATGACCAGGAGAAAGACTTTCAAATACAAAAGAAAGGAAATCCAAGTAACACAAGACTCTGCTCCTGCCAGAAAATACAGGAGGGGACAGAATGATGTGCTGTGAAAAGTGATAGAGTTCACGATGCAGCCCAGGGTGACATAGCCTGCAAATCTGAGCTTAACTACAAATGAAAAAAGATGAATGTCCAATAATAAAGAAGCGTTTGAACTATTCCTAGAAATAAAACTAGAGCTCAAGAGCTTATTTGCTTTTTGAACACCCTAGGCAAAAGTCATGCAGGAGGGGTAAATAAATCAATAGCCAAGGACAGGACAGCAACAGAATGGTAGAGAGACCACTAAGAGCCTTCTTTCTAAATGTACAGAAAGAGAAAGGGATGAAGGCAGAAGTTAGATGGAGGAAGCAGTGGAGTGATAAGCATGGGGAATTAGGGATAGAACCTTATGACACCCTGACTATAGGTGAATACATTTTTTGTGAGATTACATTACAAAATAAAGGGGTGAATGAAAGGGGGATAGATGATTAGGGGGATAAAAGGGAAGGTATGATGTACCTCGGTCAAGATGAGGACTTGCAATGAGGGGAAGGTGACCCCTGTATTCTCTAAGGAAGAGAAGAACCTGAAAGGGGTTGGTGAGGAGGATAGGGACAGGTTTGAAAAGAGGAGGAAAGAGGGAGGTCTTGTTTTGGTGAGAGAAGGGGGTACCACTAATGAATGCTTCTATGGGTGAAGATAGATGTTCTGTGAAGGGAAATGGGGGACTCTGTGATGGGTGTTTTCTGTGGAATTTGGTGCTTGAAAAGACCATTTATCATAATTTAGGAGTGGGGTAGTTGGAACTACTAGGGGCAACTGGCACCTGGAGGAGTCAGTGGGGAGGGGGGACAGAGACCCAGGGAGAGGCAAGTGAGGTACCCAAGTGGATAGTATGTATCAGTGGTAGGCTGCATAATCAGGCATGTGGAGACAGGGCACGGTTCCTAGCATAGGGAAGTATCCTTTCTGTCACCTCCAGGAATTAGCATTGTTCTGGGAATGAGGCATATTGGAAAAGGGCAATCCAAAGGGCAGGCTTGACAAAGCAGTGCCACATGCCATCTAGAGGGGAGAGCTCAGAATGAATACCTTGAAATTTCGATTCCATGAAGAATACAGATAGTAGAGAGAGGCTAGGAGTAATGAACCAGAGAATAAGGGTTTAGAGTAGACAGAAAGAGAGAATGGACAATAGAGAGGGTGAGAGAATCCTTACTCACTCTTTAAGGTCTCACTCAAATGCCACCTCTTCTAGGAAACCTTCCCTGATCCCTCCTATTAGTGATGACCTCTCCCCTCTCCAAACTCCAAAGTTCATACTGCTTTGATTGCTCTTCTCTGATGTACTTATCATGTATTATTTTGCATTATTGTTATTTGCCTAGGTGTTATTACTCCCCCGGTCCTCCTCCCACACCACTAAGACTATAAGCTCCTTGTTGTCAGGGATCGCATCTTATTTTAACTTTTTCTCTCTCTAGCCAGTGCACATAGTCCCAAATCAGTGTTTATTGAGTTGAATTTTGATATATTCAGGAGATGGTTAGCTCCTGCAAGTTAGACACATTATACACTATAAAAGAAAACAATCCATTTCTATGATGTTTTAAGGTTTACAAAACCTTTTCCTCACAACCGCCCTCTGAGGGAGATAGTCTAAGTATGATTCTCCTCATTTTACAGATGAAGAAACCAAAGTTCAGCAGTCTTGCCCAGAATTACAGGTTTGTTTTAATATACTAGATATATAATAGATACTAGATATATCTCTTATCATTTGCCTTCACCTCTTCACACTGTCTCTTTATATAGCTCTACTCTATAGTGAGCACTGGACAGTTATGTGTGCTACATGAATATGAAAGAACTTCTAGTTAGGGCACTGAAGGGGAATTCCTGGTATATCAGTTTCTTCCACTTATCTGTGACATAGCCAGTAAGTCCTAGAAAACAAAGTGACTTCCTCAGGGTTTAGTAGCTAGGAAGGATCCTAGGAAGAATTTGAATCTAGGTCTTTCTGACTTTAAACTCAATGCTTGGTCTATTGTGAGATCCTTCCTCTAAGTTATTAGTTGAGTAAACATAGTATTCAAAGGTGAATGGCTTGGCCATTCAAGATCACACAACTCTGGAGCCGCTAGGTGGTGCAGTGAGTAGAGCACTGGCCCTGGAGTCATGAGGACCTGAGTTCAAATTTGGCCTCAGACACTTGACACATTTACTAGCTGTGTGACCTTGGGCAAGTCACTTAACCCCAATTGCCCTGCCTTGCCCCCTTCAAAAAAAAAAGAAAAAAAATCACACATCTCATAAATGGCAGAATAAGGCACTTGAGGTTTGTCCAATAAAGTTGATAAAAATAGTCAGAAGTCACTGGGCATCAGATTGGGAGCTGGAAGAGACCTTCAAGACTCTACTCCAAAACGTCACTTGACAGATGAAGAAAAGTGGTTCGTCAATGTGCAATGACTTACCCGAGGTTACACAGCTGAGTAACTGAATCAATATTTAAATCAGTATCCTTTGGCCCTAAAGTCCAATGTTGTTTCCACCCCACCACATTACTTCCTTGAATGAGAAACTCCTGAAAAATATTTTTTAGAGCAACATTGCCTGATGTTCCCTTTGGGTTTTGCTGGAATTGGAAGGCAAAAGCTTGGGATTCTATAAGCTGAGGCTTGTGGTCCAAGCTTGACAAAAGCTCTTTCAGTATTGAAATAACTCTGCCGCTCCAAGCTCTCGGCCCATTTCTATTAGCAGCAGCATTTTCTCTTTGTCTAGAAATTGCTGTGCTAGTATTTGCAGAAGGGGTTCCTCCCTGCTAACTGTGTACTCATTCAGCACTCCCGAAGACAACCTTCCTAGGAAACAGGACCTCTTGTCCCACTGGGCCTCCCTCTTATTTATCTTGTCTTCAAATGAGTCACTGCTCTGCATACGCTATTGATGAATCACTGGCTCTGAGAGTGGCATCTGATGCCTTGCAGGAGACTAAGCTGGACTCCGTGGATTGAAGCCACTGATTGGGGGAACAAACATCTGGTAAAAATGTAGATGGCTAGTAAAAATGTCAGTGGGCTGAGGACTTTGGGGAATAATCTAGAAGGTTGTTTTAATATTATTAGCCTTATTGTCTGGGCTTACTTCTGATAATAGTCTCTCCTCTAAACTGCCTTTACCTTCTCCCTCCTTCCTCCCATGTGTCCCAACTATGAATTCAAGGCTACCAATCTTTCTTCTGTCATCTTGTGGTGGAGTGTTATTCACCTATTAGCCTGTAAGGTCCAGGAGAACAGATCTGTGCACTAGTGTCTAGTGCAATGTTCTTCACACAGCAGGTGCTTAATAAGTGTATGTAGCGTTGTCTGCTCTATTTTCCTCATGTAGTAAGTAGATTTCCCTCTCTAGGCCTCAGTTTCCTCATCTTTAGAAGGGGGGAGGTTGGAGCAGATGAAGCCTAAGATTCCTTCCACCTTTGACATTCTGCGATGCTTTGACGGAGGCGGTCATGGAAAGACCTAGGTTTATGCCTCATTATGGCAAATTAATTTGACCCTCTGGGCTTTTGTTTCTTCCTCTGTAAAGTGAGGGAGTTGGATTTGAATAATCGATGATCTCTAAGTGTTATATGCTGCTTTCCAGCTTGAATATTCTAAGCTACAAGTTTCCTTCCAGCTCTGATGTCCTTCAAGGCCTTTGCTGCCTACCTGCCCATATCTCCTGTCCAGAGAATACTTCTGTTTAGTTCTTTTTTGCTTTTTCCCTACCCTGGTATAGCTGCTGATCCTTTAGCAGCAACTGCAGCACCCTTCTCATGGGGTCAAGGGGCTACCAGGGAACCCGCAGCCTCAAGGCCACCCGTGGCCCTCTAGATCCTCAAATGTGGCCCTTTGACTGAATCCAAACTTCACAGAACAAAAGAACGCAGGTTCTCCACCCCTGGGCTAAGCTTTCCTCAGATCCTAGGCCAGGCCAGAAATTGGTGTGTAGCAGGGAGATTGTACCACTATTTGTCACTCTATTTCTTAACAACTCAGTGTGGGTTCAAGAAAAGCAGTGTGACACATTGGGACCCAGAACTGCGTTTTCTGCCACACTCCTTTTCTTCCTCCTTCTCAGGTTAAGCCTCATTTCTATGGGGCGTGGACTGGGGGTTGAGTGTAGGGATGAGGAGGTGTGGGTAGCAGAGGAGAACAGTAGAGAGCAGCTTCATGCTCTCTGCTCTGAGGTTGAGTCTCCAGTTATGGGGATTTGGGAGGGAGGCACCCATCCTAGCTCCAGGGGGAGGGGTCCCTTAGTGTTCCACGGCCCCTGCTTGAAGGGTAATTGTGCTACATAGTCTCCTGGGCCAGGGCCAATTCCAAGGCTCCTGGGTCCTTTGCTACAGACAAACTCTAATTGTTAGGAAATTTTTCCTAACATCAAATTGAAATTTACTCCTCTGCAACCTTTATACACATTTCCCCAAGTTCTGCCTTTGGGCCCAAGTGGAATAAATCTGACATTTCTTCCACATGACACCTCTCACAAACACTGTCCCCACTTTATGTATTCACTTCTTTAAGCAAAACACCTCTAGTTCCTTTAACTGATTTCATGACATGGTTTCTAGTTCCCTCAACATCTGGGTCATCCTCCTCTAGACATGCTCCAGTTTGTCAGCGTTCTTCTTAAAGAGGGTGTCCTGGAATGTACACCATGTTCCAGATGTCATCTTATGAGGGCTAGAGGACAGTGGAATTACCACTTTGCTTAGTTGGCTTCTCTGTCTCTATTAATGCAACCTACAACTGTGTTAGCTTTTGGGCCTTTTAGCAGAGGGCTTTTCCGATCCCCCTCCCTGTCCCATTGTTCATGTCCTCCCCATGTTTCACTTACATGTTACATATTATTGCCTCCTAATAGAATGCTAGCTCCTTGAGGGCAGGGGCTATTTTGTTTTTGTCTTTGTGTCCCTAATGCCTGGCAAATAGTAGGTGCTTAATCAATGTTGGTTTAGTATCTGAACAGACGACTGGTTCTCATATCTCTCTATCATCTATCATATCATCTCTAACATCTATCATGTTAAACTTGTGGTCCATTAGGACTCTCAGATCTTTTCTTCCTATATGTTTTCCTCATTTTGTACTTGTACATTGTATTTTTTTTTAAAACATAGTGACCTCCTTTGGCAACATCCATCTCAGATATGGCAATTCACAACATTCAAAATTTGGACAAAGCTGAATGGAGAGACCTAGAACAAAAGGTTATCTGACTTTTTGCCCTAGTCATCTGTCCACTCATTGTAGGTCATTAGACACTGGGGCTTTCCTAGCAAGGGGACAACTGGTCCTTTTAGGAATGTGGAGAGAGTGCTCTAGGGAACAACAAGGAGGTCTACAGCAGGATGACTGAGTCACAACCTGGACTTGGAGCCAGACTTCTTGTTCAGTCATTGACTCTTCATGGCCTCATTTGGGGTTTTTTTTTGGCAAAGATACTGGAGTGGTTTGCCATCTCCTCCAGCTCATTTGACAGATGAGGAAACTGAGGCAAAAAAGATTTAGTGAGTTGCTCAGAATCTCACAGCTAATAAGTATCTGAGGCTGAATTTGAATTTGGGTCTTCTTGACTCTAAGCCCAATACCCTATTCATTGTGCCACCTACCTGTTTAGGTCCTGGCTCCAGCCCTTCCTAGACATCTATCTGTCTATCTATCTATCTATCTATCTATCTATCTATCTATCTATCTATCTATCTATCTATCTATCTGTCTGTCTGTCTGTCTGTCTGTCTGTCTGTCTGTCTGTCTGTCTGTCTGTCTATCTATCTATCTATCTATCTATCTATCTATCTATCTATCTATCTATCGTTTCCCCTCTCTGCTCTTATATTCTTCATCTGGACCGGAGATTAAAACTGGAATGGTGATTTTGTTGGTATCAGGAACTCTCCGGGAAGAAAACATCCTCCACCAGGGCAGGTACACACTTTTTCTTCAATAAGGTCTCAGAGAGGTGCCTAGATCATGGCCCTCAGGAAATCAGCCCCAAGTAGATAAAAATGTAATTGGGAAATGTTTAAACAAATAATTAAAAATACGATAAAACATAGATAGCTTTAATTTATCATCTTCTAAGTCAATATCTGTTTCTGTTTGAGTTTGACACCCCTAGCTAGAGAACACTGAGAGATTAAGATACTTTCCCAAGATCATAAGCCAGTATGTGTCAGAGGTGGTATTTGAACCCACATCTCCCTGGCTCTCTATAGCTACTGCCTCTTATCTATAAAACAGGAAAATAATACTTCAATATTTTGTAGATATCAGCATAACACTTGGGCTAGCCATTCATTGGATTATTTTTCCCTTTTATTCCATATCCATCCAGCTTCCTTTTTCAGTTATATACAGGATCTTAGATAGTACAGTCTTAATTGATGTTTATGTGAATGAATTTTTAAAAGCATTATTTGAGCATTCACTATGCACAAAGCATCATTCTAAGTGCTGATGATACAAATAGAAAAATAAGGCAGTATCTGCTCTCAAGTAGCTTATGTTCTAAGAAGGAGAGGCAATGCATGCAAGAAGTTTCAGTTTCAAGCCAGATGGTGGTGATTAGGACATATTCTTCACCAGGATCCCATCTGCAAAGCAGATTGTAATGCAACTACTTTAATGTCATTTCCATGAATAAAATCATATAGGTTTCTGATGTTGGATTGTTTGACAGTGCTAAGGATTTTGGTTATGAGAACTTTACTTTTTGGGTCTTCATTAGCTCGGATTTGTGGCTACTGAGGAGGCAGAGGCTGTGGCACATGCGGAAGTTGCTAGGTGGCTTTTCTTTCAAACCAAGACCCAGAATGATGGTAGATGGACTCTTCCCTTCGCTGCAGCCTAGTTGGTTATTAAGCTACTATCTGATTTCTTGCTTGGGAGATCCCAGTATGTGTTCTCTCTCTGTCCTGTTAAATTGCAAAATGAATCAGCAACTTGCTTCTATAGCTCTGAGCCCCCAGCTATAGGCTCTGCTTAAACAACACAGCATAGTTTTATCAATCTCTCCAGCTGTGTGCTCACCAGTGGCTTCTCTTCGACAAATATGAGTGATAATAGTACACGCGTAGAATAGTAACGAGAAATGCCTTTAACTTTTATAACAACTGCTTACTTGAGACAAAACAAACATTTAAACATAGAAGACAAACACATTTTTAAGAAGCAGGGTAAGCCTCGCTCCCAGGAGAAGATATCAAGTACCCACCCTCTCTGATGAGAGAGCAACAATGGAAAGGGAAATGAAAGATGACTGACTCTAGTCTCAGGAGTCAAAACATTTTAGCAAAGTGCTCTTCACCTTGTGTCTTATGTGTGATAGAATCCTCATTTCTAGAGTCTGGCACTGCTGATATCATGGCATCTTCCATTCTGTGACATCTGCTTTCCAGGCCCCATGTGTGTTCTCTCTCTCCCTGTCTCTCTGTCTTTCTCTCCCCACTTCATCCCTCCTTCTCTGTCTCTATCTGTCTGTCTGTCTCTCTCAGTCCTCTTTCTGTCTCTCTCTCCCTCATCCCCTCATGCCTGGCCTATTGTAATAACCTAAATGATTTGTCTGCCTCCAGTCTCAGCTTGCTCCAATCCATCTTTCACAAAGCTATCAGAAAAACCTTCCAAACCCGAGTCCTACCATGTCACTCCCCTGCTCAGAAACCACCGGTGACTCCTTATTGCCTTTAAGTCAAAACAAAATTCTTCAGCCTGCCATTCCAGGCTCTCTGCAGTCCTTTCTAGTCTGCTTTTCCTTCCTAATTTCTTGGTATTCCCCTTCATGCTTCCTACATTTTGACTCAGCTACAACTCTCAATGATCCAAGTGCTCATTTTGTACTCTTCTCATCTTGGGTCTGCACTCTACTTGGGTATGCCATCCTCCCTTCCTGGAATGTACCTCCTTCTCATCTCTGCCCATCAACATTCTCCCCTTCCCTCAAGGTCTATCTCAGGTACCACCTGTTCCATTAAGCCTTCCCTCACGTCCCACTTTGATGAAAGTGATCTCGATCTGCTCTGATTTCTTGAGATTTTGTCTATACTCTTTGGCCTGTATCACATCCCATCATGTCTCATACTTCTCTGTGTACACATCATCTCCCTTTAGTAGATTTCAAGCTGCTTAAGGCTAGACCCACTCTTCATTTTTGTTTCCCTGGTGCTTCTTGATAAATGGCTGAACTGAATTGAATGAAGGTGAATGAATGAACACCTGATGTTAGGAAAGGGTTCTCAATGCAATGGTTCTGTGATCTTGTTCATGTGTATACTCTTTTCAATCATGTGGTCTGCACCCATACCTGTCTGATCATCTTGTACAATTCTTCTCCATCTTCTCCTGTAAATTCTCTACAGGGATCCACCCAACCTTCTGGAGTCTTTCCTCTAGATCCCTTGATACTGCATGAATAGCAACATTACCCTCAGATTTATTAATTGGTCATCCTTCAAACTCACTTAATAATAATATTAATAATAACAACAATAAAATAGTTAACATATATATAGTGTTTTAAAGTTTATAAAGTTCTTTACATGTCATCTTATTTTATTCTCACAACAATAAATAGATGCTATTTTTACAGGCTGATGGAGATTAAGTGATCTCCTCAGAGTCAAATAGTAGGTTTCTGAGGCAGAATTCAAACTCAGGTCTTCCTGACATCCAGTCTGGTCCTCTATCCATTGTGCTACCTTGCTGTCTTGTGACTGGCCTGCTTCTTTCAGTCATAAATATCTCCTTTGATATCCTTTTCTCCACCCTTCATGTGCAATTCTTCATTAGTACTGGTTTAGTATGGGGTCTTGGCAGAATTATTTCTTTTCTGAAAACCAGAAATAATGGAGAACATCTTTGCCCTGATCCATTCCACTTAAGATAACTCATGGAATGGTTGATAAGGACACTTTTCTTTGACCCAAGATTTAGGAAATATAGAAGAGGAGGAGGCTCAAAAGATCCTGAAGTAGAATACTATGGGGTCTGGGCCACTGGCAAATGACCATGTAGATGCTGGTGAAATCCATTTTAATCTACTGACTTTGACTGGATTCGTTATTTTCCCCCAATCTCTCAGAGGAGCAATAAAGAAATGCAATGCTTATGCAAGCAGTCACACATGATTTCTAGCCCAAGGCTTCAGTTACTCCTATTCTCTCTCCCTTCCCCCTTCCCTTCCATAAAAATAATTCAACATGAAACCGGCAGCCAAGGCTCTTCCCAATTCCCAGTGGGGGGGGGGGTTCTCTTTGTTGACTTTGGAAAAAATTCAAATATCCATTTCCTCAGTTTGGTTAGAGAAGCTCCCACTTCCTCACCTTACTCCCCAACATGCACCCTTCCATCCAGTGACATTGGCCTCCTAGTTGTTCCACAAATGAGACACTCCTGGCCCTAGGCATTCTCTCTGGCTGTCCTCCACTCCTGGAACCTCTCCTTCCTTTGCTCTGACTCCTGACCTCCCTGGCTTCCTTTAAGTCCCGACTAAAATCCCATCTGCTAAAGAAAGCCTTCCCTAACCCCTCTTAATTCCAGTACCTTCCTTCTGTTATTTTCTACTTATCTGGTAGAGAGCTTGCTTTGTATATATTTGTCTGCATTTTGTCTCCTCCATAAGATTGTAAGATTGAAGGCAGAAATTGTTTTTTTTTTTTGTCTTTCTGTGTATTCCCAGTGCTTAGTACAGTGCCTGGCACTTAGAAGGTACTTAATGTTGATCAATTGATTAAAAATCATTAAGAATGTTCAGAAATGATTCTATGCTCAATCTTAAAGTGAAATCATTTCTTAAGTGTTCTCTTAGAGCACTGGCTGAAAGGATACAGCTCCAATTCCATTTTAGTTCAATAGACATTTTTAAAGCATCTACTATGCACAAGTGCTGAGTCAGTCAATCAACAAACATTTATGGAACACTTACTATGTGTAATGCCTTGTGCTGGGGATACAGAGAGAAAAATGAAAAACAACCCCTGCCTTCTGTGAAGGAACTTACTTTCTACTCAGGAGGTACAACTCATATTGAGAGAATTATATACATGAGAATCTGAGGAAGGAGAGAGTACTATGACATAAGATGATCAGGAAAGACTTCTAGGACATGCTGAATGAGCTGTAACCTTGAAGGAAGCTAGGAATTCTTTTTTTGACACTTTAGATGGCTAAATTGCCTTCTTTACTACCTGGAGTATTTTGAAACATTGCAATTTTGAATCATTGGCAGCGTGCTATTTTTCGTTTGTTTCTTTTTTAAAAAAATATTTATTTTTAGTTTTCAGCATTCACTTCTATAAGTTTTAAATTTTCTCTTCCTAAGATGGCCTACAATATGATACATTACTATTAAACATATTTTCACATTATTTATATTGTACAGAAGAATTATAATGAATGGGAGAAACCACGAGGAAGAAAAAAAACCAACAACGACAACAAAAAAGAAAATAGCTTCGCTCTGCATTCAGGCCCCATAGTTTTTTCTCTGGATGTGGATGGCATTTTCCATCACAAGTCCTTTGGAATTGTTTTAGGTCCTTGCATTGTTGAGAAGAGCTAAGTCTATCAAAATCAGTCATTGCACACTGTGGCTGTTGCTGTGTACAGTGTTCTCCTGGTTCTGCTCATTTCACTCAGCATCAGTTCATTTAAGTCTTTGCAGATTTTTCTGAAGTCTGCCTCTTCATCATTTCTTATAGCATGATAGTATTCGATTACATTCATATACCACAACTTGTTCAGTCATTCCCCAGTTGATGGGCATCCCCTCGATTTCTAGTTCTTGGCTACCACAAAGAGAGCTGCTATAAATATTTTTGTACATGTGAGTCTTTTCCCAATTTTTTATGATCTTTTTGGGATACAGCCCTAGAAGTGGTATTGCTAGGTCACATTTTTATAACCCTTTGGGCATAGTTCCAAATTGCTCTCCAGAATGGTTGGATCAGCTCACAGCTCCACCAACAATGAATTAGTGTTCCAACTTTCCCACATCTTCTCCAACATTTATCATTTTCCTGTTTTGTCATGTTAGCCAATCTGATAGGTGTGATGTGGTACCTTAGAGTTGTTTTGATTTGCACCTCTCCAATCGATAGTGATTTAGAGCATTTTTTCATATGGTTATAGATAGCTTTAATTTCTTCCTCTGAAAACTGCCTGTTCATATCCTTTGACCATTTATCAATTGGGCAATGACTTGTATTCTCATAAATTTGACTCAGTTCTCTATGTATTTTAGAAATGAGGCCTTTATCAGAGGCACTAGTTATAAAAATTCTTTCCCAGTTTTCTGCTTCCCTCCTAATCTTGGTTGCATTGGCTTTGTGCAAAAGCTTTTCAATTTAATGTAATAAAAATTATCCATTTTGAATTTAATAATATTCTCTATCTCTTGTTTAGTCATAAATTCCTCCGTTCTCCATAAATCTGACAGATGAACTATTCCTTTCTCCCCTAATTTGTTTATAGTATCAGCCTTTCTATCTAAACCATCTACCCATTTGGACTTTATTTTTGGTATATGGTATCAGACTTTGGTCTATGACCAATTTCTGCCATACTATTTTCCAGCTTTCCCAGCAGTTTTTATCAAATATTAAGTTCTTACCCCAGAAGCTGGAGTTTTTGGGTTTATCAAACAGTAAATTGCTATGATCATTGACTACTGTGTCTTGTCTATCTAACCTATTCCACTGATCTACCCTTCTATTTCTTAGGCAGTACCTTAGGCAGAGTGAGAAAGTAGTTTTGATGATGGCTGCTTTATAATACAATTTAAGATCTGATATGGTTAGGCCACCTTCCCTACCATTTCTTTTCATTAATTCCCTTGATATTGTGAGCCTTTTATTCTTCCAGATGAATTTTGATATTTTTTCTAGCCCTATAAAATAGTTTTTTTTTTGTAGTTTGGTTGGTATGGCACTGAATAAGTAAATTAATTTAGGTAGAACTGTCATTTTTATTATATTAGCTTGGCCTACCCATGAGAAACTGATGTTTTTCCATTTATTTAGATCTGACTTTATTTGTGTGAAAAGTGTTTTGTAATTGTGTTCATATAGTCCCTGGGTTTGTTTTTACAGGTTGACTCCCAAATATTTTATAATGTCTACAGTAACTTTAAATGGAATTTCTCTTTGTATCTCTTGCTGTTGGGCTTTGTTAGTAATATATAGAAATGCAGATGATTTTATGTAGGTCTGTTTAATATCCTGCAAATTTGCTAAAGTTATTTATTATTTCGAGTCATTTTTTTACTTGATTCTCTGGAAGCTAGGAATTCTAAGAGGTTGAAATGAGGGTGTGCATTCAGGCATGGGGGACAGTTTTGCAAATGTATGAACATGGGCATTGTAGTGCCAAGTTTGGGGAACACCAAGTAGGCACATTTGGCTGGAACATAGAGCATGCTGAGGGGAATAATGTAAAATAGGCTCTGATAGGGAAGTTATATATAGACTGGTTCTATCAAGCTGAGGGGCTTTTATTTTATCCTAAAGCAATGGGGAGCCCGTGAAGTTTTTAGCATATGAGTGATATGGTCAGATTTGTAGATTCAGACTTCAAGAGGATCTTAAGAGATGTCCTACAAATTTAAGGTCATAGAGGAGTTCCTGTTTTTAGATTCCATAGAAGAAGGCTTGGGGGGGGATGGGAGAAGAGAATAAATGCCTACTATGTACCTGGCACTGTGCTAAGTACTTTACAAATATCATCTCATTTGCTCCTCATGACAGCCCTGGAAGATAGGAGTAATCATTCACAGTAGAGGAAGTGAGGCAGAGAGAGGTTAAGTGACTTTCCAAGGGTCACATAGCTAATAAATATCTGAGGCCAGATTTGAACCCAGATCATTCTGACTCCAGGTCCAGAATTCTATCCACTGTATCACCTCGCTGCTTGGAAAGTCAGCTTCACAACTCAGTTTCCATGGAGTGTTGGATAGGCTTTGTTGGTTAGAAAATACATGAGTCCATCTTCATCAGATAGACCAATCTCCCACAAACCGTTCTCAGAAAGGTTTTGCTACATATCTTATATGTAGCCTTGGACAGTCAGGCCACTTCTCCAGGGCTCAGCTTCCTCATCTTTATAATGGGGGGGAGATTAAGCTGGAAGATCTCTAAGGTGCTTTACAACTCTAAATATTCCGGTGTGTGTGTGTGTGTCTAGTACTTGAAAGGCAAAGAAAGCGGATGGCACCCCCATGGGTCTCATCCCTTGTAGTGTGAACCAAACTTTAAGTCTGTCCTGAGATGCAAAGTGAGAGCATCAATTTTCCCTTTTCTCCCAAAGCCGAGCTCGTCTGCCACAGGGTGCTATAAATACAAGAGTATAATTATTCTTCCTCTAAGCCATGTCTAAAACAGGAATAATACTGATCAAGTTTAGTTTTAATTTAAAGCAACTCTGAAGAATCAATGAGATGAATTCTCCTTCATAGGGTCAGGAAGATGCAAGGGGAGGAGCAGTTAGTTTGATAAGGGCTCACTGGGGGTACGGATAAGGGGTGGGAAATGGAGTACTCCTGTTTCTTCTTTACAAATAAACCTGGCTCTATACAAAGCTATGGGGCAGTTAGATGGTACAATAGATAGGGGGCTGGGCCTGGAATCAGGAAGACTCTGAATTCAAATCCAGCCTCTGACCCTTACTAGCTGTGTGACCTTGAGAAAGTCACTTAACCCTGTTTGACTCAGCTTCCTCATCTGCAAAATGAGCTGGAGGAGGAAATGGCAAACCACTCCACTGTCTTTGCCAAGAAAACACCAAATCAGGTCACAAAAAGTCAGACACAATTAAAAACGACTGAACAAGATTCAGAGCTATATAGATTACTATGGGGGCAGAGTGAGAAAGCTCCTTGAGGGAATGACCTATGTCTTATCTCATGCACATGTATTGCCTGCACATGGCATAGAGTGCATACTTAAATGCTTACACCTGTGATATCAAAAGTACGGGTACACCATCCACCACTGCCAATTAAAACCCATACATACCTTCTCACCCTTGATAACTCTTGTCTATGACTTTCCATAAATTCTCCATATAAGACCTACCCCATGTACTGAAAGCCTTATTTTAATTCTTTTAATATCTTGTGTATACCAGTGCAGCCCATTTGTTATCCCTCTGGCTATATGACCAGCCCACTTTTTTTTCTGAAACCGTATTTTTTGATATTTTCTATGCCACTTCTAGTGCAAGTCTTGGATTGGTATTATGCTGTAGCCTAACTCTGGCTCTTATTGATTGGCCAACAGTAGGTTCCAGGCCAAACCCCACTTGGTCATTGTTTGGGCCCAGATCGGCTCAGAGAGAAAATAAATAGCAGTTGTTTCTGTTTTGGCCAGAAACCCGAGGGTCTTCCCCTCCCAGATTGATTGTTTTTCTGGCTAGTTAAAAGAGGCCATTCTCTGCCTCATTTCTTACCTAGCCTTAATCACTGAATGGGCATTGACTCAAGGCTGAGGTCTCCAGCTGCACCTGGGGCCATCACTGGTCATCTTGATCTATATCTTACCACTGGGCCCGGATACTGTGGAGGAGAAAGTGAGGCTGGTGACTTTGCACAGCCCTCCTTCCCTTAAATCCAACTCACTTGCATGTCATGGTGTCACCTCCCTGATGTCATGGTCTTCTTAGAGATTGAAGAACAAACAACATACTCTTGCCTACGTTTATGCCCATTTCATATCTTTTCATGCCATATGGGATACTTGTTTTTATTTTTCTGAGATCTTATTGTTCATTAATGTAAAATAGATAGGGTTTTGTGGCAGAAAGCTTTGTGATTGCTGAAAAAACTATACAGCTTCCTAAATTTGTGTCTCTTCTCCTTCTACTGACTGGTGAGCAGAGTTCATTTTTCATCTACAGTATTTGATCAAGATGTTCATACTGATGGACCGGCTCAATGGGCTTCTTATGTAGCTGCTTCATGTCATAATCTTGGCAACATCCATTTTCATCCACTTTGTTGTTCCTATGTGGATGTCTAAATCAATTTTTCCTGAAACTCGTATAGTAGATGTTCAGTGTTTGTTGAACTGAACTGCCTATAAACTGGTCAATAATAGGAATGCACTGTGATGTAATGGAGAGAAAACTAGAACAAGTAGCATTAGACCTGGGGGTAGAGTCTTAACTCTGATGTAAACTACATATGTGATCTTGGACAATTCACCAAACCTCATCCTTAAAAAGAGGCACATTTTCTACTCTCCCAGGGCTGTTATGGAAATTAAATATAAGCACTTCTGAATAGTACAAGCACTATGCAAAAATGATTATTAAGAGTATCATGTGCTCTATGTGGCCCAAAGCATGAGGAATGGAGTGGTACATAGCAGCTGAGATTTTATTCTTTTCTTTGTCAAGGTGAATCAGATGGAGAGGGAGGTAATTAGTCTTCCCTACATTTGAGGGGACCATGTGGCTAGTAACTTCTTGGGATTCTGTGTGGCTAATGCCTTCTTGGGAGAGAAAGGAAGAAACGAGATGCCTTAAATGACGTCAAATTCACCAGGCCATTTTTCTTCATTAAAAAACAAAATAAAAGCCTCAGAGGTAGTATAGCGTAGCATATTAAAATGCACATTGCATCTGTATTGTTA
The DNA here is from genome assembly GCA_028646595.1 of Phalanger gymnotis. Taxonomy (NCBI): domain Eukaryota; kingdom Metazoa; phylum Chordata; class Mammalia; order Diprotodontia; family Phalangeridae; genus Phalanger; species Phalanger gymnotis. The sequence goes on from CM053625.1 coordinate 60,468,959, forward strand.
TTCAGTCATTTCTGTTGTTTCTGACTCTTCACAAACTATTTGGGGTTTTCTTGGCAGAGATACTGGAGTGGTTTGCCATTTCCTTCTCCAGTTCATTCCTTGGATAAAAAAACTGAGGCAAACAAGGTTAAGTGACTTGCCCAGGGTCACATAGCTAGTAAGTGTCTGAGGCCAGATTTGAAGGCAGGTCCTCCTGTCTCCAGAGCCCGATGCTCTATCCACTGAGCCACCTACCTGCCTTGAGGTTAGAAGAACTCAGGATTGCGGGCAAATTGTTTCACCTCTCTGGCTTTTAGTTTCCTTGCCTGTAATAGGATGGTGTTAAACCAGCATCAGTAGTTCTTAATTAATTTTGTGTAATGGATGCCTTGGAAGCCTATATACCCCTTCTCAGAATAATGTTTTTAAAAGCTTTAAATAAAATACATGGGGTTAGTAAGGAAACCAATTATAATCAAATATAGTTATGATATATATGCATATATTTGTATTTACATGTACATATATGTATACGTGTGTATATGTATGTATTTATGTATATCTATATCTGTATTTCAGTTTGATGGACCCCAAGAATCCCTGGACTAGATGGTACGTTTCCTGGCATGTAATAGTTTAATAAATGTTTGTTGACAAAGGTCCTTTTTTGTATAACTGTCTAGGAGACTTAAGACATTCATACCTCATACTGTGTGTCTGCCCTGGGGATGATCATTAGCTCCCAGAGAGCATGAAATAAATCTCTTCTCTGTATCTCTATTCTAACTAAGCATGGGGCTCTGCGCAGGTTGGGTGGGTGGGGGGCTCAAATAGTAATTACAGAATTGAGCTGCAAGAGAAATCATCTATTCAAAATGTTTATTGATGTTGGAAGAAAAAAATGCAATGGGAAAATGTACAGATCTCAAGGCTTCAGTCCACAACAAAAATCCGTATCACAACTTAGTGTCAGGTCCCAAATCAAACTGGATTGTTTCTCTTAGGGGAATGGTCCAAGGGAGCATTATTCTCTAGCAGAAAGTTGCTTTGGTTGGATTTTAAATATTCTTTTTTCCCCTTCTCTTTTATTTTCTGTTGTCAAAGTACAACAGTGATGTGGGCTGGTGTTTTCTATTTACTTAGTTTTGGGTGTCAGCATTTCCTTATACTCAGTCTCCTCATTCCAGAATAAGAGAGCTATTCATACCAAAGAGAGGTGTTCAGATCCTCTCCTTAAGATGCAAAGCTTAAAGTAAACATCTCATCTTTATTTGGGGATTCAACAGCCTTCCCCAAGGAAGGTTCATAAGAAAGTATATACTTTATCCAGTCCTGAGCCTTGCACAAGACCTCAGGAATAGTAGGGACCAGAGAAATACTTTCCTGAGTTTGATTCAAAATATTTGTTAAAGCAGTATGATAGGACCACATGGAGAATCTCCTACTTTCCTAAAGTTTTCAATTGTCAAATTTCCCTGAATATACCATTAGTAGGCAACATTCTGTATTCAGTGGGGAGGGGGGAAAAAACCTGAACTATAAGCAGTATGTCCTGCTCCCGGTAATGTTGTAGGCCAGCAAGGAGTTCACTTTTATCTTTTGATAAGAGAAACAAACCAGTGGCCTCACACACACACACACACACACACACACACACGTCAAGGTGTGTGATTAAATTTCTAGAGTAAGCCATTTAAAACTGAAATGAAGACAGGAAAATAATAAATACAAAGATTAAGTATTTATAATTGCAGCAATGACATGAGACACCAGTGGATGAATGAACACAACATTTTTACACCGAGGAAACAGAAAAAGTCATGCCACAGACAAGACTAGGAAACTGGGAGCCAGCTGATCAATGTATGAGTCATGGTTATATCTCTGGCAATCAAAATTATTCTGCTCAGGTGGCCTGCAAAATGATGGGGAGCCACAGAGGGGCTTACTCCTCCCCAATTAAGGCAGCGGCATCAGGAGCTCAGTAATCAGTCCTTGGTTTTCCTGGCAGCAGAATGTGGTTTTATTAGGCAAAAGCTGGTCTTGGCGAATCGCCCCCTCCAGCCCTGGTGGAGCTATGGACCATGCAAGGGGTGAGAGAGAGGACAAAGAGTAAGGTTGGGGTAGAGGGTGTTGGGACCATTAAGACTAGCCTTTGGCAGTAGACACTTGTATGCAGAAGGAACCTGAGCTTCAGCTTTCCCCTTTTCTGCCCTATTCTTAAGATTCTTCTAAGGGAGACCCAACATGCTGATGTGCACATCTCAGACAGAAATGGGGGAGGAGAACCTACCCCAGGAGCCCTTTAACTTCTGTAGTACCCTGGGGTAGTATGCACCAGGGGTAAGACAGGATTAACTTTGATCTGATAGTCTAGAGGGCAGAGCTAGGGAAAGAGGAATTTGAGTCAGAAATCCATTAATAGTGACAGTGGGCTTAAGCCTAGTATTTCCTTCCTTTCGTCTGTTGACTCGCTTCCTCACTGCAAACCTTTGACTCCCCTTCCTTGGAAATGTAATATCAGGTTCTCCTCAAAGCAGACTATCTTCCAGAAAAAAAAAAGTAGGCACTCCCCCATCCAGGATAGTCCAAAACACACCTTTTCTTTTCCCTCCTTTTGGATTCTGGCAGTACAGACCCCCGTTTTAGACACAGCTCCAGGGAACAAATAGTGTAGGCTGTTCCTTAGCAATCTGATAACGGGGAGAAACATAATTCTTAGAGAGGCTCTGCCAGATGCAGTGTACAAGTTTGTGTGTGTGTGTGTGTGTGTGTGTGTGCGCGTGTGCGTGTGCATGTGTGGGTGCGTGCTTCCTCATTGTCAGGTCTTTTCCTAAGGGGCTAGAAGTCCACATTGGTTATACATTCATTTACAGGGCTTCTGCCTGAATTCTACCAATGGTTTAAAGATCACTTTTGAAAAATGAACACAAAGAACAGCGTATGTTTCCATCACATACATGGGGTCACAGTACAGCGTTTTGGATTGTAGTAGGCGCTTAGTAAACATTGGTCGGACTGGGGGGGGGGGAAAGGAAGAAAAACTAACAGAGAGGGATGGTAGCGGACAGAACCCTAGATTAGGAGTGAGAAGACATAGGTTAGAATCCCAGCTCTGTAACTGACTTCTTGTATGACCTCAAGCAATTTACTTAACTTCCCTGGGTCTTAGTTTCCTGATCTGTAAAATGAGATGGTTAGACTAGATCCTTTTAAAGGTCCCTCCTAGTTCTACAACCTATGTTTTTTTAATGACCTAGTTGTCTTGTCTAAACACCATTTATTTAGATGACAGAAATAGATGATTTCTAAGGTCTTTTCCAGCTGACTCCTATGATCCCAGTTTTAATGACCCAGTAGCCTTGTTTAAAAGCCATTTATTTAGACAACAGACAAGTAGATGTCATTGGATAAATAAAAAGCCAAATTGTGAAGTAAAGCAGTGGTTAAGATACACATGGGGGCCACTTAATCAGGCAGTTTCACCCACACAGGGAACAATGGCTCAGAATAAAACCCAGAGTTCTCTGCATCAAGGACCTGGGCAAGAAACCGAACTTCAGCTTGGCACCAAGCATCACAGCTGACTTTCCTCTTTCTCTCAGCCCTTCTTCTTCCCTGAATCCCCAATGATGACTTGACATTCACAGCTGTATCTGAATCCAAATCCCCAGGGAACCCAACCACTCTTTGGGAAGACAGCACCAAAAGCCACAGAGCTGAGCCTAGTGTTGGTGAGATGGCTGGGCCCAGGTGGAAATGCCCGACCCCTCCCCTCCCTAATTCTCATTCCCCCTCCCCACCCCCACAACAGAGCAAACCATCAGACTGACATCCACTTGGCCCTATTGCTCAAAAGAAGACAAAAGTTAAAATGAGGACAACGCTAGGAGCGCCCACTTGAATATGCGTGAGTGCCGAATTCACCAGGTACGACCAAGAGCTAACTGCTCTTGGAGTCTCCATCTCAGCTGCCCTTTCCATGTATTTATACACCTTTGATGAAGTCCACGATTCCCTTAATACCCTGCATGTGACATCCCCCCTCTTTAATGGTAAATGTTTTGGAATGTCCATAGATAAGAAAATGGACGGTATGGAGGAAAGACTTCATGATCACATGTATATCTTTTCACCTCCGGATATCCGAATACTCAGCCCTTTCATCCTCCCACTCACTACTTCCCTGGGATGCCTGGGCTCCATGGCCCCCAGCTTTGCCACGGATGTGGGCGTTTGGGTAAGTCTTGCTACCTTTTTCCCCCTTGGCACCTCTGGAAGCATCCCTCCCACTTGATTCTGGGAGGTGGTAGCCTAGATCCCCTGGATGAGCCCGGATGGTCTTGGATCCCTCGGCCTGCAGCTGTCTCTCGGGAGTGGTGGCTGTCTCCTCCTGAGTAGCTGTGGTACAGAAGCTCAAGATAGAACAAAGGCTTCCCCAGTTCTGTTCACACTGAGCCTGCACACTTCGGGTGATGGCCTCCTTCACTTCTTCCCCACAGGTCAGCAGCATGTTCACCAGGTCTACATAGGGTCTGGAATTGCAGGTACAAAGAAGTGGCCGGATGCCCAGGGTTAAGGGTAAGGAGAAAAAGAGAGAACAAAAGATACACTAAGAATGAAACAAGGCAAGCGGCAGTGCTCAGGGAGCTCGAGCATAAAGGCCTGGTCCACCCTCCCCCTCCCCCAAACATTACATGGGTTACAAAAGAACAATTCCAGAACCAGAAAGGATTCAATATATCTATGTTTCAGCTTTTCCTTGAACTCTTTTAAGGGGTCTCAGATTGAATTGTTTTAGGAGAATGACCTTATATTCAAACCAATTGGACAAGAATGTATCATGAGTAAAACCAAGCATTCAGTGAATACCTGCTATCTATCTATCCTTGGACAAATAACTTAACCTTCTTGGGTCTCAGTTTCTTCATCTGTAAAATAAAAAGGCCTTCATGGCCTCATCTAAATCTATGACCCAAGGTGCAAAGGCATTATGCTAAATGCTGGAGATGTGAAGAGGTATGAGACATGGGACCTGATCTCAAGATGCTAATAATTAACTGGAAGGGAGAAAAGGGATGTGTGTATGTGTACACACTGCACATATATGGCAAACGGTCTTATTTCCAGATACATATATGTATACACATAGTCATACGTGTATATATGCATATATGCATACACGTATATGTGTATACGTTGTATATATGAGCAATTCAATAACTGATATTTATATGATATTTCAAAGTTGCTTTATATCAATTATTTAAAACTCACAACAACCTTGTGAGGTAGATATTACAGGTATAACCCTTCCTTTTTTATAGGTTGAGGTTTTTATAGGTTTATAGGTTTTTATAGATTGAGAAAATAAGTCTCAGAAAGGATGAATGACTTGCCCATGATCACAGAGCTAGTGTTATTGATAGACTTGAACCCTGGCCTTTTTTTTTTTCGCAGCCGAAGAAAGACAAAGTTTATTACAGATTCGCCATATTGAGTTGCCTTAAGAAATCTCACCCTTTGTGATGCTCGTTTTCACAAGGGGGCCAGATTCTATCCATCTGAGGTAGATGGAACCTGAGCCAAACCCTGGTCTTCTTGATCCCAACACTATCATTGTCTCCATAAATCCCCACAGCCTCTCAATAACAACACAAGACAATACAATAAGCACCAAATGAAGGCACTTAGGCAGCACGTTGGATAGATTGAAGGTCTTGAGAGACAGGAAAAAACAAGTTCAAATCCCGTCTCAGGTACTTCCTAGAGATGTGACCCTAACCAAAGCACTTAACCTTTGTCAGCCTCAGTTTCCTTATCTGTAATAGAGGTGGTAATAATAGCACCTACCTCATAGAGTTCTTCTGTGTATCAAATGACATAATATATGTAAAGAGTATGCAAACCGTAAAGCATTATAAATGCTTTAAAAATAAAAATTAGTAGCAGAGACAAAAAGTTGCTTCATTTGTGAGATGGAGATCATATTACCTGCTTATGGGTTGGTTGGAAGAGCTAATGAAGTAACAACCACTTTTATACTGTGCTTTCTAGTTACAAAGTTTTTTTCTTGTGAGGTAGGTATTATGAATGTTATCCACCCCATTTTAAAGATGGCAGGAGTTAGAGATTATCTAGTCTGACCCCTGATTTTAGAGGAGACCTACGTCCAGAAAAGGGAACTTATTTGCCCATATCTGAATGTAAGATAGCATCATATGGCTCGGGGGAGGAATGCTGACTTGGAGGACCCCATTGGAGGCCCCTAAATAAAGCATTACATAGGATTAGCCAGATACATATATTCGTGGTTTACTCAGTCCCTGAACTCATAAAGGTTTATGTTCTAACTTGGAGACTTCCACCAGGGTAACCTTGGGTAAATCCATTTGGTCTGGGTCCCAGTTTGGTCCCAGGATGAAGGGAAGGAGGAATGGTTATTCCATGAGGGTTGTAGAAGGAGCACACTATTTGATGTTGAGACTCTGGGGTCTGTGTCCCAGTGCTGACATCACTGTGGGCAAATCACAGCCTCTCCAAACCTCCATTTATAAAATGGGAATGGGAATGCCTGCCCTCCTTACCTCACAGGGCCGTGGGGAGCAAAGTAAGCCTCCTCAACAATTAAAAGGGCTTAAGAAGTGGCACTGCTTGTTCACTTTAATTCCCTGGGACTGGAGACGTGCAGAATGCCTGCGCTGAGCTGCCCTGAATGAGGGCTAAGTGTCCTCAAGCAGAAACATTCAGTTCTCTGGCCACTCCACCTGCCTTGGGTCGTGTTGTTAGGAAAACAGTGCCAGAGGAAGGAATGGCAGAGCAGTGTGAACCACCCAGAACCAGGCACCGTGCTTCCTTCCCACGTCCCAAGGCCAATCTGGGTGTTTGCTTTTTGAGGTTTTCTTAGCCCACAGGGGCTACAATAAGCCTAGAAGGCCATTGCTATCTGGAATGTCGCTAACCAGAGTTCCTAAGCCCTCTGGTTCAGCAGTCTTGCCTAACAGGGCCCCTAAGGGCGTAAATATTGCCACTCTGAGCCATTATCTGGGTCATAAAGTTCACTTAGGAATGTGTGGTCACTTAAGAGAAGGAATAAAACTCCCCATGGTGCACTGTAGTAGAAAGAGCACTGGGTGTGAATCTTGGTTATTTATTATTCAATAGGGGAAGACTGGAAAGGACTTTATTCTTGTTGGCTCAGCTATTTTACTGGCTATGTGATCTTGGACAAGTCTGCTTCCCTTCTCTGACCCTCAGCTGCTTCTAAGAAAGGAAGGCATTTAAATAGCATCTACTGTGTGCCAGGCACTGTGCTAAACATTTTTTGAAAGAAATATTAACTCGTTTGATCCTCAGAACATTCCTGGGAGTAGGTACCGTTATTATCCCCACTTTACAGAAGAGAAAAATGAGGCAGAGAGGTTAAATACTTGCCCAGGGTCATACGGCTAGTAAGCTCTTTGGAGACAGATTTGAATTCAGGTCTTCTTCACTCTAGGCCAAAAAAAGGGGTTTGTCCATTGCACCTCTTAACTACCTCAAGAAAGTAGGACTGATGGTCTCTAAGGTCTTGTCTAGCTACGAATCCTCTTGGATCATGTTTAATATTTATGTTAAGCAGTGGGCAGACTTGAATTTTTGTTTATCACGAATGCCACATTTTGAGATCTGCAAAGGAATTAACTAGCATTTAAATCCACCAGTACTTAAGCATCCCCAAACTGCAGTAGGATGAATTTTCCTGGAGGGAAAAACCAAAGCCCTAAGGAATGAGGTACTTTTTGCAAGTTTTCATAGCAGATGATGAGACTCCAGACTTCCTAGGGAGACTTTGCTGCTAGTACTGAGAACCAGGGATTGACACATGGTGGTGTACAAGACAGCTCTGGATTTGGGATTAGCAGTCCTGGGTTCGAATCCCTTGCCCATTATCTTTACCAGCTGTGTGACCTTAGGTAATTAAATTTCTCCCTCCAGGCCTCAGTTTATTCTTCTGTAAAATGGGAAAATCCCTCCAAGTTCTAAATCCTTTGATCAGTCTGATGCAGTGCAGTATTTCAACAGAAAGAGCACCAAACAGCATTTAATGGGCCCCTAATTGTAAATGAAACCATTATGGGAAGCAGAGAAATGAGACACAGCCTGGGGCCCATCTGGGACTGTTTAACTCATCTAATCTCCACATTGAACTCTTAAGAGGCAGAACAATGCAGTGGAAAGAATGCTGGCTTGGAGTTGGGAGACCTGAGCTTAAATCCCAGCTGGGATACTTATGAAGCTGAAGCTGCAGAGCCTTGGATAAGTCATTTTACTTCCCTAAGTCTCAGCTTCCCAACTATTAAAATTGGGGATGATAATGGCAATCTTACTACTAGCAATAATAATATGCTACCTACCTTTTATGGTGGTTGTGAGGGAAAATGCTTTGTAAATTTGGGAGTTATTCTTGTAACTCTATTTTCTCTGCTTTACTGTCTCTTTCTCCAAAGACAGGGGTGGGGTCAGCTGTCGACCATCCAGGTCGCTTGGCTGGTCTCTATTCTCCTTCAGCTGGGGGGGGGGGGGGGCGTTCTACTCTTGACAGCCCAAAGAAGTGGCTCTAGGAGCTTGGGCTAGTCAGAGCTCTCCCCTCAGCTTGGAACTCTCTCTGCCTGACAAGAGAGCTGCCTACTGTCAGGGTGTGCAGAACACAGTTAATCTAAGCTGCGTCTTGGGTTGGCACGGTGCCTTCTCATGCTGCAGCCTCAGCCTGTGTCTAATGACAAAGCCCAGCTCCCTTAGCTGGGTGTCAGCGAGGCTAAAGGATTTAAAAAAAAATACTTGGAAGGAGACGTGCCTGGCAGCTCCAAACCACTGATTGTTGCCAGCGAAACAGCAACAGTGCCTCAGCTGGAGAGCCAGGGTGGCTGGAGCTTGGAGGAGTGTCTGATGACACTTGGGTTTGGGTGTGTATGGGGTGGTGGTGGTGGTGGTGTTAGAGGAGACAAAAGAGCAAAGATCCTCACATTTCTAGAGCACTTTCTTTCCTTGAAACCATCTGGTAAAGTGGGTAGTGCAGGGATAATTATCCTCATTTGACAAATGAGGAAACTGAGGCCCAAAGAGGTAAAATGATCTTCATAGGGTCACACAGCTAGTAGGTATTACAGCTTCAACTTGAATTCAAGTGTATACAGCTTCATGATCCAAGTTCTGTTCCAGGCTGAATTGTTTTTTTTAATATTTATTTTTTTCATTCAACAATCAAGAAAAGAAGGTTTACTTATTCACAGAATGCCCTGTTGATGAAGGAAGACTGAGGTAAGGAAGTAGGCTGGTAGATATTCTGAGAGTGACTGTTTCCCTGATCTCCACATGGAGGATAGAAATTCTTTTTGCATCAGTTACTCTGGTTGTGGCTAGGAGATCCAAGGCACACTGATCTTAAAATGGGCTCCTGCCTTTGGACTGATAAGACAGTCATGTTTGGGCCTAAAGAAAGGGGAGGTGGGTTTGAACCCCTACTACCAACACTTACAAAGTTATGTGATGCTGGGCCATGGGACTTAATTTCCCTGAGACTCAGTTTCCTCAGCTATCGAATGGGGACAATAAAACCATACTAAGTATCACAGGGTTGTGAGGAAAGGGTTTTGTCAACTTTAAAGCACTAAAAGAAATGAATTATTGTCATGAGGAGATCCTGAAGGCTGGGTTTTCCCACTGGGGTTGTTTTACTTCTTATTAGAACCTCTCAGTGTCCCTGAACACTAAGAGATCTGTGCAGCTCTTCCCCGGGAGCCCAGAAATAACCCCAATGGCATGGGGATGAGGGCTGTGGTAGGGTCCCTGAGGAGATTCCTAATTCTCCAAAATGGGTCAAGCCCTGACCCACATTCCACATCCCACCAGAAAACTCACACTTCTAGGGAGGGCTCCACCATTCTTCTTTTAAAAAAAAACCCGACAGCAGCCCCAACCAGAAAATTTAGCAACACCTATTCAAAAACTCCTAATTGTAAAAGAGATCACTCCAGAAAGACCAGGTTTCTCCAACTTGTGGAGGAATATTAGAGGCGTCTAAGTTAACCTTCCCATTTTCAGTGCATGGAGCCAACATTTTTGTCTCCTAAAGGATGTGGGCTGGTCATGCACGTGAATGAACTTGGTGAGTGTTTTTTGGCCACGAAGCTTGTTTGCCTCTTGTCTTACTTAAGGATTTTAAGGGACAAGCTCTCATTCCCAGAGGTGCCTAGAAAGGAGAGTGTTTGACAACTCCCCCTTCACCTATCACAGGCATGTGTGAGAGATTAAAGAAAGGCCACATTTAGGAACTTGGAAATGGCTTACTTATTTGCTAGGGGATGCTAGGAGTAGCTAAGTGAGCTACCATCATGGGCCAGGGGAAGGCCTGGCAGCAAGATCTGAGTTTGGTGTCTGCTAAGTAAACTCATATTTCTGAGTGCCTCAGTTTCTCTAACTGAAAAGTGGGAAGCACAACTTTACCATCTAGGGATGGCGTGAGGCTAAATAATAATGAAGCACTTGGAATCCCCTGTGAAGATGGAAAAATGATCATCCTTCAGGGCAAGGGTATTGAAATGTTCAACAATTTTTTTTAACTGAGTTTGTGGGGTTTTTTTTGCTACTACTAGGCATTCTCAATGGACATAAGTGCAGTCTATCCCAGGTCCCAAGATGCCCAGCCTCCTCTTCAGGACAAACTAGCAGGGTCCTCACACCACCTCTTATGCAGGGTCGATTCTGGGGTCCCATGCGACACTATTGGAAACAAATCCCGCTATAAATCTAGGCATCTCAAGTTACCAAATGATACTCAGAGTTGGTGGGTTTGAATTGCAAATGGAAAATTTCAGGGCCCTCAAATCACTAGCAATCATTGGAGAGGCTTCTGGGGCATAGTTGAAAGAATGCTAGATTTGGAAAGCAGAGATCTTTCACAACTCCATGTAACTAACTACCTGTTATATATGGCATCAGACAATTCATAGCCTCATTTTACTCATGGGTAAAATAGGGACTAAAAAGTCTGCACTACCCATCTCACAGAGCTATTGTGAGGGTCAAAGAGATGTAGTGCGTGAATAAAACAGCTTTGTAAATTTGAAGCATCTATTAATACCATTTTTTAAAAAAAACATACTAGGGGTTAAATAAATATTTACTGAATCTAATTAAATTTTGACATAAAGGCCTGTTGTTATTTAACCCACTTGGCCTCCATCCTCCTGAACCTATTGGTCAGTCTTTGCTTTTTAGAATAATTATATACCAAGATCTTATTGTACTTCAGAATTTAAAAAAAATTTCCCACCTTAGTTTCTGATGAGTTAAAAAAAAGCTCTATCTGGCTCTCTGGGAGAGTCAGGGTGAAGGAGGATGAAGGAGGAGTGACCTCTTGTGTGTGGGACTTTGGGAATGAGTTCTCTAGTGTGGCCTATGTCAAGTCATGCTTCTTTTTAGGGTGTCAGTTACATAACAGGACTCATACCCCTTATTCCATGAAGGTGTCTTACTAAGATACCACATGGCTGTCTTCGACCTTCTCAAAGTCTGCTGAGGTCTTGTAGAAATTAGAATAGTTTATCTAAACTTGGCCTGAATTCCTATTGGGCATTTCACCTTGGAGAAGTCATTTCCCCTGGGGGCCACTAGGGCTTTTGGTTAGAAAATTGTAATCCCTTCCATTTTTTCAGGAAAGGTAATCATTCAAAAATTATCCCCCCAAATTATCCCCACCAGACCAAAGCAGGGGAAATTCCTTTTGCTGCTGACTTGTCACTAAGCAGCCATAACTCACTCGTGCACTAGCAGATCTTTGAAATGAATCATCTCCACCATCACTTGTATGTTCTCTTTGGCAGCAGAGCAGAGGTTGTGTTTCAGGTAGCAGTCCCGTTGTAACTGGAATACCATCTCCTTGATGGCTGGGCACTTCCGGCTGATGCAGCTGAACTTGTGCCTCAGGCCATGGGCTTTACACTTCAGGGCATCTTTGATGAAGGACTTGCCCTGAGCAAATAAAGATGGGAGGAAAAGAAAAAAAAATGCACATTGGAAGATAAAGGTTCCTGTACTCAATCTATCACTCATAGATCAAGAGTTGGAAACGACCCTAGAAGCCACTGACTCCAACTCTCTCATTTTACAGGTGAGGAAACTGAGGCACAGAGAAATTAAGTGACTTGCCAAGGTCACATAAGCAGTGACAGTCAAAATTTGAACTCAGGTCCTTATATTCCAAAGCCAGCATTCTTTCCACAGTCCTCCACTGTTTTCCGCTATACAACCTTAGGCAAGTCTCTTCTCTCTCTGGGCTTAAGTTTTCTTCCATATAAATGAAGGGGTTGAACTAGAGAATTTCTAAGTCCCTCGCAGCTCTAACAGCCTGTATTTAATATGTTCATGTTCCATGTTCCTTATTCCTGGACGAGTATGGGGCTGCCAGCTGTAATAGTTCCACTTTAGAATAACTCGACAAGTAAAATATCATACTGGGGAAAGTAACCGAGTTGGAATCAGGAATCTTAGAGATCTGGGCTCAAATTCTGACTCTGACAATGACTAGCTGTGTGACCTTCGGCAAACAACTAAAACCTCTTTGAGCTTTGGGTTCTTCATCTGTAAAATGGCTAACAATAGCCACAAAGGGGCATTGAGGTGGCACAGTGGAGAGAGCACAGGCCCTGTAGTCAGGAGGACCCAAGTTCAAATTTGACCTCAGAAACTTATTAGCTGTGTTACCTTGGGCAAGTCACTTAAACCCCATTGGTCCAAAAACCAAAACAAAAGCTACCAACCTCTAGGGTTGTTGAGAGAAAAACACATTGTAAACCTCAAAGTGCTGTTAAAAAAAATGAGCTGTTGTCACTCTTATTAGTCAGGAGACAGGGTCAGCTGGACCTTGAGAAATAATAGGGTTCTCTCTGTCTTGTTAAAGTCTCAAAAAGAGACTTTAAAAGAAAAAATTCTTTCTACCTATTACAGAAGCTCTCTCTGATAGAAGCCCCACTTAGAGCCAGCTGACTTTAGGCAGATGTAGCATTCCTTAGAATTATCACTGGTTGGGTTTGTACCTGCTATCTCCCCACCCCAATCCTCCCTCAGGGTTAACAATGCTCTGATTTTTTTCCCCCCAGTGGAAGGTTTCTTTTGCATGTGCTCAGATCGTACATGGATTCCTCTTTTTCCTTCTGATTCTATTAGCCATCTCAGGGAGAGGTATTAACATTGGCTTTTCTCATTCCTGCTAGAAAACCAGCTGTAGTGGAAAGAGCACTGGCTCTGACATCAGAGGGCCCAGGTCTGACTTCTGGCCCCCTTCTCCTTGTTGCCTCTGTGATCAAGGACAAGCCATTTCCCTTTTCTGAGTCTTAGATTCTTCCTCTGTAAGATGAGGGAGTTGAATTGGGTGACCTCTGAGGTCTCTTCCGGTTCTAAATACTATGATCCCTCATGCCTAGGATCCTGATTCCCCAAATCCCCACGAACTTTCCTCCCACACCTTCCGGAGGAAAATTCCTTTTCATTGGAAAATGATCCCTACTCCTTTAAGCTGTTAGGATCGTTGTCTCTGTGACACTTGCCTGGCAGCATCTGGAGATTTGAGCTACCCAGCTGACATAGACACTCCCCCTCCTCCTCACTCTCTCTGCCTTGGAGTGGCCAAGCCAGCCAGCTAGGCACACATCTGGCCTACAGTTCTCTTTCCTGGCAGCCCTATTGGTCTCTTCTTATCCTAGAAAGGAGACAGCTGTTAGGGGCTTCAGAGGGGAGCTTGGAGCACTTAGTTCCTTTGTGAATCTCCAATGGCAGATCAGGCTTATGCATCAAAGTATGCCCAAGTCCTCACACTTTCCATTACAATAGCAATAAGCTGTTGCAGATGACTTTACCTCATGGTTTTTAGATAGACACAAGGAGACACATTGGAGTAGGTTAGGGCTGGAGTTCAGTGGCTATTCAGCACATTTCTTTGGCTCTCCCTTGGAAACAATTGTAATATTTGAATATCTTTTCTTTGCAACAGAAAAAAAGCTATGTATTTCCCTTTTCTTTCTCCTTAGTTCTTTGCTCTCCTCTTTCCTCTCCCCATATTGCCCCATCATCTCCCTCTCCCCCTGAGGGAAAAAATCAATCATTACAGGATAATAGGCACATCTGAAAGCCTTCTGGAAACTGAAATCTCTAACACTGAGAATTATATATGTGTATACATGAGTTCTGAAAATAAGACTCTTATCTGAGGACCATAGCAACTTAAAAATATTTCAGGTAACTGCCTCTCTCTTCTGCCTCTTTACCCCATTATTTCAATGTTTTAGGGATCTGTGAAGTATAAAAATTGAGCCTATTTGCTGCTCCTGCATCCACTGATGGAGAAAGCTAGTCTACTGGACAGAGCACTTCATCTGGAATCAAATGACTTGGGTTTGAGACCTATGTCTGCCATGACTAGCTATGTGATCTTGGATATCGGACAAGGTGCTTGCTTCACCTCTCTAGGTTTGTTTCCTTATCTCTAAAAGAAGACAGTGCAACTAAATGAGCTCAAAGATCCCTTCTAGATCCAATTCCATGTGATCCCTCCATGCCATGGTCTTTGGGGAACTTCTCAAGGAAAATTTTTTTTTATCATTTGGTGGTTAAGCCACTGGTGAAGAACCTCTTCAGTTTTGCTAAGTTGCTCCTAAGGACAGACATACGTCCATCACCAGGTCTGCATGCAAAGTCCTCCCAGCCTGGTAGGGGTGGCCAGAGTGTTGGCTTCACTGGCAAAGCCTTTTAGAGCCTGGGGCCAACTCCATACTCACTGAGGCATCAAACCAGGATCTTAGAGAACCACTCTACCAGGTTTCCTAATTGTAGGGAATGCCAATGGATCTTTGTCCACAGGGAAGAGGGATGGGGAAGCAGAGCTTTAAAGCACATCTCTTCTACTGCTGTTCTTCTGCCATCTCTCCCTGCCACCTCTGGCATCTTCCAACCACTACCTCAGCTTCTAGCCTGCCAGTCTCCTTTTTTCTGCTTCTAAGTAAGGGGAGGTGATGCCATAGGTACTTCTCAATGCCAAAATCAAGGGGAAAACATTCGAGATGAGAGACAACACTGCATTGTGTGCATTGCCTACAGAATGACACCAACTGATGGCTGGGGATTTTTTAAAAACTACACTATAAACTTCTAGGTCAAGCCAAAAGTAGCTGGCCGGTCCAAATGTTCTCATCTCTCCCCAGTGAAATGGGAGAGTAGGTTTATAAGACTTAATAGCTGGATGCTTCAATGATGTATAAAATGGGCTGGGGAGAAAATGAAGGCAAGAAGCCTAATGTCATATGCTTTCTGAAAATATATTTTTATTGTCACTGTTAGAGCCAAAGATATTTTTGCTGTTTGGCTGCCATGTCCGATGTAGTGAAGCTGTTTTAATTTTGCTTAACATGAAGCTAGCTGGAGTATATTCCACCTAGATCAGGTCTAGTTAAAGTGGAGAACTGAGGGGTCATGGAAATTCTTTGGTGAAGGTGGAGAGAGGACAAAAGCAAGAACCATTCAGATTAACTCACTGGGGGCAGCGAAGTATGGTAGAAAAAATTCCGTGTTTGCAGTTAGAAGATCTGGGTTCCAATTCTGGCTCTGGCAATTCTTAGGCAAGTCCCTTCCCTTTCTCCTGCCTCAGTTTGCTCATCTGGAAGATGAGAGGGGGATGAACAAGATGATGTTCTAGGTTTTCTTTCCCCAAGTCTAAAATGCTGTGATGCTAATAAGAAGGAACTTGTTTCTGTGACTTCTCAGTTTCACTAAACCTTCCACAATAGCCTACAGTAGCTTCTAAAATACTGTGTTGGACTATCCCAGGTCTGAACTGTTTGTTTGGGTTAGTGTGGGAGCGTGTCAAGTTGGGGTGCCGTCTCAGGACTTGGGCTGCCTTCTTGGGTGTGCACTTTTTGTCTTGACCTTGGTCTACATTGCTCAGATTCCCTGATGATTGCTCAACTCTCTTTATTTCACTTTGCTTAGGCAGATTCAGCGTAAGAGCCCAGAAGGGTTTAACATAGAGTCAATTCTGTGACCCCCATAATAGCTTAACTGAGCACTAGGGGAGGGGACATCAACATTAACTTCTCCTTTTGAACTTTTATGAAATCTGCCAGATCAGACTTTTTTTTTTAAAGGCTGAGATTTTTTTTTTAATTGCTTTTCCTGTGAGCATTTCACAAAGCCTATTCACATCACACGTCCAATGACATATCAGATTTTTCTTTACCTGAGCATCAAATTTTCCAGCGTTGTGCAGGAAGGTCATGCAAATATCATGCAACCCTCGAATCTCACAAGAGTTGTTTTCAAAGCACTCAAATACCCCACATCCCACGTCGCCAGCGTTTACCAAGCAATGCTGGATTTCCGCTAAAACAAAGATTTCAAGACAAATCCATACAGCTAGTTAGAGTGGGGGCTACGAAAACATGAATAGAAACAAAATTTACTAATGACCATTTCAGGGCATGCTGAGCACAGGGCACTGGGATGTAGTAAAAAGCAAAAAAACAAAAAACAAAACCCAGTTATTTGCAGTATTCAGACCAACCTACATTACAAAAATAGTATCCAAAAAGGACAAGTGTCCTGCCATTCCATTTCATCCTACCATTTTCACTGAACCCTTAGAGGTAATATTTTGCTTTAGAGCAGATGTTATTTTAAACCCTGCTTATTAAGCCTACCAGGCAAGTAATTTTTTTAAATAGCCTCCTTACCTCCCTGTTACATTTGCAATACTTCACCATTTTGGTGGTATCAGTTAAATAAAACATTTGTCTCTATTTAGATCTGTAGGAGCTGCTGCCTATTAAATCCCATCCACTTCCTGCCTGGCAGAAAAGGATCTCTGCCAAACGGAGTTTCAATTCAGCTTTATGATTCAACACCTAAAAATTAAAACAAAATTCCTATTAAGGCAGTGCCTCGAAAACCATCTGCATTAAAAATACCAGGCTGGTGGAGCTGTGGTTTGCAAGGAGCTTAGGAAGAGAGTCAACTTGGGGGCAGCCTTCAGGGCTAAGTGAATGATGCCCAGAAGCTGAATGATCTACTCAGTTAGAGGCTCCTTTAATTAGAACTCGAGAATGCGACAAGATTTCATTTAATTTTCCACAAACCCCAGCAGTATGATCCGGCCTTGTCTCTCTTTCCCTCACTCCCCCTCCTCCTTCCCATAGGGCAACAATTTCTTTTCTTCTAAAAGGGTATAAGAAAGAAGAGACAGGCTTAAATGCTCGGTATAAATTAAATAGTGGAGAGAGCAATGAATTTGGAGTCCGGGGAGCTGGGTTTGAATGCTAGGCTTGCTAAGCACTATCTGTATGACCTTGGGCAAGTAATTTACCCTCTCTCCATGCCACAGTTTCTTCAGTCTGTAAAATGCGAGCATTAGACTATTTCTAACTCCCCTTTCAGCTCTGCGTTCTATGGGACACTCCATCCCTGTTGCCTCTTAACCTCGTTTAAACAGTGATAAAATAAAATCAAAAAAGGCCCACAGTGGAGCTGTGACAACCAGCTTCAGGGTAGCCATTAACTAAGGCAGCACCTGGGTACACAGGATTGAAAACTGGAAGCGACCTTAGAAGGTCAGCGCTAGAAGAGACCTTAGAGATAACCGTTTATCCCTTTCATTTTACAATCCCAGAGAGGTTGAGGAGCTTGTCCAAGGTCACGAAGACAGCAGGAGAGAACCCAGTCCCTCCCTCCGGCTCCAGTCGGTGCTTTGCCCGCCACACTTGGTTGCCTCTCGTGCTATATTAGGAACTATATTGTGCTGTTCTCTGGGAAAGCTTTCTAAGCGGCCCTAGAGGGACTAGTGGTTGGGGTGGTGACTGACTCTTTGTGAAGATTTGGATAAGATCTTGGATTTGGAGATGTGGGGCTGGAAACTCAGCTGAAGCCCGTGTTGGCATACGGGTAGGGAAGACCCTCTCCTCCCCGTCCCCTATAAACTCCCGTCCTCCACTGCAGTAGCAGGGTGCAGGGAATGTTTCGCGCCGCTGGGCTTCACGTGTGGCCAGCCCTAATGGGCACTCGTGCATTCCAGCTCGCACGGGGTTTGAACTAGCGCCGCTGCAGCATTTACACGGTTAAAGAAAAAAAAAGGCATCCGGGGGTGGGAAGAGCGAAGAAGCTGCAGGAAGCTTTTCTTTCGCTCTGGGAAAAGGTCCAGCCCCGTGCATTGCACGCTTGGGCTCTTCCAGGCAGCTCGCCCACGAGGGTTTGAGGCGCAGCGGCGGCAGCAGCAGCCCAGTTCCCGGCCAGTTGCATCATTTTTTTTTTTTTCCGCTCACCGCTCTGCGCCAGAGAAGAAGGCAACCGCCAGTTTTGGGTCCAATCCCGCCTCCCCCACCCCATCCCTAACTCTTTGAGCTCTTTCTGAAGCAAAACCCGGTAAGAACCCGAGGTTCCCGGTTCAGGAGAGAGAACTAAGTTAGCTCCTTGCTCACACAGCATCTTTCCAGATGGAAGCCAAGGCGCTGGGCTGAGTTTAAGCGAAGTGGGGGCACGAGCCAACTTCCCAGAGCGCAGCTCGCGCCTGATGCCCGCAGTCTAGGATTGGGAGCCACGCTCCTCCACACCGATCAGCTGCCCAGGATCATAGGACTGCGAAGTAGAAAGAATCGCAGAGCTCCATCCCCAACCCCCACCACCTCCCTCAGTTTTTTTCAAACAAACGAGGAAACTGAGGCCAAGAGGGGAAGTGATGCTGCTGCACTGTGTTCGCTTCCTTAAAGCTTTCAAATACGAGAACAGCAGCAAGCAGCCCTACCCCAACCCTGGCAAGCTCATTGCCACGGCAACACGTGAGGATTCTGGGCTACTGGAGCATAAGCATTTCTTTGCAGCTGAAAAGTCAGGAGCCGGCGAGCAGCGTGCCGGGCGATCCGGGGATAGCCCGGGAGAGTTTGCATGCCCGACTGCTGCCCGATAACTCGTGTTCTCTGTGGGGCAGAGAAAGAGAGTGGGAGTGAGAGAAAAGACTCGTGCACCCATTGCATTATAGGGGTGGGTGGTGTTGGGAGTGGTGGTCACAGACTGCAAAACCCAGCTTCTTTACAGTCACTGTAGCCCCAATGAACCTACCTGTATTTTGCAGGGAGAGCCGCCCTTTCTGCGGAGAGGCTCTGTCCTGCGTCCCTTCGGGTGGGTTAGTGGCTTCAGTCCCCAGCACGGGATCGAAGCTGGCCAACACAAACGCCAGGGTCACTAATTGGCTGAGCCGCTCCACACACATGGTTGCAGTTACAAAGCTCCCGCTCTGAGAACCTTTACTCTTTGTGTCCTCTTCCTCTTCCTTCGAGTATTCTCCTCCTCTTTCCACTCTTCCTCTTTCTTCTCCTTTTTCCTCCTCCTCCTCCTTTCTGACTCCACAGAGCGCTCGAGAAGGGAGCTCGGTAACCTCTCTTCGGGGAGCATGTGACCCGTGCTGTTGCCAGCGCTGTGGAAGTGCCCAGGAATGGAAAGGATGGTGCTTCAAATATCCCTGGAAGCTCTGGTGTCACTTGAATGAAGGAGTCGAGCAGGTGTTACCCCCGAGCCCCGACCAATCCCAGCCCCATCCCCGTTTGACTATATGGTCAGGGGGCGGAGCTTGTTCCTAACTACTACAAGCTAAGGGAAGCTAATATTAGGAAGAACTTGAAGACCTGGGTGCTGCAAACGTCCACATCTATATGCACATCCTTACCCATCTATGTATGTTCATATACATTGCTAATAGAAAAAAGACCACAGCTGTTTCGAATTTACCTGAGGCTCGGGCGTTAGGGCCCAGAAGCAGGAGCGGAAGCCGGGAGACAACTCCAGTCCTTTCTGGGATTCGGTGCTACTGATTCGAGGAGAGCAGAGGAGAGGTAGCCCGGTATAGATCAGTGCTGGATTTGTAGTAGAAGGACCTACGTTAGAATGCTGCCTTTGCCTTTTATCACCTGCATGACCTTGGGCATGCTCCTTCACCTATCCGGGCCTCAGTTTTCTTATCTGTGAAAGAAAGGCGTTAGGCTAGGCGGTCTATTTTTTAAAGGTCTTTTTCACCTCTATAGTCTTTTAGGGGAGGAGGATACTGGTTTGCACCTTTGGGAAAGTTTCCCCCACTCCCAGTCATCAATTCATAAAACCTCCAGCATAACCTAGGGCAAATTTCAGCCGGGTTCCTGGTGAAACAGCGCAGCCCCAGAGCACACTAATTCTGGTCACTGTCATAGTTTGATTTGGGGGTGGGGGTGGTAGTGGTGGGGGTGGTATGAGGAGAATGTTCCAGGGCAGAGGAACTAGAAATAATATTCTGTTTAAGCAACTCCCCCTCCCCCGCTGGTTTTACTAATTGCCTAGCTTTGGGCGGGAAACCGTCCCGACAGGACGGGGACGGTGCCAGACCCGGGTGGTACCACGTGAGTTCTCTTCTTGCACCCAGGCCGTAGTCTGGGCTGGGACGCGGGAACCAGGTGGAAAGCTGTCCCCCCCATCCCCATCCCCCACTTTCTTTTTTGCACGCTCCCTGTGTGGAAATGAGGGCAGCCGAAGCAATCAAGGGGAGCTTGGTAGCCCAGGCCTTCCTCGAGGGCGGACCCACAGGCCAACGGCCACTTGAATCTTCTGCAAATACGCGCCTCATAAGGCGCCCGGAATGTCCAGAGCCACTGCTGTCGCGTTTACGGGATCCCATTCTTGGGGCAGCCCTTTCCAGTCTTGAGGTGGGGAAAAGGCATTGGTTTGCAATCCTGGCGAACGTCTCCTCCCCTTGCAGCCCCCCTCCCCCCTCCCGCCAACCCTCCCCAACAGAGACCCCCAAGCGATTTCCGCTGTATTGTGCTCCCGCAGCGGGATCGTGATGAAAAGTTAGTAGCTGGGAATGTCCCTCTGGGTGTGTATGTGTGTGTGTGTGTGTATGTATGTGTGTACGTGTGTGCGCACACGTATTCGCTGCTCAGGGGGTGTGGGACAAAACCCGCCCGGCCGAGTTCGATGGAGACTTAGTCTCAGGAGCCAGGGGGTTTTGGGTTGGGCCCAAGACCGAAGCCCCGAAACTGACTCTCTCTGGGGATAGCTGCCCAATTAACCTCGGCTTTCCGTAGGCGCGAGAGTTCCCTCCCCTCCCCCAACCCCCTAGCGCCAGTCCTGCTCCCGGCTGCTCCGAGCCGGCTGGAGAACGGGCCGCAGCAGGTGAGGCCGGGGTCCCCAGCCCCCACCCCCTGGCCCAGTCCTGTCCTCCCCTTCCTTCCCTCCCTCCTTCTCGCTCTGCGGTAATCCACTTCAGAGGTTTCATCACCCACCGCCAGCCAACTCAGCCCCCTCCCTCCGCAGCGCGGCGCACAGGCGGCCGGGCTGCTGCTGCCATGTGACGGGGCTTTGGTTGGGAAAGGGCTCGGTAGAAAGGGAAAGCTAGAGGTGCAGTGGGGAGGTTGAGAGAGCTCTTGAAGGTCCAGTCCGGTCCTTCTCCTCCCCGTGTCCGCCGCTCCCTTCGCTTTCCCCCTCCCCCAACTGCGCTCCACATCTGAGTCCGTGCCACTGTAGGGGGAAGGAGAAATGGGAGCGACTCGGGCGGCTGCGGCGGCTGGAAACCTCTCGGCCGGCCGCAGCTGTCAGAGAAGCTGAGCCGTGCCTGCACTGGAACTAGGGGCAGGCGGCGGAAAAGGAGGGGTGGGAAGAAGGGAGGGGGCAGCCGTTGGAATGTGCTGCTCACCCCGACGGCCCCGGCCGGTCGACTGACCAGCACATACATGTCTGGGCTGCTGGAAGCTGCTGGCCGGCTCTTCAGAACCGTGGCCACTTGTGACTTTTCCCATCCAGAGCGAAGTGGCCGGCGAAAAGGCGGCCACTCCAGCTCGTTATCGCTTAAGTATAGTCACTCTGAATTTATATTTGCAGAGAAACTTACCCTCGTTTATGGTTCACTGAATACCTTTGGCAGATCGTATTTGCCTTAAAAACTAACAAGAAATCCTGCTACCTCTCACCAAGACTCCTTAGAGTGGCTCCCTTTTCCTTGGGCTGGGTTGGCTTTCTCATTCCACACCCACTCCCAGAGATCGTCGGTTTCTCCATCCGGCTTTTGCTGAGTTTAACCTTCTGCAAAGAAAAGACAGTGTCCTCCTTGCAGGTGTGAAAATGAATAATTAGAGGCTATAAAAACCTCAAACAACTGGCTCTTTCTAGGCTAGCTGAGCTCTGGTAAAAAGTACAAGAGGAGAAAGTAAACCCAATTCTCGTTCCTGCAGTATCCCTATGAGGTTTATCTTAAGTAGTAAAGATAATGCTTCTTCTACTTAAATTGTTGATGAGCTTTTCTGTAGCACTCATTTTGCTTTTTGTGTTTTTGTTTTATTTTATTCTTATTTGTAGGTGATTTATTGAATGAATGAATTTACCCAGAATCACCCAGTCACATGAAGAAGAGGTGACCCTGGTTTCTGGGAGGTTATGGACAATGAGGGCAAGCTCTGGCAGGTCCTACTAAGCTGAAAAGGATTCGGGTTATGGGTCTGGGCAGGGACTGTGTATCAGTTGTCTAAGGACCAGTCTAATTAAATTTAGAGAGCCTGATTTCCAAGTGATAAGTTTTTTCATCCTCAGCAACTAAGAAACCACGTTGACGGTGAGAGTATTTATACCAAAGAAATCTTTGATGTTTTCTTGCTAAGAATCGCAGAGGTACAGAGCTCTGGTTGTTCACAGACTGGCCTCTCCTTTATTTCTAGTAAGATCTTTTGTTTTTACATGCATCACCTTCATTTAAAAAATATAATCTTCATTCTCCCCCTTCCTGGAGAGCCATTCCTTGTAACAAAGAATGAAAAAGTGAAAAAAAGTTCAGCAAAACCAACCAATACATCAATTAAGTCTGACCATCTATGTAATGTTCTACATCTATTGTCTTCCACTTTTTTTAAATTAAATTTTATTTATTTTCAATTAACAAGCAGTTGTTTTTTACTCACATAGCCCCCCTTCCTTAATGGAGGGAAGAAAAAAAGAAAAGCCACACCCTTGTAAAAACAAATGTACATAATCCAGCAAAACTAATTCCCACATTGCATGTCTCATTGTATATATTTAGTTTGTTACCTCTATCAGAAGGTGGGTAGCGTAATTGGTCCTTTGGAGTCTTAGTTGGTCATTGGGTTTTAAAGTCTTTCAAAGTTCTTCTTACAGTGTTTTATCAGTTGTTCTCCTGGTTCTGCTCACTTTACTCTGTATCACTTCATACAAGTCTTCCCAGGTTTCTCTTGAAACCATCCCTTACATCATTTCTTATGGCAAAATACTATTCATATGTCACCATTTGTTTAAATATTTCCCTGATTGACTCCAGTCACCAATCAATTGATTGATTCCAGTTTTTTATCACCTCAAAAAGGGCTACTATAAATATTTTTGTAATATGACCTTTGATTTTCTTTAATCTCTTTGGGGTAGAGGCCTAGTAGTGGGTATCACTGTGTTTAAGGATTTAGGAACTTTTGGTGCAAAGCTCCATATTGCTTTCCAGAATGGCTGACAAAAGTGCCCCACTTTTGAAAATAAGGGGGAAAAGTGGATTTTCTTCTTTCTTCTTTTAGATCAAGTTTGATCATCAAATTCCTTTTGTTTTTCTGGTTCTGCTTGTTTCAGCTTTGTATCAGTTCATATATTTATCTATATTTTCATATTTCACATTCATCGCGGTTTTTTTTTTTTACAACAGCCTCCAATTTCCAATTGGATTTAACAAAGGTCCTGTGGTACCTATCGTGGATTCATATAAGTAAAAGGACACAGTTCCTCCCTCCAGTTTCCCTGGAGGGGATAGTGGTGGAGGCAACCTGTAAATACACGCATGATACAAGGGCAGGGGAACAAAGGAGAGATCCAGAGTGCTTTAGGAAAATTCTGGGACAAGGCTCTCTTCTAGCTTGGGAGATCAGGGAAGACATCATGAGGGAGCTAGCAATTGAGCTAAACTCTGAAGGAGAAAAAGGATTTCACTGGAGATGAGGGAGTGTTTCAGGCATGAGAAATGCTTGAAAATCCAGAGAGAACTGGCAGGATCAGAGAACTAATTAATATTCAGGTTTGGCTGGAACTAGAGTGTTTGAAGAGAGGAATAGAAACTGGATCCAGATTGTGAAGGACCTTAAAAGTCAAGCTGAGGGAATAAAGTCACTGAAAGTTGTTGAACTGGAGAAGAACTTGGTCAGCTCTATTTTTTACGAAGGTTATTTTGTCTGTGTGAAGCTGTATAGGATGAGTTAGCAAGAGGAGAGAATAGAGTCAGGGGGAACATGTTAAAGAGATTATTGTCATGTCCCAGAAGTGATAAGGGCCTTTATTAGGACACTGGCAATGAGTAGAGAGAAGGGATAAATGCCAGACATATTGTGGAAGTAGAATTAACAGGACTTGACAAATCTTTGTCCATTTATGTCTTTTCCCATATTTGGAATGTAATCCCTTCATATCCGCTTATGGAAAGCTCTCTTTTCCTTCAAGATTCAGTTTGTATATCAGCTTCTCTATGAAGACCCCCCACCATCCCGTCCTAGTTAAAAGTATTCTCTCCCTACCCAAATTTTTCTGGAACAGTAGTCTTTTTTTGGGGAGAGACCATCTTTATATTTGTAAATGCAGCATCTACCACATTGCCTGGCACAAAGTAGGCATTTAATGAATGCTTCCTTGTTGATTGATTGTCTGGATCTTTCCTTTGCCTTATTCTTTCCTACCTTGTATATACTTTACTTGTGTTCATATTATATCTCCTACACCAAGAGAATGTAAATTTCTTGGAAACGGGGACTGTGTAATTTTTTTTCTTCATATCCCCAGTGCCTAGTTTAATATCTTGCACTTTCTTTCATGGATTTGTGAGCTCATTGTTTTGGGTGAGAGTACAGATCACTTCCTATGCACACTTTAAAAAATTTTTTTTTTTATTATTTAATATATTTAGTTTTCAGCATTGATTTTCACAGGACTTTGAATTACAAATTTTCTCCCCATTTCTACCCTTCCCCCCACTCCAAGATGGCATATATTCTGGTTGTCCTGTTCCCTAGTCAG
>CM053625.1:60494526-60601354 GCA_028646595.1 Phalanger gymnotis
TCAGTGGTCTTTTGGACCTCTTTTTCCATTTGGCTAATTCTGCCTTTCAAGGCATTCTTCTCCTCATTGGCTTTTTGGAGCTCTTTTGACATTTGAGTTAGTATTTTTTAAGGTGCTGTTTTCTTCAATATATTTTTTCAGTATATTTTTGGGTCTCCTTTAGTAAGTCATTGATTTGTTTTTCATGGTTTTCTCACATCCTTCTCATTTCTCTTCCCAATTTTTCCTCTACTTCTCTAACTTGCTTTTCCAACTCCTTTTTGAGCTCTTCCATAGCCTGAGACCAGTTCATGTTTTCTTGGAGGCTTTTGTTGTAGGCTCTTTGACTTTGTTGACTTCTTCTGGCTGTATGTTTTGGTCTTCTTTGTCACCAAAGAAGGATTCCAGAGTCTGAGACTGAATCTGGGTGCGTTTTCGCTGCCTGGCCATGTTCCCAGCTAGTTTCTTTTTTCAGTAGTAATAACGCCTGTGATCCATATTCATTGTTTTCTGTTTCAACAACTTGTTTAAATAGGCCAAGTTGGAACTGCCATGATTTCTCAGCATATCCTTTCATTTTTATTCCCCCTTTTAATTTGTCATTGCTTTTGATCTGTGTTCTAATAAGTTAATGGTCTGACTATGCAGATGGTTGATTCAAAAATGACTCCTGTGTTACGAACTAGGTGTCACAGTGGACAGAACATTGGATTTTGCATCTGGAAGACCTATATTCTAATCCTGCCTCAGAAATTTGCTAGCTGTATGACTCTGGGAAAGTCACTTAACCTTTCTCAGACTCAGTCTCTTCCTTTATAAAATAAGGATAATAATAGCACCTAACTCATGGGATTGTTATGAGGGTGAAATAAGATAACATATGTAAAATACATTGCAAACCTTAGAGTACTACATAAACGCTAAATTATTATTACTAACATACGGTCATTTTGTTAGCATAGAAACAGTTTCATTTTTTGGTAATATTATTTAGTGGTTGCTGTGTTCAGGATCACTCAAATCTCTTCTTGAAGAACATAAGAGGATTCTGCATAGTCTACAATTCTTTGAACTTTTTCATTTTTTACTTCTGTTGTTGAGTTGTTTCAGTTGTGTCCAACTCTCTATGACTCCATTTGGGGTTTTCTTGGCAAAAGTACTGGAGTGGTTTGCCATTTCCTTCTCCAGCTGATTTGACAGATGAGAAACTGTGGCAAACAGGGTTAAGTGACTTGCCCAGGGTCACATACCTAGTAAGTATCTGAGGCTGGATTTAAACTCAGGAAGATGAATTTTCCTCACTCCAGGCCTGGCACTCAATTCACTGCACCACTTAGATGCCCCATTTTTTAAATTACTGAACCATATTTTCATTTTCCAAAGCTTCTCCCTTTGCTTCTTTTGACTTTCTTTCCTCTTGTCCATCTTTGCACTGAAGTCACTGAGTATTAAAGGTGTTTTTCCTAATCCATACAAATGATTTGAATGAATGGAGATGTTTCTTGTGTTTAATGCACTTTAAAATAAACTGCACCAACTTCCTTATTAACTTTTCTAAGAATGATCCGTGAATCAACTTTCTACTAGCCTGCAACTTCATTTTGTCTTCTGGGTTCATTAACAAAGAGAATATTGAGACTCACATGATTCATTTCCTCCGGTGTTATGTCTACTTATTGGTGATTGGACAGGGATCTTATATTTAGAGTACCAGCAGTTATGTCAGTATTTCTCTATGGTTTATTAAAGAATGATACTTCATATGCACAGCCTCATTTTCTGCTACTCTAACTATAGAAGCAGAAGGGAGCCACATATGACTAGTGACCATTTTGTATGTTTCTTTGTTTCATGGGTTGCCATGGCCAACCACCAGCCTACTGGGGATGGTACTCTATTTTTGTTTTTTGGTATATAAAGTTAGCTTTTGATGATACCTTTATACTTAGTAAACTGGTGTTGAGAAAGCAGTCTGTTAGAGCCATAAGTGTTGTAGAATGTGTTTCCATGGCCTCCCAAACCCTAAGTTTCAATGAAGCATTAGAGTCAGACATTGTGGAGGGCCTAACACAATATATGTGTTATATATATATATACATATATGTTATGCATACACACACAATATCTGTATATGTGCACATATGTACATCTATACATATATATGTAACACACACACACACACACACATATATATATATATATTAGGTGCTTAATAAGTATTTACTGAAATGAGTTGAGTTGAGAGATAGAGGGGACAGAGTGAAAGATGACTGAAATTTGAAGGTAGGGAAGATGATGGCTTTGTCCTTAGTTGTGAATAGCTAGGGACCTAGAGCATGAGAGGACTTCCTGGAAGATGAAATAAAAGCTTGGACTGCTGTTCATCATCTTACAGCTTTCTGTTGAGGCACAGCTTTGTGATCAGACCATCTTTTACATGTAAAAATAGATGTTTCTAATATGACCCCTCCAAGCTTCAGCCAACCCTGACTAGGTTGGTTGTATCATCTGATGATGGGTGCATAGTTCTTTTTGGTCCCATGTATCTTTCCTATTTTTACTATTTCCTTATTGCCCTTACCTCTAAATTTCCACTTCTGTGCAGAAGATAGTGCAAATGGATGAGATGAGGAGTGGGAGAAAAGCGGACATCTTCTTTTTCCTCTGTTATTCACTTCGCAGAGTTAATTTAATCAGTAAGTATTATAGTGGAAAGAACCTTGGATCTGGAACCAGAAGACATTGGCACAATTCAATTCCATAGGCATTTTTAAAAGTACCTACTATGTGCCATGCAGGGCTAGAAGATTGGTCTGGGAGTCGGAAGAACTGGGTTTCAAATTCTATCTCTGACACATACTTGCTATGTTACCCTGGACAAGTCACTTAACCTCTCAATGCCAGTTCTCTAAGACTCTTAATTGTAGAACAGTTGCTAATTTGCTTTGGTTGAAGGACTTTCCTCATTGGGAATTTCCTATATCAGTGAAATCACAGGTCTGGTCCAAAAAGAGATGGAGAGGCAAGTACTATATAAGGCATTGGGGGATACAAAGACCAAAGTAAAATAACCTCTGTCCTAACGGAGTTTTCTGTCACTGCTGTTTATTACCTGTGTGAACATGGGCAGGTTACTTACCCTCTTGGCCTCAGTTTCTTCATTTATAAAACGAATGAGTTTGACTAGACAAACTCTATGAACACTTCTAGCTCTAAATCCTATGTCCTGATTCCACTACAGAGAGTTTCTTACTGGCATCTATTTAGCACTTCAAAGTTTACAATGCATTTTGTATATATTATCTTTTAACCTTTAATCTTTCTTCCCCTCTTTTTGTTTCTCCAGATCTTGCTATTACCTCCAGAAATCTCAAGACTTTTATATGTGGATACACTTGTATCAACTGTATACATGTATCATGGAAAGAGAAAGCTGTAAACTCTGAGGTGGAAACAGATACAATAAAAAGTCATGTCTGTCAACCTCTTGAACCCTTGAAAACATATCCATGATCCTCTGGACAACAGTCATTCATCCATTTATCTGTCCATTTATTCATATAATATTTATTAAGTGACTACTATGTGCTAATTGCTCTCAGAGAATTAGCATATTGTACCTGACTGAGTGCTAGATATGGAGTTAGGAGGCTTGTGTTCAAAATCCTACCCTGATAGTTACTAGCTGTGTGTCTCTGGGCCAGTCATCTTTCTTATCCATAGTCCTTTTCACATCCAAAAGAGAATAATAGATGATATTCACGTTATCTGCCCTAAAAAACGTTTATGAGAAAAACAATTTATTCACCTCAAGTTCTTATAGAAATGTAAGTTATTTCTCTCATCTTCCTCTTCATCCTCCTCTCTTCTATTTCCTTTCTTCCCCCTCTTTTCCTTCCTGGGACAGTGTCAATGACTGACAGTTTCCCCTATCCCAGGATCAGCCTTGCTAAATATCGATAGGCTCATTACCAGCAGATTAGACACAAAATACTCTTTTGTCCATAGTGACCCTTGAAACAAATAAAAATAAGAAATTAGTCCTTAGTTCTGTGTGACCCACTTCTCATTTGTCAGTGAATTGCCACTGAGTAGAAGAAAGTGAGCTGGAAGCTTCTAAGAATAATATAAGTTTTTAGACCACCTAGAAATATTACCTTAGCTGTTATTATTCTAAATATCAGAGCTTTGTAGCAGCTAGGTGGTGCAGTGAGTAGAGCACTGGCCCTGGAGCCAGGAGGACCTGAGTTCAAATGTGGCCTCAGACACTTGACACACTTACCAGCTGTGTGACCTTGGGCAAGTCACTTAACCCCAATTGTCCTGCCTTCCCCCTTCAAAAAAAAATCAGAGCTTTGTCCAAGGACCCTGGATTAGCATACTAATGAGATTCATCAAACTTAAATAATATTAATATTCTTAGGATTATAGACTTAAGAGTTGGAAGGGATATTAGAGGCCATGTATTCCAGTCCCTTCTTTATGTAGATGAACAAACTGAGGCTCAGACAGGGCAAGTAACTCAACTAATATCACTCAAAGAGTAAGTGGCAGAACTAGATTTTGAATTCAGCTTCTTTGTCTCTAAATCCAGTACTCTGGATACACCATGCCTTTCTTCCTTTTATCCCCTCTACAAATGGAACCAGAAGTATAAAGAATATTATGATTAGATAACATTAGATTGTAAGCTCCTTGAAAGCAGGGATTGTCTTTTGCCTCTTTCTGAATCCCCAGTGCTTAGCACGGTGCTTGTTACAGAAAGGTGCTTAAAGTTTTTTTTTTTTATTGATTAAAGAACTAGTAGCAAAATGGAAAGACAGCTCACAAGATTTTCATTAGGTCCCTAGGAGTCAGTTCTATTGTTTACCCAAAGGCAACAAGAAATAATGATTTCACTGGATATTCGATTGACTTGTCTTGGCATACTCCTATTTAGCATTAGCAAAGTAATAACAAAACCCACCATGTATATAGTATAATGTGGCTTATTGACATATAGCATACGTGTAACATTGCTTGCACGCTAATATCTATTGTAGAAAATGAATTAGAGAAATGCTATAAATGATTTGACAAAAACTTTCAAACCAAGTCAGCATATAGCTTGACTAGAGATTTTTGACATGTGTGTATGTGTGTCTGGGGCGGGGGAGGAGAGAGGGAGAGGGAGAGGGAGAGAGCCCTTCAGCCATCTGGTGATACTATGAACTCCTCAGAATAATGTTTTTAAATAATCAAAGAAAATGCTAAAATTTCATTCAAAAGCTAGTTAACATAAAGATGCATTCCCCGCCCCCCCATCCAACCTAATGACTCACAAACCCTTGAACAGTCCATGGACCTCAAGTTAAGAGCACCTCACCTAGACCCCACTGACTTCAGTGTGAATAATATTATGCAAAATGGGATTGATTATACTGTATACTAATAGATTAAAATTCATGGTTACCAACATAAGAGTCATTTATAAATCTTTTACTAGTTTATCAAGAATTAGAACTCATACAAAATGAGAAGAAGAGATAAAATGTAGTGCAAAGAATGATGGATTTTGACTCAGAGGTTCTGAGTTCAAATGTGAGTTTTGCTATTGGACAAAATTGGCTCATTCTTTCATACCTCTTTGGGCTCCTGACTCTTCAGAATTCTTTCTTCACCATGCCATAGTAGACTTCTTATCCTAAAAGATGCTTCTACCTCTGCTACCCCTTCCTCTGATTACTGAGTGCTTCCCAGAACCTCCATTTTAAGGAAAGTGCCCATGTTAGTCATGTTCACTCCTTCATTATTCTCCTAGCTCTGCTCCTGACTCTGGATTCTTTTTCTGCCATGTCCCCAAGTTGGTACCAGCTCCCTACCACTGCTTAGACTCCAGTTATTTTTTATGTATTGATTTCCCCCATTAGAATATAAACTCCTTGAGGGTAGGGCCCCCTTTTTTGGCTTGTATTTGTATTCCTAGAACCCAGCACAGTTTCTGGCATATTGTGAATGCTAAACAAATACTTGTTGACTTGGCTTGAAATGACATTTAAGATCTCTTCCTAGCTTTAAATCTATGATTCTGTGAACTTTTGATACCTCCTAGCAGTAACGTTATGATCTCAAGACTGCATGCAATTACAGAAGTTATAATTCTATTTATTTTAGCACATTTTTTTCACTCAAAAATTGGAAATCAAATGTAAATGTGTTGACTCTGATTATCAACCTGTCTTTGGGAAGTCTAACTAGCACAAAGCAGTCACCACAATCAGGAGAGCAAAAGAACCCCCAAACTGTCTGATCCATAAAATAATTAATCACTTTGGCAAGTGAAGACACATGGAAGCCAAGAGTAACCACTGGTTTAGAGTAAAAGATAATTTGCAAAAGATTACAGAGGCAGATGGCTGAAGATTATGACCAGTGTTGCCTAAAAAAAGAAGGAAGAAAAAATAGTGGAGGGGAAAATGAGCCTGCAAAAATCTTGGCACGAGACACAGCTAAATCACATCTTCCCAAGAGCATTTAAAGATATAAAGGGATGGAGGCCAAGAGATGGATGTGAAATGGAACAGATTTCTGTGAATTTAATTTGTATATTGGTTTAATGTCATTATCGATAATGGTGGCATCACCATATTTGCACTATTACTATCCTAACTCTCAATGTGCTCCATGAGTTAGTAGAAATGCCATTTTAGGTAGATGAATTGGAGAAGAGCAGCTGGACCAGACTAAAACACATAGAAGAAATACGATAGAGACAAAGCAATTTAAAAAGCAATGAGCAATTGATTTTCAAGGTATCTCAGAGTAGAGAGATAGCAAAATAATTGAAAAAGTTGAACAAGAAGACATCAGCAGTTATTGCTATATAGGTCTTTTCTCATAGTATAAAATCTTTATGAGAACAGTCCACTGTGTAGGACTTAATGAAAATATAATGAGAGAATAGGCATTTTTTCTAGATTTTTTAGGAGACATCTTCAGTCATAGTCAACTAGAAGATGTAGAAAATGCAAGATCCTGCCATGTGTATCATTTTGATTATGAAATAAAATAAAAAACTGGCACCATAAAACAAAGCCTTAAAAAGGCTCTCTTCCAAAAATGTCACCTGTAAGACATTGCTTGCTAGTACTGAAGTTTTATTCAGTAGTTCTGATTATCAGTAGATTGATGCCACTGCCACCGTCACTGTCATGGAGGTTTATATGGGTTAAGTTCTTCTAGGTGATCTTGTCTGCACATGTCATTGTGTTGGCCTCAGGAAGTCCCAAGAAGCTATCACTTCACTTCAGTGAGATCATTGTTATTCAGTGGTGTCTTCTCTCACTCATTTAACAGATGAAGAAACTGAGGCAAACAGGGTTAAATGATTTGCCCAGGGTCACATAGCTAGTAAGTGTCTGAGGCTGGATTTGAACAGGAAGATGAGTCTTCCTTTCTCCAGGCTCTAGCCAATGTGTCACCTAGCTGGCCCTTTCAGTGAGATCTACATCCACTCAAAAGAGAGTAACTTAATGATGCACATAGGAAAAACCAAGTTGATGAAGAATGTCTATTGTTCAGATTATGATATGTAGTTGCATGGGTAGGATACTGTTAGTTCATCAG
Source organism: Phalanger gymnotis (assembly GCA_028646595.1). Lineage (NCBI taxonomy): Eukaryota > Metazoa > Chordata > Mammalia > Diprotodontia > Phalangeridae > Phalanger > Phalanger gymnotis. The sequence goes on from CM053625.1 coordinate 60,502,111, forward strand.
AATGTATATGTATATGTGTAATTAATGCAATGGGAAGATCTTTCCCATCCATTAATAGGCCTACGTGACCTGTTTTGAGCCCCTGAGTCACATGGAAGCCTGAGTCACATGAGCCTGTGGTGGGAGGAGCTTGCTGAACAAGTAGAGCAGGGAGTGAGTCAGAGCTGGGAGAGATACAGAAGGAGTTGGAGCTTAGAGGGAGAGGAAGCAGGCAGAGAGACATAGAGCAGGTAGCGTGAGTGAGAGGGAGTGATTTTGCTTAAGGGAACTTATTTGCGGGAAGAATGGGAAGACCCTAAAGGTGGGAAGGCTTGGGGATGGCTGTGCCCCCTGCATTGGTAATGTATATAGACTTCTTGGTTACTATGATGGATTTCTTTGTTGCTATGATGGATTTGGCTTTCAGGTATTGGAATAAATGTTTTGGTTTCATCTTCCATAGAGAGAGTCTGTTATATTTTTCAATTCAGAACTACGCTGGCATATTCATAGCAGTCACTGTGGGTATGGCATTGGTGCTACAATATGTATATGTATGTGTATGTGTATGTGTATGTGTATGTGTATGTGTATGTGTATGTGTATGCACACACATCTATTGGACAGAAAATGGGGATGGACAATACACTGGGTCCAAAACTGAACAAGAAGAGGATCTTGGGCTAGATTGCATTTGGGGAATTATTTAGGACTTAGAATGTTCTTGAGCATCTCTTAATACAAAATTGTGTTTTTTAAAATTAAAGTTTAATTTTTGTTTGTTATTTTGAACTTGACAAACACCGACAAACATGAACATTTCCATGTGTACAGTAGAATAGAAAAGGAGGATTATACATGAAATCATAAATCTTCTATATACAGTTTGCATTAAAAAATTTCCACACAGTAGTGGCAAAATTGTCCTGCTTGTCTTTTTCTCTTTGTGAACCTTCTGTTCTTTTCTTTGCATTTTAAAAAATGCCACAATGACTCTCTTTTCTTTCTTTTCTTGGAATCTCTCTCTATATACCACCTCTCCCTTACAAATTCTCCAACACCAATTAAAAAGACACCTGTAACAAATAAACATAGTCAAGCAAAACAAATCTGCATTTCTAGAACTGAACTTCTCTGCCAGATAGTACATAATATGCTTTATCACTGGAATGCTCTGTGGTTGGTCATTGCTTTTATCAGAATCCTTGGTATTCAAAGTTCTTTCCTTTTAGAACTCTTGAACATAGATGTGCCTTGTAGCTATGCTATATTACTGTGAATCCTAGAACACTATTATTTACAATGAATCAAAATTGTGAGTGACCCAAAAGAGAATGGAGAAACTTATGGAAAATGTAAATAGAATGCACAGCTGGGTATCAGCCATGATTTGAATGGAAAAAGGACCTGAAATGTAAAAAAGAGGTGGGCCAATCATATAGAAATGAGGGATAGTAGATGGGCTGGCAAATACGACATTTGTACCCATGAAATAAAAAAAAAAATAAAAAAACCTAGAAGTGGACCTTCAGTGAGGTGAGTATATCATCTTTGGGGGATCCATTGAAGGATCTACCAAAAAAAGCACAGAATACAAGAAGGTATAGGTGGATTATGTTCTGTACTAGTGGAAGGAATACCCACATCATTCAGCTTACAGCTAAATTGAAGCATTGAATTAAGTATTATTACTATCAGCAGCATTATTATTTTATCAAGGATCTATGATTTTGTTTGTACACTGTTTATCGACACATTGAAACCCATCTATAAATTAGTAGACAATTTTTAGAAAGGAGGCTCAAATAGGTAAGTTACTTGTCCACAGTTACCCAGTAAGTGTCAGAGACAAGATATGAACCCTTGGCATTATTATTATTATCTCATTTTTTTGCTTTAAAATTAATTTTTAAATGAAAAAAACCTCATTTTCTCTCCCATTTTTCCTTGCAAAACAAAACAAAACCCTTGCAAAATACTGTGCATATCATGCAGTCAAAGAAAATAAATTTCCACGTTAGCTAAGTAAAAATGTATGTCTCATTCTGTGTCCCGAGTCTATCACCTCTCTGTCAGGAAACAGGTAGCAGTATTCATCACTGGTCTTTTGGAATTGGTAGTTGGTAATCTAATCGATCAGAGGTCTTAAGTCTTTCAATGTTCCCAGTCTTTATTGTATAAATTGTTCTCAGTTCTGCTCACCTGTCTGCCTCAATTCATACAAGTCTTGTGAGGTTTTTCTAATACCATCTCTTTTCTAATTTCTTATGGTACAATGATGTTCTATTACATTCATATGACATAATTTGTTTAGCCATTCCCCCAGTGAAAGGTAACTACTTTGTTAGTTTCTTTGCCTCTAGGCAAAGTGAAGGGAACAAACATTTACATAGTAGCTACTATGCACTAGGCAGTGTGCTAAGTAATTTACAAATATGTCTTTTGATTCTCACAACAACTTTTTGAGGTAGATACTGTTATCCCCATTTTACAGTTGAGGAAGCTGAGACAAGTAGAGGTTAAGGGACTTTTCTAAGGTCACATAGCTAGTCAAAGGCTGGATTTAAACTCAGGTTTTCCTGACTTCTGGCCCAGCAGTCCATACACGGCACCACTCAGCTGCCACTACAAAAAGAGCTGCTATAAATATTGTACCTATGTGCATTTTCCCTGTTTCTTTGGTCTCTTTAGTGTAAAGGTCCAGTAGTGGTATCTCTATGTAAAAGAATATACAGTTTAGTAATTTGGGGGGGGCACAGTTCCAAATTATTTTCCACATCACTGGACTAATTCACAGCTCTATCAGTCATGCATTAATTAGCTTGCTTTCCCTTCCTAAATTTGTCATTTTCTTCTCTTGCTTTTTTTTTTGTGGTCAAATTTGTCAGCTTTGTCAATCTGAGGAGTGTGAGGTGGAACCTCAGAGTTACTTTAATTTTCATTTCTCTAATTATTAGTGTTTGGGAATATATTTCAATATGGCTATTGATAACTTGGATTTTTTTCCTTTAAAACTGTCTATTCATACACTTTGACCATTTATCAATTGAGGAATGGCTTTTATTCCTATAAATTTGAATCATTACCCTGCATGGCTTGGAAATGAGACCTTTATCAGAGAAACTTGCAAAGATTTTTTTTTCCCTCCAGTTAACTATTTCTCTTCTAATTTTAGCTGCATTCAATCTATAGTTTTTAAAAACTCAATTTAATTTTTTCGAATAGCAAAAATCTACCTTCTCCTCCTCCTACTTTCTTCCTACCCCCACCAATTGAAGAAGAAAAACAAAATCCTTGTAACAAATATTCATAGTCAAGTAAAACAGATCCCTGCATTGATTATGTCAAAAAAAAAATCCCTTAAGCTACCCTTCATCGCATTTCTTCACCTGTCTTTTCCTTTTTCCTCCCATTTCTCTGTTAAGTGTGATGGATTTCTACCCCAAGCTGCATCATAGACTTATGGGCTCAGCTCTCCTGGGAATACAATCAGTCAAACAATAAGCATTTGTTAAGTGACTTCTACATGCCAAGTATTGTGATAGGCTCTGGAGATACAAAAACAAAATGAAAACAATCTCAACCTGAAGGAAACTGAAATTTTAAGAGGGGAGACAACATACATGTGTACAGGTATAAAACAGAGACAAGGTCACCTTGAAAGAGAAGTTGTTAGTAACTGGTGGGACCAGAAAAGACCTCCTGTAGGATTCCCTGAATCTTGAAAAAACCCCATAAACTCTAAGAGCCAGAAATGAGCGGGGAGTGTATGCTGGGTCTAAGGGACAGTCAGATGCTTGATAGGAGAAAGGAAATGAACTGTCAGATATGAGAAAGAGCAGGAAGAACAGTATGACTGGACTGGAGACTCTATGGAGGGAAGTAATATATAAGGAGCCTAGAAAGATAGGTTGGGGCCAGGGTGTGAAGAACTTTAAATGCCAAACAGAGGAGTTTATACTTGATCCTAGAGGCGATAGGAGCTTCTGGAGTTGAATGAGTGTCTGTGCGTGAGCACATGTGCTTTCTAGAAACAAGAGGGATTCAATTATTTATTTTCATTGTGTATCTCACCAAGAATTAATTTCTTTCTCCCTTGTTTCCTTACTGCAATAACTTTAACATATGTGTGACATCATCAATGAGGATATTCTCTCAAATGAAGCAGAGCACAACTCATCCTTGCCTAGTCATCCAACACAACTCTTGTCCATGTCTGTCTATAACATTGTATTCTGATACATAGCAAGTTATGTATAAAGCCAATCTCAGACTATGAACTTGTTTTAATTTGTATCTCCCACTTTGGCTCTGTACCTCATCTCCTTGCTCCCCACCCAGTACAGTTCTCTGTAGTTAAAAAATGTCTGAGGCAAGAAGTCAGTGATGCTAGAAGGGTGCCCTTTGGCCTTATTTTTACCTTTGACTGGAAAGGCCCCTAAATTTAGAGTATGGAGGCAAATCTTTTCTGAGGTGATTTTCCATTGAATCAGATTCTGACCCTCACACAATGTAAAGCCAATCAGTAAGTGAAAGATCTTTCCTGCCCATTGAATAGGCCTCAGGTGGGGCCAACAAAGGGAAGCCTGATTAGAGACAGGCCCATACCCTTTTACTAACTAGGTCTAAGTCCCCAGGCTTATACCCTTTTGCTAGTTAGCAAACTAGTTTGCTAGTTTTTGCCCTCAGGGTTCTAAAGGGAGTTGCTAAGACCAGAGCCAATGTTATGTGCCCTGAGTTCTAGTCAATCAGATGATGGCTAAAACTGTATAAAAAGAGAGCCCAGAACTGGGAACAAGGGAGAGCAGCAGGATCCAGAAGCAGACATCAAGAAGACACTGAGGCAGCAGACACAAAGGGAGAGCCAGCATCAAGAGGGACTACAGAGCAGAGAGTGCTGAACAAGAGAGAGTTGTGGAAATCAAGGAACTCAGAGTCAGCAGACCTGCAGGAGAGAGTGCTGAGCAGAGATTTAGGATTTGAGAGTGTTCTTTCATAGGAAGGCCATAGCATGGGGTGGGGGTGGGGGCAGGGGGAGAGGCTACAATATGGCTTGGTTCCTTGCTATAATATTTTGTTATAATTTCCTTGTTACTATAGTGAGGTGGGCTTACCGGTTTTGGAATATTATTGCTACTGTATCAAACTGGGGGCTTTGGTCCTTGGATTTGATCTTCTGGAGTCTAAATAAATGTTATACTTCCTCTGCCTTCTACCTAGAGAATTCCTTGTACTTTGAGATTCTGAACCACTCAGGTACGTCCATGGTCTTCTCCGAGGTCATGAATTTTTCCCTACTGCTATACACAGGAAGGGTGTACATGTGTAACACACTCACACTGGAGTACACACAGGTGTATTATGCAGATACATACATACATACATATGTACATACAGACACACAGCCACACACACATACCCCTCCTGAGTGGGCCTCAGAATTTGGAATTCTTTTTCCAAATTCATTAATTCACCAAGTTTTTTTTTTTGAGTACCTAATATGTGTAGCTCCCTGTGTTAGATACATTAGAAGAAATAAAGGTGAAGATGATATTGTTTCTCTTTGCCCTCAGGTAGCTCTCAAGTGGATAGGGTGGCTGAGGCCTGTATACCCTTTATTATAATTAACAAGGCAGTATGTGATAAGTGCTATAGAAAGGTGTGGACAATGTGCTAAAGAGTTATAGAGGAAGGGAAGAGAACTTTTGATGGTGATAGATATGCAAGGCTTGTTGGAAGAGCCAGGTCTTGAGAAATGGGTTGGATTTCCCAAGACAGGGTTAGGGTTGGGAAAAGGAATTACATGTGGAAGCAATGAAATGAAAAGAGTCGTAGGGGCAAGAAAATGCAAAGAACATTTGGAAAATGGTGAGTAGTGCATTTGGATTGCATTTTAGAATATATGCAGGTTAGTAATGAAGGTAAAAGCTGGAAGGGTAGGTTGGATCCAGATTGTGAGGCAGGGTAAATGCCAGCATGCGGTTAGACTTTTGTCAACAGATCATTACAAAAGTTTTTGAAAGTTTTTTTCTTTCTAATCAACAAGCATGTATTTGGCACCTCCTATGTGTTTAGGTATCATGGTTTTTGAGCAGCAGAATGGTGTGATCATAGCTATAATTCATGAAGATTAATCTGGTGGCAGGGTTCATTGATATGGAGAGAGACTTAGGGTAGGCTTATCATTGGGAGACTGTTATAAAAACTGAGGTAAGAGGTAATGAATTAGGATCATGGCAGTAGGGAGGCAAAGAAAGTTGTGGACTTTAGGGATATTGTAGATCCCCAATCCATGGACAAATGCCACAACATTCCTGAAATCCATGACTTTCTTAGAACTTGGTCTTGACAAGTGCGCTTTGTATTTGGCTTCTATTAAATATGGGGAGTAGTGGGAGTTGAAGATGACTAGAATTTAGCTATAACATAGTGTCACATGAGTTACTTGGGACAAGTAATATTTTTTGATATGGTTTCAGTTTTTGGCATAGCTGGTGATAAGTGTGTGTTTTTAATGAGTTTGGGCTAACACAATTTGGCTGACCTTGTATGACGCCAATGCGATACCCATGGCAGCTACTATGAATCTGCAGGTGTATTTTCAGGTTCGAATCACAAAATACAGCAGACCCTCTTCCTCAAAGACAAAACCAGGACATTTATTCAAACACCAGAAGCCAAATCCTTCACAGTAATAAAGAAGTTAATATACATTACCAATGCAGAGAGCACCACCATCTCCAAGCCTTCCCCAAACTCCCTTAGGCAAAATCACTCTCTCACTCACTGCTAGCACTAGCTGCTCTGCCCCTTCCCCTCCCCCAGCTCTGTCTCACTCTCACTTCCTGCACTCCTCCTTCCTGCTCCACCCATTTGGCAGGCTCCTCCCACCACAGGTTCCAGGTGACTCAGGCTTTCAAATGACCTCGAAGCAGGTCACATGGACCTATTTACAGATGGGAAAGATCTTCCCATTCTCATTAACAGTACACCTTGATCAGATGAACCAGGATTAAGCTTTTTTTTTTTCTTTTCACTCTACTTAATTCCATCAGTTGAGTGCCAGACTTTGTGCCATGTCCACATGTTTAATTGTTCTCTGGTGTTTTTAATTCTTTGGTTCTTAACAATGGATATTACTTCAAGAAAACAAAGAGCATAATTCCATGACTATTAGAGATATTGTAGTGACTATTGGTCTGGAGAAATTAACCATTTCAAGGATAATTCAAGCCCCAAATGAAACAAGATCAGTCACATGAAGTTCATAAAAAATGCAGTTGAAAATAAAAAGTGATGTCAAGAATGGAAAAAAAAAAATCTTGTGCCAAGCAACCTAATTAGTCCTTAGAAAATAAAAAAAGATTTTCAGAGGGACCTATCAACTGTAGAAGTGTCATGGAGGCTTCTTAAATGTGGAGGTACAGCAAGAAGACCAATAAAGCTGCCGATCAATGCTATGAAGAAAAAATGCTTGTCCTGAGCAAGAAATTATAATGATTAGAGTACTGAACATTGGGAAAAATTTCTGTTATTGTTATTATTTTTTTACTGTTGAAACTTACTATCTCAAGACTATTCAAAACCGTTGCTAGAATAAGTCAAAGTCAGCCTGTAAGATCTGGACAAAAACAAGTTTTGGGAATTTTTTTTAACTTCCAATAGGTCTAGGAATCTTGTCTCTATTGAGGGAATAATGAACTCTGAAAAATATATTGACATACTGAGAAACAGAATTGGTGTATCAAGAAAAGTTAAGAAAGTTTACAAAAAGATAGATATAAATATACTTCAATGGCCCGGGAACTTACCTGATTGAAATATTGTTGAAAATCTATGACTGTGAGACTTCCGGCTACGATGGCTGTCTGATGGAGGCTGGAAGTTTAGTGCCTCCCACACCTTTTCCAATAAAAAAAAAAATCAAAATTTGCAGCTGCCTGAATAATGATTGAGGAATCAAATGAAAAACTATAGTGATTTCTTCTACCCTAGAAATGCATGAAAATTTAGTCAGAAGTCCATGGGGCAATAGGAAAGGGGATCGTCAGCAAAGTCAGCACCAGCGTAGGTCAACAAGTTCAACTTCCTTTTGCTACCAGAGACAGGCCAGAGACACTTGGAGCTTGAAGTGTTCTCTGTTAAGAGATTATAAGAGCAGAGAAAGCTTCAGTTTGCTCAAAAGCCTGTAATGAGGAACTTGAAGCTCTAGGAGCAGCAGGCACGGTGCTGACCAGTGAGAATTCAGTTTGAACTGTGTTTCCTTTTGTATTCGATGTCCCTAGAATCCTGTCCTGAGACATCATGGAAGGCCACGAAGAACCAGTGTTCTGAAGCTGAAAGTTCTAGAAGTGTGTGTGTGTGTGTGTGTGTGTGTGTGTGTGTGTGTGTGTGTGTGTGTGTGTGTGTGTATGTGTGTGAACCTTAGCTACTGGAGGGGGAGGCTAGTACAGGAACCCAGGGTGATACCAAATAGGGTCAACCACCCTACCCAAAAATGCAGAAGAAGGAGCCTTGTACTAGCACAAAGCCCTATTTCAGAAACATAACTGAGAGATGAGGAAACTATAGAAAACTCCCACCAGTATAAAAAGTATTGCTAATGTAGAAATACCAAAAAAAATAATAACTCTATATAATAATTGTAAGTAGTTATTAAAAAAATATAGATTTTCCACAAGGGACCTGTATCTAGAAAAAAATGAAGTAAGATAAAAATCGAAAATGCTGGAGGAAAGAATTGGAAAGCAAATAGTTAGAAGAGAAAGTATTAAGCCTTACATAAGTAGGATTCCCTGAAAACTAGATTAGACCAAACAGAAAGCAATGACTTTGTGAGCAGGCAAGAAATATTAGAACAAAAACAAAAGAAAAAGTAAACTCTATGGTATGAAAAGCAACCAGTAGCTTCTACTAAAAATGAGAGGAGTTACAAAGGGCAAAGAAATAGGCTTACAACCAAGAATAACTTACTCTGCAAAGCTGAGTATAATCCATTAAAATTTTTTATCTCGAAAAATTTATGTTTTATTTTTTCAAATAGCAAGCATTTAGAAGAATTAATCTTTCCTTCTAACTACTCTACTGTTGAGCAAGTTAAAAGAAAACACTCAATACATAGAGAAAGAACTCTGAAAGAGAAACGTGTGAGTCAAGAGAAACCTAGCAAGGTAAATGTATTCAATTTGAAGGGGCTTTATGGTGATGTAGTGCTAACATTCTAAAGAGGGAAAAGGAACAAATGTGCCTTGATGAAGTAACTGTCTTCAAAGAGTATAGACGGAGTTAAATGAGAGACACAGAAGACCAGAAGATGGATTGGTTTTGTTTTGAGGGGGAAGAAAAGGGAGGATAAAAAGAATGCATTAGTGGAGAAAGGAAGATGAAGGGATTTGAAACTTGCTATTTCTCACAATTGGGTTGTGAAAAGAATATACACACGTGAAGGAAGTAGTAGGGAAACCAAGAATCAGATGAACTACATTCTTATCTGAAATGGACAAAGAAGGGTTGAACACACTTAAGCATGCAGTTTGTTGTAGAAATACATCACATTCAACAGGGAAATGAACACAGATTGAGGTAGGGTTTAAGAGGGACAATAATAACAACTAAAGCAAACCTTCTGATCCTAAAATGGTGATTAAAAAGGAAAGAAAAGACCTAGAATCTTAGGATGTGCTCATCAGTTGTGGAATGGCTGAACAAATTGTGGCATATGAATGCAATGGAGTATTTTTATGCCAAAACAAATGATTTCTGAGAATCCTGGGTAATTTGAGGTGATGCAGGATGCAACGAATAGTAACAGGAGAACAATTTATACAAAGACGATACCATCATTAAGAAAAACAGCTTTGAAAGACTTGAGAACTTTGATCAATGCAATGACCAGCCATATCTCCAGAGGACTATGATGAAGCATGTTTCTGCCTCCTGACAGAGAGGTAGGTGATGGTGCAGAAACAGACATACACTTTTGGACGTGGACACTGTGTATAGATTTATGTTAATTTACTGTGATTATTTGTCATGAGGCTTTTTTTCTTTTATTTTTAATGGAGAGGGACCTAGCAATAGTGATGCTAAAAATAAAAAGACAGTCACTGAACCTTTCTTTTAACGCACAGAAGAAAACAGAAAGACATTCAGATGAAAGTGCAGAAAGGCAGAAGAGTTTTAAAATTAATGTCTGGAATTATTATGTATTTTATTTTTAAAAGTAAGTGGTATGAAATGGAGATTTATAGTTTCATTTGTAGTCCTCTTTATGTTCTTTTGTATATGGGGAAAAGTTCTTTTTTGATAAGTTCAGAATAGAAATAAAATTAAAAAGAAGATAAAAAATATCACAGGGGACTCCCTTATGGATCTATATAAATGTAATTTCAATTTTAAAAGTTCAACAAATTTTTGTTAAACACCTACTATGTGCAATATACTGTGTTAGATGAATACAAAAATAAAATAATCCTTGATAAAAAAAAGAAAAAAGAAAAAGAAAAATCTATGACTAGTCAAAGCTAGATATGCAAAAAATGGACTGCTTGTTAAAAATATTCATGATATCCAATGTAATAAGTGTGGTTTTATGATGAAGATGTAGGAGTATTTGTCAAAATCTTGTCAACTCAATGTTAAATAATATAAAGTGAGTGATTGCAGCAAAAGGGGGAAATATTGTTTATTAAATTTTTTAGGATAAAAAAGTTGGAAGGTTTATTGTATAAATTAATAATTTAGTTATTTTATTTTGTTCCAGTTGATTTGAATATCACTATACAGAAAGGTCATAAGATTTGGAGCTGGGAGGAGACTAAGAGACCATCTGGTCCAAATCTCTCCTTTTACACTTGAGGAAACTGAGGCCCAGAGAATTGACTTTTCTAAGAAAGTAAGAAGCAGAACTGGGATTCATTGCTGGAATGCTACCAACTTTAGGAGATATATGTACTGATTTGTTTCCTGTTTATTCCAACCATATCGCTTTCCTGAATTTAAAGCTATGTAGCTTCATAATGACTTCACTGGGGAAGAGAAAGGATGTCTTCTGAGTAAAGTGGTGGTAGTAGGTTTGTAGGGGCACAGAAGGGGATCCTTAGGTTGCTTCCTCCATCTTCTCTATTATCTGTCAACTCTTAGGAGTATCATTTCTTCATATCTATCCTTCCAACAAGATGGAAAGAAGTTAAGAGTAAGCAAAAAAAAGAAATGAGTTAAAATTTTTCTTTTCTTTTTCAATGCAACAGGTAAAAACAGGAACAGGCAAGAAGAAAAAGGTGGCAAATGAATATTATTAGTGAGGGAGAAAGAAGAATCACTGAAAAGAAAAGGAAAAGAGAACAAAGGGAAAAAACCCAGAAGAGGAGCCTGAGGAAAGGATTTTCTAAAGGAAACACACACAGCATCTAGGTTAGTGACACATAACTGTTTATGCATTTCTAAGGAAACATGCATTTGCCATGTAATGTTGGTTAGAAACATGTAGATGCACTAATCATACGATATTTACATGTTTCACCAACCTGTCAAGCATTAATGATTAATTTTGTCATAATTAATCTCTTAAATTCTTGCTACGTATCCAGTCTTGTGTTAGATGCTTTGAGGAATATAAGAACATAGGAGACAGAGTACTTCTTTCTGGTTGAATAGAAGAGATGGATAAAAAAGAAAGGACTAGAAAACTGGAGAGAAAACACATGTTCAAAGGATAGGTAGTGTGGCATAGACTATCAATGCTCTTAGAGTTCAGAGAGACTCAACCTTGCCATGGCCAGTCCCTAGGAGACCCTCAATGCCAGGTGAGCATGGAATGGTTTCATTGCTCTCTAGAATGGGGTCACATCTCAAGAGAGCTGGTAGTGTGTTTTATGAGTTGCAAGCCTTATGGAATTTTTTGCTTCTTTTGCCTTATTGCAATACTTCCAAATTGTTTTAAGATTCATTTTTCTGGAACGTGTGTGATTTAGGATAGAGAGATTTTGTTATTAGAAGGTCCTAATTTTAGGTGTCAGAGGCAGAGCTAGAACTCCCCCCCCCCCTTTTTGGTGGGGGCAAGGAGGGGTGCACAGCAAGCTTCATAAAACAACTGTCAAAGCAACTTTTAAGACAAATTTAGAGGGCTTTTTTTGGGGGGGGGCGGTGAGGAAACAGAGCAAGGAGACAGTAAAGCCACTTGATCCTGCTGGGGAAGAGGTCACCTGGAGTGGTGCAGCCTATTTTACCTAATCATTCCTGTCAACTAGCTGTTGAGCTCTGTTGTTTCTAATTGTAGAAAGAGTGGAGGTGTTCCCAGTGCCTTCCAAATTTCAGCACCCAGGCCAAAGCCTTCTGTGCTCCTCCTTAGTTACAGCTTTGGTCAGAGGATCTGAATTTGAATCCTAGCTCTGCTCCTGTATGACCTTAGCTGTATGACCTTAGACAAGTTACCTCCCCTCTCTGTCCCTTAGTTTCCTCAGCTGTAAAATGATGGAGCTGGACTAGAAGATTTCTGAGGTCCTCTCCAGGTCTAAATCTCTTCTCTGTCTTATTGCACACAAGCATCAATTTGTATAATATAGTGGAAAGTATTTTTTCATGTACATATTTCTGAAAAAGATATTTTTCACAGGTTTATTTTTATATGGTTCATGATGCTCTTGAATAATACATCAATAAATTTTTTTTTACAAAGATAAAGCATCTATAGTGTACAAAACTGGGCATGAATATTACTTTTTTAAATTAATTTTTTTTCAATTATCAACATCTATTTTCTGTCTCTTCTACCTCCTCTCTACCACTGAAAAAGAAAGAAAAGCACCTCCCTTTTTTCAACAGATATGCATAGCTCAAGCAAAACATATTCTCTTGTTGACCATGTCCAAAAAATAGACATCTCAATCTGCACCTGGGGTCTACCACCTCTGTGCCAGGAGGTGGCTAGCATGTTTCATGATAAGTCCTCTGGAATCACAATTGGTCATTGCATTTATTGGAGTTCTTAAGTCTTTCAAAATTGTTTGTCTTCGCCATGTTGTTACTGTATAAATTGTTCTCCTGGTCCCGTTCATTCCACTGTGAATCAAATCATGCAGGTCTTCCTAGTGTGTATTATCTGAGGAAAATTGTCATGTGCAGGGTGATCCATTGATTTTAGTACAAATGCTCAGTGACCTGCTGAAAGAATCCCAACTGCTAGCATTGCAAACCTAAATTGAATCAACAAAACAGGTGGGGCCCGCAGCATAGTCATACATTACCTGGCATGAGGATGACTAAGGACTCATAATAATCTGTACACTGCTGTACTGTTGGGTAGCAGCAGAGTATAGACGAGACTAAATCCTCTTGTAATTCATAGTCTAAGTAGGGTAATCTTGCTCCATTTTACAACTCTCTTTTGAAATTTCAGTTTCTCCATCTCTACCGGCTTCTTTCCCCTCTGCTCACAAATATTGCATCTTTACTATTCTACCTCTTCAGCAGGGTCTCTGACTCCTCCCTGCTCTACCTCCTTTTCTGCACCAGCCTTCCCCCCAAAACCCTTCATTTGTCTTGAAAATTGATTCAAAAGTGGTTTTGTATTGCTTTCTCTGGTCCCCCAAAAAGACTAGATTCAGTTCTGACACACATAGTAACCTTCTAGTGACAAAGTCTTTAACCTTCACCCACACACCCATCAACAAACACACCCACCCACCCACCCACCCTTCCTTCTATCCTAATATTCCTTCAAGCTACTTTTCTCTGCTGACTCATTCCTTACCCTCTTGATCTGGTTTCCACCCCCGTTAATCTAAAGAAACTGCTGTCTCTAACATTACCAGGGATCTCCGATGAATACAGTGCTTGGGCTAGACTTTACATATCTCCCAGTTCAACACAGCAAATCCCTTTTATCTCTTATCTCAGTCACTCATACCCAAACCTCGGATTTATCATTGGCTCCTCCTTCTCCCTCGCTACCCATTTCTAATTAGCTTCCAGTTTCTGCAGAAAGCATTCTGCAATCTCTCCCATTTATTCCTCCTTTATAGGGAATGATAATTCTACTTCTTACCCCATTGGGTTATGAGGAAAGTATTTTTTTAGATTCAGTGATCATTATGACTTAAATATACTTTGTAAAGCAAAAGAAGAAGCATAGTTTTTGTTCTGTGTTTTAAAGGCTAATTTTTAAAAAATAGACTGTGTTCTAAGGTAATGAACCTGAGTTTCTTTCTGAAACAAAGGGCTTTCTTAATGCCAGTATCCTTTTATTGAGGGGTAGTTAGGTGATAGATCATAGGGCTTGGAATCAGGAAGGTCTGAGTTTCCTAAGTTCAAATGGGGCCTCAGATACTTCCTATCCATGTGACCCTGGGCAAGTCACTTAACCCTGTTTGACTGTTTCCTCAACTGCAAAATGAGCTGGAGAAGGAAATGGCAAACCACTCTTTGCCAAGAAAGCCCCAAGCAGGGTCACAAAGAGTTGGACATGACTGAAATGACCGAACAGCAACAAAACCTTTTGCTGTTATGTGGCTATGTTACACAACAATATTATAGTCTCTGAAGAATTTGAGTGAATGATTATCGGAAGAATAATAGAGCCACATGGTGGCATGAGCAGGCTCCAGAATCAACAGGAAATTATGAGGCATGAACCGTGTGAAGGATGTGAACAAAGAAATGCCTGATCTAAGAAGAAGATGGCTGGGTTATATGGAGAGAGTGAGGGATGACCAATCCATGGGATCCATGGATATACTTGAGATGTTGGGAAAAAAAACCCTCAACATTTCTAGTGGTTTTGTACTTCTTTCGTTTTCCAAGATGACTAGTGACATCATGGGTGATGTGCTGACTCATGTATGATTTGGATTTAAGGTAGGCTGAGTTGTGCATGGTCATCAGCTTCACCCTCTCCTCCTCAGTCATCAAAGACCAGTGGCAAGACAAGTGTCAAAACGACTGTTGATGGCTCGGGATGCAGTGGATGACCTTGGCATCTTCGATATTTAACCAAGCTCTGCTTCATGACCATTGGAATAAATTGTCCTCATCCACTGGGAGAAGTCTTTACATGCTTGGGGTAGACATCCTCCTATCTCATTGGTGGGTTTGAGGCCTGTCAGCTGCCCTCAACCTGTAAATGTTTAGTTTGTCTGCTGAGAAAGTCTTACTGGGGTGTGGCCACTGCACATGCTACAACTTCTTGGAGCCTCTGGTGAGAGTTGGGTGACAGGTGGACACTAAAGGTTGGATGAGCAGCCCTGAAGAGGGCTCAATGAGCTTTCATACCAGAGGTGATAGTCCTCCCTGAACACCCCATGCACATGAGAAGGTGTAACTAGGTTGCTATGTGTATTGCTGGAAGAAATGTATACATCAGTGAGATCACAAATACTAGAAGGGGCATAAGGTCTCTTTGGGGCTTGCAATTTTGTCTTTTATTTTTTAAAGGTTCATTTGATTTCTAACAGACTTTAGTTCTGTGTCTTATAGTTCATCTTTGATTTTCTTTTCTCTGCAGTCCAAGTTCCAGTCTGGCACTGATATTCTTTGTTCTATGCTTAGGGGCTTTCCAGCTCTGATACCACACATTATTTAGTGGAAAAGCATCCCTTTCTATATAGTAATAATTCCAGTCATCAGAGTATACAGGGAAGAGTAGGTAGTCATTTTTTTTCCTTAAACATAAAATCAACAAGTATTTATTAAAGGCTAGGCACCATGTTGAGTGCTGCCAATACAAGTACAAAGAATGAAATCACCCTGACTCCTAAAAGACTTAAATTCTAATGGGGAAGACAATAAATGCATATTTAAATATACACAGCACAAATATAAAATGAATAAAAGGAAATAAGCATTTACTGAATGCCTGTTGGGTTCTAGGCACTGTACAACTGAGGTAGATGTTCTTAATATCTCCATTTTACAGTTGAAGAAACTGAGGCAAGCAGACATTAAATGACTTGCCCAAGGTCAGAAAGCTAGTATCTGAGGCTGGATTTGAACTCAGATCTTTCTGAATCCAGGCCCAGCATGCTATCTACTACAACATAAATACAAATATATTCAAAGTTGTTAATATTGAGGCAGTTTGCGAGGTAGAACATAGGCAGTTGAGGGGGATTGGGAAAGTTTTCATGCAAAGGATGATGTTTTGGCTCCCAATGCATCCTAGGTCATCTCCAGTCGTCCTGGTGAACATCAGGCCTCTGGACCCAGATGGCTCTGGAAGAGAAAATGAGACTGGTGACCTTGTACAACCCTTCCTCACTCAAATCAAAGTCAACTGCAAGTCATGTCATCATTTCCCTGATATCATGGTCCTCTTTGAGAACAAAGGACATACACAACAAAAGGAATAGAGGAAGTTTATGAGGTGGAGGTCAAGAAGTACACTCCAGGCATGTGGGGTAACCTGGGCAAAGGCATGGAGGTGGGAGATGGCGTGTCACATATGAGGACTGGAGAGAAGGGCAACTTGGCAGAGTGTGAGATGGGGAGCAATGTCCACCTAGAATGATAGGCTGGGGCCAGGCTGTGTGTGAATGGCTTTAAAAACTAAACAGAGAAATTTATATTTTATCCTAGGGGTGATAGAAAGTCACTGGAGGTGATTATGTAGGTCAGATCTGCACTTAAGGAATAATAGCTAGCCTTTATATAGAGCTTTAAGGTTTGTGAAGCACTTGATGTTGTTTCGTTTGAGCTTCACAACAGCCATATGCCATATGAGGTGGGGTGGACTAGGGCGGTGAGAGACCAGGGGCAGGGGTATCAATGAGGAGACTTGCCATAACCGAGGCAAGCGGTGATGATAACCTGAACTAAGGCTGTAGGTGGGTGAGTAGAGAGAAGGGATTGGATTGGAGGGTCGTTACAGAGCTAGAAACAGCAAGATTTGGCAGCTAATTTAGGGTGAAGGAGAGTAATGCCGGAATTATGAACCCAGGAGACTGTGAGAATGCTCATGATTTCAACAAAAGTAGGGAAATTTGGAAAAGGGATGGATTTGGGGTAAAATATAATGAGTTTAGTTTTAGGTATGTTGAATCTGAGATGTCCCTGGGATATTCAGTTTAAAATGTCTAATACACATGTATATTTATATATAATCTATACACATATACATATCTATTTGGTAATATGTACATATCCTTTGGGGCAGTGAGGTGGCATAGTAGATAGGGTTTAGGGTCTGGAGTCAGGAAGACCTGGGTTCAAATCCAGCCTCAGACACTTACTAGCTTTGTGACCTCGGGCAAGTCATTTAACCTCTGCTTGCTCCAATTTCCTCAACTGTAAAATGAGGATAACAATAACACTTGCCTCAAGGATCAAATGAAATAATACTTGTAAAGCATTTAGTACAATGCTTGGCACATAGTAGGCACTGTATAAATGTTAGCTATTATTATTTACACACACACACACACACACACACACACACACACACATATACATATATATAACATTTATGTAACACCGTGTAATATATATCACATATATACACAATGCACACACATGTGTATGTATTATATGCATATACACACATATACATATTCATATATATATATGTTAGTCATCTGCATTGAGATGATAATTGAATTCTTGGAGCTGATGAGGTCAGTGAGAGACAGCATAACTGAAGAAGAGACAAGGATCTAGGCAGAACTATGGGTAACACTCATAGAGAAAGGCATGAAATGAACAAGCCAGCAAAAGACACCCGGGAGTGGCCAGACAGAAAGAAGGAGAATCATGAAAACCTAGAGAAAAGGGATCCTCTAGGAGAAGAAAGTGGTCAGCAGAGTCAGGTTCAGCAGATAAATCGAGAAGGATGAGGATTGAGAAAAGACTAGATTTGGCAATTAAGATGTAATTAGTGACTCTGGAGAGAAAAGTGTCAGTTGAGTGCTGAGGTCAGAAGCTGGATTGCAAAAGGGTTAAGGAATGAGTTAGAGAAGAGGAAGTACAGGCCTGGAGTGCAAACCATTTGAGAAAGAAAAAAACAACATAGGATGATAGCTCGAGGGGATAATAGGCCTATGGAGGGATTTTTAAGGATGCGTGAGACTTGGGAATGTTTGAAGACAGTAGAGTAACCAGTGGACTGGAAGTATGTTTTCCTTAATGTTTCAGTTATGCTTCACCTATGCCCATGTTTTAAGATAGCATGATCAGTTTTTAGAGCTATCCCTCTAAATTTTCTGTGTATTTGCTGTGTGCTCTTTGGGAAATATCCTGAACCTGAGATCTTATGAAATCAGGCCCCAATCCCCCTTGCCTAGAATGCCATAGGATTATGTCTTGTACTGGAAAAGACCTTAGAGATCATCTAGGCCAACTCTCTTGTTTTATAGATGAGGAAATCCGTTGCCACTGGCCTTTTTCTGAGTGAAGACCGATCTTGGGAAATAAAGCACTGCTCAGATCCTAAATAGGCCTGTTCTTCTCTGCCCTGGATAGGGTAGAGTTAGGCTGACTGACAGCACACAGTGAGCTACAGAGATGGTGTGACAGATGATGACATGATGCCATCATTTCATTCTCTACATTTTTTCCATGGGCCAAATCCCCGTTAACTCAAATTAGCTCTTTATAGTGGGCCAGGCACATTTCCATGATTCCAGACCGCTGGGTGGGGTTTGGAGGAGGTGGAAAGAGGGCTTTTTTTTTTGGTGGGAAGGAGGCAGTATTTCAAAGTGGTCTGTTATCAAGTAAAATGTCTATCTGCTTTATAAGAAGCTGCTTACCTACAGCCAATGGGGAACTCACAATATTTCTTGGGTAAGTGTCAGTGAGTGACCTATGGAGCTTGTCTATCAGAAGATTTGTCTTGGACAGCCAATATAAATAAATAACAACTTTGGCCTAGAATTAAGTAAAAGGCAAGCAGGTAGGATTGCCTCTAGGAAATGGTAAGGCCTCTTTAATGACCCACACTTCTTTCAGAAGAAAAAGTCCATCTTTTTAATGCTAGAGCTCAATCAATATTGTTATATGGCATTGAGTCATAGGATGCAAAGGTTTGGAAGAATTAAAAATGAGTCCCACACAGAAAGCAGTGAAGAACATGGTGGGTGCAAGGCTGCAACATATAACAAATAAGAGACTTAGAAGAAGTAAAGGATATCATTAGGAAACGTATGTCCAGGAAAGAAGATGGACTGGTCATGTGGCTAGTGTGGGGGTTAACAGGTGCAGATTAGGTGCTCCATTGTGATATCAAGAGAATTTGGGGAAGGTCCCAGCATGTTGGAGCAACTCCCCCTTGTGGTGGATTATGGAGGGACATGGACAAGAGTCTCAGGATGGGTGGCTCCAGCTCTACATTGCTGGAGGGAATAGCCAAGTTTGTAAGCTCACAGATCCATTTGAATATTTAGTCATGGTTTATGTATCTCAGAAAATTGTATCTGACTTTGCTCCATCTTAGAATCTGATAATCTTAAAGGCATTTCAGAGGTCACATAGTCCATCATATGCCAGAACAGGTATATTTTATTTGTAACATTACCAAGAAGTAGCCAACCTCTGTCTGAAAACTTCCAATGATGGGGAACCTGTTACCTCATGGGACAACCCATTGTACTTGCATTGTTAGGAAGCTTGTCATTGAATCGAAACTTGATCCTTTTCAAATTCCTCCCTTTTCTCCCTACCTATTTCTTTGGGGGCCAAACAGAACAAATTTCATCTCTTTTTATCCCTTTAAATTTTCTGTGTATTCTTTCTGTACTCTTTGAGAAATATCCTGAACCTGTAAAACAAGAAGTTTAGCAAGATAACAGGATCATAGATTGAGAGTTAGAAGGTCCCTTAGGGATAATACAATAAGAGATCAGAGATGGAAGGGAGCTAGAGAGGTTAAGTAATTTATCTAAGCTTATTCAGCTAGTAAGCAGCAAGAGGTAGGATTTGAATCCATATCCTCTCACTCCAAGATCAGAACTCTTTCTAATCTCCCATGATTCCTAATGATTTTAAGGTCCCTTGTAATTCTAAATCCTGAGATTCCTTGAGTTTGCCAGCTGGATCTTGCAGTTGATAGAGCAATGAACCTGGAGGCAGGAAGACCTGAGTTCAAAATCTGGCACAGATGCTTACTTGCTGTGTGATCCTGGGCATGTCACTGAGCCACTCTCTGCCTCAGTTTCTCCATCAGTAAAATGAGGATAATAATTGAAGCTACCTCCCAGAGTTATTTGGAGGATAAAATGAGATAATATTTGTAAAGTACTTTGGACATCTTAAAATGTCATGTAAATAATAGCCATTATTATTATTTCTCCATAAATTCTCTCTTTCCATCATCCTAGCCAAATGCTTCAGTTTGTCTCTCCTCCAGGAGACAGTGCATATTTGTCTCCCTACCTTTGTTCCTTGTACCATACCTTTTGCTTCTCAAATTCTACCTATTTTTTAAAGCCCCACTTCTTGCTTGAAGCCTTTTCCAGTTGCTATAGCCAATAGCGACCTCTCCCTGCTCTGAACTTCTGTCCCTCTTCCTGTCTGTACCCCATGTTGGGGACTTAATCATGTGCTGCCTTGTTGTTACTTCATAATTCCAAGGGGCTATGAATTCAGTGGTGTGGGGGCTTCCTCTGCCAATGCAGATCACAGCCTTTCTCTATCTTTAGTGGATGGTTTTTAGGAGTTGTTGCCAAAGAATTCATCACCCTACAGCCATCTTCAGGGTGAGTCTCTCCAAATTTAGCTAGGCTGATCCTCAGAAAATGGACATAGTGTCCACCACCAGCCCCATTCTTGAAGCCTTTCTAGCTTGTACATTGTTATTTAAATGCCTGTATCTCCAACTGAATTGTAAGCATGACAGAGACAGGGACCTTGCCTTAGACTTCTTTATGGTCCCTTGCGCCTCCCCATAAAACTAGCAATAGAAGAGAGGCAATGTG
This sequence comes from Phalanger gymnotis, assembly GCA_028646595.1. Classification (NCBI taxonomy): domain Eukaryota; kingdom Metazoa; phylum Chordata; class Mammalia; order Diprotodontia; family Phalangeridae; genus Phalanger; species Phalanger gymnotis. Next base: position 60,522,987 of record CM053625.1, read on the forward strand.
GGAAAGCACATTGGGTCCAGGCTCTGCAGAGCTAAACTCTGATTCCGATGAGTCCTTGCTACTTACAAATGTTTGGTATTTGTCCCTAGAAGAATTAAATACTCCTAGGATCATAGATTGAGACTTGGAACAGCCCCTCAGTGCCATTTTTATCCAAATCACTCATTTTATAGATGAAGAAACCAAGGCTCAGAGTGTCTTGCTTAAGGTCATACGGGTAGGATCTGAAACCAGGTCGTCTAACTCCAAAGCCCAGGGTCTTTCCAAGGTACCATTAAAAAGGTAATAGAATTGGAATTCAAACCCAGGTCCTTGGATTCAAACCCAAGCCCTCTGCCTACAAATCCAGATTTCTTTCTATTGCACCACTCTTGGTCAAGTGGGACCTCAGTTTCTACCTCTGTAAGATGTGAGAGTTTGACTAGGTTTGCTAAGGCTCCTTCCAGCTTTGAATTCTATAATCTTATAAAACTCTTGTGTTCAGTACCTACTGTGGACTAGGTGCTGGGCATGCAAAGACACGCTGTAGAGTTGTTCTTAAGGAACTGTCAAGTAACAGGTAGAGATATGTACATGAATAACTGTGATGTAAGAGAGACTGGGATAAGTGTAAAGCAGAAGTTTGGGCAAAGTGCTATGAGAGATATGAGAAAGTGGGGAAGAAGTTCAGGGAAGGCTTTCTGGAAGAGGAAGCATCTAAATTGGATTTTTTTTAGAAAGGAAAGAACATCAGCAGGTAAAGTTAGGGAGCAGTGAAGTCTGTTCTAAGCATAAGTGAACAGAAGGCACAGAAATGAGAGAGAGTAGCTGAGAATTGAGGACAGAGAGTAATCAAGTTTGTCTGTAATGTTGAGTACAGTTATCCCTTCCACATCATGACTTTCCCCATCGAGGTTTCGATATATACACGGGGGTGGGGGGGGGCATAAGAAATTAAATGGGAATTCTTTGGGAGTTTTGCGGAAGCTGCAGATGACACATGAAGGTCAGCAGATCAAACAGAAATGGATAAAATATATGCAGAATATTGTATATAATATCAAGAAAAAAAGAGAAGGAAATCCGTGAAGCCGGGAGACTTCTTGTCTGATAGGAAAAGACGGTCAAAAAATTTTGCGGGATTTGCTAGTTCGAAGAACAGCTGTCTCTCTAACCTTCATGATGTGGAGGGGATAACTCTATGGGAAGAACAGCTGTATGAGACATAAGGGACAGTAGGTGGCACCATAGTGCACGGAGTGCTGGGCCTGGAGTCAGGAAGTCTCATCTTCCTGAGTTCAAATCTAGCCTCAGACACTTACCAGCTATGTGACACTGGGCAAGTCACTTAATCCCTTTTGCCTCAGTTTCCACATCTGTCAAATGAGCTAGAGAAGGAAATGGCCAACCATTCCAGGATCTTTGCCAAGAAAGCCCCAAACAGGGTCACAAAGCGTTGGATACAACTAAACAACAACAATGTACTTGTTTAGTGGTGGGAAGGATGGATTGAAAAAGGAAGCTATAGGAGTCAGGAAGATGAGTTAGGAGATCATTATAACAGATTGGTTGAAAAAGAGATGAGACCCTTAACTAAGGTACTAGCTGCCATGGAAATGACTGAAAAAGGGTTGTATGCTAACGAAGGGGTTTTCCCCATACTCCTGTGGGAGAAAGCAGTGCTGTGGAGGCCAGAAACCCACTTCAAAGACTTTGGTCCAGAAAGTTGATCCTTTGCCTTGTAGATGAGGTCCAATGGTCTAAAATCTGTGAAACCTTTGTTTATATTGGTGATTATTTTTCCTTGAGAGGCAGCATGGTACAGTCAGGAAGACCCTGAGTTTGAATCCTATGTCGGACACTTAGTAGCTGTGTGACTCTTGGCAAATGATTTAAACTCTCTATTTCTCAATTTCCTCATCTGTAAAATTAAGAGGTTAGACTTAATGACATCTAAGGTCTATTTCAGATCTAATTTTCCAATTCCTCATCAAAAATGTAGGCTTGAAAACAATTCAAAAATATGCCCTAAGACATATTTTAGAACTTCAGTTAACCAAACATTAAGTCCTAGAACAGGGGGGAATGTGTTATGTACTCTTTTGTAAGGCTGGTAAAGCCTAGGGACCCCTTCTCAGAATAATGTTTTTGGACAATTCAAGGAAATGCTAAATTTCAGTCAGAGGTTGGTGAAAATAAAGATGTAGTTTTTTTCTCATCTAAGTTCACAGACCCCTTAAAATCTGCCCATAAATCACTTGGGGGAGGTGTGTGGATCTTGGACTAAGGACCCTTTTCCTAGAGTGATGTCTTGAAAGTCAATGCCAACATCTGTGATAGTCCAGCCACTCTGCCTTTGTTATTGCTAGACTGTAAGTTCTTTTAGGGCAGGGAGAGTTGTCTGAAGTGGTTGTAATAGAAAGAATACTGGATTTGGTCAGACTACCTAGATCGTAATCTTGCCTCTATTTACTAATTTTGTGAGCCTGAGCAAGACTCTTCTCCTTCCTGGATCTCAGTTTCCTCATCTGTCAAAGAGAGGATTGGATTAGGTGGTCTCAAAGACCCCTTGCAACTTTCAATCCTTCCTAATAAATGCTTACTGATTGAATGCTCAGTTGCATTCATGCTGATTTGCAGACCCTTTCATCAACAAATGTTCTTAGATTAGATTGATTTTGCCACTTCGGCAGGGATCCCTGAGATTTGTTTCTGCCTTTAGGCCCTTGAGCAGCTGTAACCACGGCCTTGAAGATATAGTCCAGGCAGCCTTATAAGAGCTGGCACAGTGTTAAACTGAGGGACTGGACCTTGGCCAGGGACAATGCTGAACCTAATCCCATTTGTGACCCTCACAGTATTTCCCCATGTGATGGCACAAAAGTACTGATGATCTGTTGGAGAGGTTCAGGTTTGGAGTTAGGAGACCCTTTTGGTTTTAACTAAAGCCAAGGCCTTCCTGGAATTAAATTAAGAAAAAAAATACAGAAAACACAATAATCCAGTGTATAACCCTGCCTTACCTCTGCCAGCCTGTTTTTGAATTTAATATCCCTTCTGATTTTTCTTTTAACCCAAAATCCTGCTTTTGTAGGTGGGTGAGACAAAATGAATGGATCTGAGGTGGCCATCACAAATTATTATTTAGATGGCTAAAATACCTCTTTTTGCCCTTTTAAAAGGAAAGGTCACCTAACTGAAAAAATTGGTCTCAATGAGGAGTTATCCTCAGGGCTTACAAAAATGCACATTTTGTTGATAAAATATGAACTGTTTGAAAGATTTATAAGAACCCAGAAATCCTGCATAGCCCTTCAGAATTTGAAGCAGCAGGAAACCACTGTGATATTTTTAAAACAAGTATTTATAAAAGTAATTGGGTACTCTTGATGTGGAATAAGGGGAAAAATGCTAAGGAAGCTATATTGGACTTGACATAAAAGAGAGGTATGGGATTTCAGAGCAAAGAGAAGAGGGAGTAGAATATAGCCAGGGTACCTGAGGGTGATGTAGTAGATGGACATTGGGGTTTTGAAGGCACAGGGCCCTGGATGTTCAAACCCTAGTATTACTAGGATTTGACTGCCTAAGATCAACCTACCTGTTTGACCCTGACCATCTTATTTTTTCTGTCTCTGGCCTTCTGGCCTTTGTCAAGTAAGGTTGGATTATATGATTTCTTAGGTCCCTTCCAGCCCCAGGTCCTGGGACCAGAAAGCAAAGCTCCTATGGCTTTGTGTGCCAAGGGTACTTTTTGGAGGTTTGGAGACCTTTGAACTCTTCAGGTAATGTGGCTAATTTTTGAAAACCTCTACTTAAACTTTATGGACTTTCTAAAACTGATTACATGCAAATTGGACAAAAAACACATGTTTCTGAGAACATTTTGGTTCAAATGAAAAATGTATCAGGGCTGGTGCCAACAATTGACTACAGAATATCTGAACCAGATGTTGCTAGCCCGTAATTCCAAGTAATTTGCCAGAATTATGTATTTACTTTAATCTCAAAGATGAAGTTAAAATATGCATGGTTTTTGTTATTTGTGATATAAACAAAAATATGATGTGATTACAGCTAATGCCGGACGGAGAATGATAAACAGGCAGGGTTTCTGTTAACTACTGCTCTTGTTGAAACATATCTGGGTTTGGCTGAAAGGCTATCAGAAAGAGTCCCTTCATGATGCCAAATGCTACTATCTAGACGAAGAGGTTAAAAAAAGAGAGTTCTTATTCATGAAGTGACAGGCTTGGCATTGCTTAAGTGTTTCCAGGGGCAGTAGACATCGACATATTGAATGGCTCCTGCATTCAGGGAGGTATATACTTTGTTTACAGATGCCAAACATCTGGATGGAAAACTGAGAAATTCAGTCAGTGGTCTGGATGTTTGATCTACATGATGCTAGACAACCAAATATTTGGAGATATTTGGATTTATGGGACAGATTTTCTGTTTCCATCCAGATGTTTGGTGTGTGTAGACATAACCTGAGATTCATTTTGGACCCCGTACAGAATAATCCCAGAGTAATAAGAAATTCTTCCCTCATTCACTTCAGCCTTTGGGTAAATGAAGAGAGATAGCTGAGGAAATGAGGCATTGGCAAAATATCTTCTCCCTAAGGAGATAGGAATTAGATAGGATTTAGAGATAGGACAATTGTAACTTTAGAGGGGGAAGGAAGCTTGTAGGTCATCTAATTCAGACTCCCAAGTGGTAGGAACCAGATTACAATGTAATTGGGAAATGCAGAATAAATAAAAAAATACAATATAACCTAGATAATGTGAATTTTATGGTTTTCTAAGTCAGTCTATACCATTTGAATTTGACACCACTGATCTAGTCCAATTCCCTTATTTTATAGTTGAGGAAACTGAGGTCCCCAGTAAAGTGACTTGTCCAAAGTCACACAGGTTGAACTAGCATTCAAACCCATGTCCTTTGATCCCCAATTCAGTCCCCTTTTCACTGTGCCATAGCTTTAGAAATTATCTGAGATCCGAATGTATGCTTCTTGATCCACGGATGAATTTTGCTTTTCTTCACGTGCTCAGTGCCTAGCCCAGAGCCTGGCACATAGTAAGTCTTTGTTGATTGACTGTCTAGTTCAGAGGTTCACAGCTTGGGGACCATGAATTTGTTTTTCTTTCTTTTTTAATTGAAATTCTTTTATTTTATACCAAGAGTCAGTCAATATTTCTATTAAAACTTATAATCATGGTATGAGTAAATACTTCAGCAAATGATTCTGTTGCATTTATAAAAAACTTCATGAATTGGTTACACTTTAAGTAGTTTTTCTTTGCAACAGACATTACCCCTAAATATAAATAGGTAACAATATTGTTGCCAACTATCAATCCTGGGCATTTTCTAGGAGAGCTTGCTTAGTTATAAAACTAAGCTAAGTAATAAGTTATATAAGTTATAAAGCCAAACCCTTAAAGTATCGGTTGGATGCAACTACGAGAAATGCATATCCTAATGATAACCTTGTTCTTCCATTCTTATCCATCAAGTACAAAGAACATACTTTTAAACAAGTCTTTATTTAATACATTGGTAGGGCAGTCAACATTGAAACAGTATAGAAAAGAAAATCAGTGTTCATACGGATTTACCAGTTTTGTTCAGATTCAGACAACATGACAAAAGCCTTATCTGCCCAATAAATGAAAACACCACCACCACCAGTTAGGGTTATTGGGAATTTATTGCACTGTCCTTTAAAAGACACCAAGATGAGAACAACTATAGTTCAACTTTCTCAGCAAATTCAACATTCGGTGTCTAGGGCATTCTAACATAGGCTCTTTGGCAGTTCCTCTGTGTCACCCTGCCTCAGAGGATTGAACCAATAAGCAATAAGAATTTGTGTTTGCTTTTATTACTTCAACTATCTTATTTTGGAATGATGTCTAAGTGTTTTTTTTTCAAACACAATTTTGGTATATTTTAAATTTTTACAATAACTTGTTTAGGCAGTAGTTTCAAAATTTTGCAGTTGGAGTAAACATTACCTTAACTGACACATCAAATTCTAACTATGATTATAGAATTTTAAAAACATTTTTATTGACTAGATGCCCCCCTGTGATTCTGTCCCTCCTCACTCTTAAAATCAAGCTATACAAGATTTTTTTTTATAAAGGGGAGGAAAAAATTTGGCATAATCATTCTACATCTGTGGACCTTGACTTCTATAAAGGAATAGGATCTATCTTCTCACATCTCTTTGGATCCCATAGTTCCATACCAGAGGGAAGTGTTTCATCCTGTCTTCTCAGAGTCAGAATTAGTCATTATGCTCAATCCTAGTTTAGCTGCTTAAATATTTTCACCAATGACAGTCAAGGTGTATACTGTGTTTTGGCTCACTCTTGGATTTGGAGTAACTCCTGGTGCTGCTATTTACCGTGTAACACTTAAACTATCTTGGCTTCATTTATCCTATCATGTAAAATGAAGGGGTTGGGCTCCGTGACCTGGAAGAGAACTTAAGAGATCATCTTATTCGACCACCTCATTTTAGAGATGTGGAAACCTGAGGTCCAAAGAGGTCAGTGGCTTGACCAAGTCTGGGATTTGAAGCTAGATTTCTCTGTTAAGACCAGTGCTCTTTCCACTTATGACACTGCTTCTCAATACCATTTTAAAATGTGAATTAAAGAACCCTTATTCTGTAGTTTCTGGGGGTAAATTACCCTTTAGAGTCTCCCTTCATTTCCCTGGAGATCTCCCAATCTCCCTCATGAAGGTCTGAGAAGGGTAAGAATCTTTCCCACTGAGGGGGGAAAAAATCTACCTATTTTGTAAGATTTGGGGTTCTAGTATATCCTAAAGACTCCTTTCTCCTCCTTCTACCCTTTGGCCATATACATGAAAAAATAGCTCAAAACACATTTGATCACTGAAAACAATTTTAAATATGGCTCATTTCATACATAGACAGGTCCAGGCAATTTACTGAGTTCTTAATTTAAGGTCCTCCATAATTTGGCCCAATTTACCTAGTCAATTTTTACTACTATAACCCAATACTTATAATCTATCCCTCCTATTCCATTCCCCCATCCACCTCCCTCCCCAAATCATTCCTAACCGCCTTTCCTCTTTCTGTTCCCTTCACCTAGAATGTCCTTCCCTCTCCTCTCCATTTATCTATATCCAAGTGACGTTCAATGTCCAACTTAATTCCCACTCCCATAGCACCTAGCATTATTAGGCAAATGGAAGAGCACAAAAGTGATTACTGAATGAGCACAGCTGAAACCTCGCCCATCAGAGACGGCGTTCTAACTAGTTCAGCTAGCTTGTGTTTCTTTCGAGCGTGAGTTGTTTGATGGAAAATAAGATGTGAGCTCTGACCACACTCATTACATGGATAGGGCTTCTCCCCAGTGTGGATTCTCTGATGGACAATGAGGCGTGAACTTTGACTGAAGGTTTTCCCACATTCCTGACATTAATAGGGTTTCTCTCCAGTGTGGACTCCCTGATGGACAATAAGGCTTGAGTCCTGACTAAACATTTTCCCATACCCATTACATTTATAGGGTTTTTCTCCAGTATGGATTCTATGATGTCGTATAAGGTGTGAGCTCCTCATGAAGGCTCTCCCACACTCTTGACATTCATAAGGTTTCTCCCCAGTGTGGACCCTTTGATGTACAATAAGGGTAGAGCTCTGACTGAAGGCTTTCCCACATTCATCACATGCATAAGCATTCTGGATTCTCTTGTGTGTAGCAAGTTTTGAGCCAAGATTGAAACTTTCCTCTAGTTTTTCACAGTTCTGGCTTTTTTCTCCTGAGGGCTTTTTTTTTATCTTTGTCCATAATTCTTTGGAAATCTTGGTTCTGTTTGTTTACTGTCTTCCTTATAGGGATTATCAGCTGCCTCACTTCCCTGCCATGTTCCCCTTCACAAGCTTCTACAAACTCAGATCCCAGGGGAATATCTTGCTGGAGCCTTCCTGATGCCACTATGTGGGATCCTTTTTCTTCAGAGATTTCATCACTTCCAGGTATGATCTTACCACCCAGAGAGGCCACACTCCTATGATTTCTATCCCAGTATTTGGTCATCACAGTAGGTAGCGGAGAGGTTCCAGTTGATGAATAGGTGTTGGGTGACATCAGACTTAACACGTGGGCTTTTCTCAGGGTTGCTTTTTTCCCCCAGGGTATTCCCAGTGTCTGGATAGGGGTTGAGACCCAAGGAATGGCCTCTGTACTCTTCTTCCTGCTCACTCCTTTGGCCGGCTGGGGTCTGTCTGGTGGAGATCAACTCTTGTCTGACTTCTACTTCCCTGAAACTTCTTAGAGTTGGAATGAATATCATCTACGAGGAAGAGGAGCACTAGCTGGCCTCGGGCCGATCCGCCGGGCACGGGGACAGGGGGCTTGCAGGCTGGCGGCCCGGCGGCCCAGGGACCTGAGCGCCCAGCTCGTGTCCACTGCCTCCGCTGCCCCACAGGACAATGGCTCATGATGTCTAAGTGTAGTTGAGCTTTCTCACTTAACTCAGAGAACTGAAGATTATAACTAGTGCAAGTTAAGGTATTGACCATCCAAGTTCATTCCCACCCCCACAACAGCCCAGAGAGAAGGCAATTTCTCAAAACTACATCACACGTTAGTAGCATTTCTTGTATGGTAACACAGTAAACTTGGCTCAAATTTCCTAAAAGGCAAGGATCTTAAGATTTTATACTGATGCTTTGCTTTTTTGGCTGCTTGGTGATTCTGAAGAATTTGCTATGATCCCAGGATATTCAATGAGCTCTTTTAGTATCAGCCTTTCATAAAGATTCTTCTTCATCTTGAAATGAGATCCCTAGCCCCTTCTTTTATAAAGTCAGGGAATTTATATTCAATCTTTGAAATGCTTCTGTAAGTTTCTTGATATGTTTCTACCTCAAAAGGAGGTTTTTCAGCCACAAATTCACAGCACATAACTCCCAGACTACATAGATTCACCTTTTCATTGTGCATGCTGCCTTCACTCATCTCAGGAGCTGGATAGTCAAGAGCTGTCCTCCCAGATGGTGGAGCATGAACTGACCAGCCAAAATCTGCAATCTCCAGCTTTCCATCTGATCCAAGTAGTAAGCTCTCTGGCTCAATATCTGGATGAATCACCTTTTTGGAGTGGCAGTATGATAAGGCACCCGCCAGCTCTGTGATACAAGTAGACGTTTTCTGTTCATCAGACTTTGAAAGCTTTTGAAGCTCTCTATAGACTTCTCCACGAGGTGCATATTCTATTCTAGAATTAGGTAAACTCTTGTAGCATCATGAAAATAACTATATAATCTCAGCATATTAGGACGCCCAACATGAGGCTGTATTTCTACTTCTCACCTCAGCTGATGTTCAACTCCTGCTTTCTCCAGTTGGGCCTTAAAGGGCCAGGATAAACTTGCTTTGCTTCTTTCTTGCCAAGTAAGCATTTCCAAACTTTCCTTTTCCCAAAGGGTGACCAATTTCAAAGTCATCCAGTGCACACTGCCTTTTTTTTTGTTGTTTCCTCCTTTTTTCTGCCTTGGTTTCTCTCCCTTTTCAGGAGCGCTTGCAGACACTAGCGTCTGAGATCACTCAGTGTTTAAAAGTGCTTGACATAAGATGAATTACAGGTGCTGTCTGTAACTTCTGTGGCTGTTGAGTCTGAATTGCTTTAGTCACATGACTAGAGACATTTTTTTGTGCCTGGGAAGAAACTAGAAGAGTTGAGCTTGCTCACTACTTGCAGGTAACCCATTCTGAGAAGAAATCTGCTGAGTCACAGGCACACATTTTGGACCTTGCCCAAGTGCAGTTGTTGTCTTGTTGCTAGGTCCTGAAACACTGTTTTCTTTAGATTTGCCCATGTTGCTTCTCCCCAGAAAGATTAAATTCCTGGATTAAACAACCCACTCATTTAATAGCTGAGAGGACTGAGGCCCAGAGAGATGAAATCACACAGCTTGTAAATGGTGGATTCAGATTCAAGCTCAAGACATCCGCTCCATCCATTGCTCATATATATTGCTCTGACTCCATATTCAGCCCCAGCAACTTCTTCCCTTTGTTGGTATTTTGTTCCCATTATGATGGGGGATGGGAACAAGTTGTCCTAGCAATTAAGGGAAATTATTCAGGAAATACCCTTCTGGGGAAACATGGCCTGTACAAATCCTTATCAGAGGCAAACTAGAAGCCATGCTGAGTCTAGCCAGAGTTCATCTGAACGCAAAATCTTTTTCCCTTAAGGAAGCATTTCCCAGGCCCTTGTTCTCTGTCCTTCACAAACATATAATTTGGGGAATTCATTCATTTATTCATTCGAGACACTGTGATGTAGTGGAACAGGTTCTGGCTTTAGAATCAGAAGGCTTTGGTTTGAACCTTAGTTTTGCCACTTATTTACCTGTGTGACCCTAGGTAAGCCACCACAATCACGTAGGAAGCTAAGGGGCACAATGGATAGAGTGCCAGGCTGGGAGTCAGGACGACCTTGTAGTAGGAAGGCTGAATTTATAATCTCAAATATAATCATGTATATATTTGAATGGTTCGAAATCACAAGGTATGAGACATTCTCTAAGTAGAAAGCAACAAAACATTTATTTAGGCCCCACAGTGACAGATTTGCAAACCAGCCTCCCCATTCCGACATCTTGACCAAAAAACCCCAGGCCCAGTAGGCCCGCCTCACAAGAGTAACCAGGAGGCCACATAAAAACAAGATAGTATTTAGCCAAATCATATTTACTGGCCTCAAGTCCTTGCTTGCACTCCTGGGTTCACACAGGTCTCCTGCTTCGGCTTTTTTTTTTCAGCTTCAGCTGTAGTTGTCTCTTAGCTCGCCTTTCCTCCAGCCAAGCCTCTGGCTTTCTCAAGCCCCGCCTCAACGACCAGAGACCATTGGTTCCCAGTTGGCCCCTCTTAAGTAATTAATCTACGGCCCACACAGGTTTCACACCTGATAGGGCTTTGGGCCTGGGGCTTAGCGTTTAACAGGTGAAAGTACTTTCACTCAAGGTAAACAAAAGCCAAACTCCTCAAGGGCACCCTTAAGCTAAGTGCTAAGGAGCCCATTTTGTCTTACTGACACAGACCTGAGGTTCAAATGCAACCTCAGGCATTTACTACTTGTGTGACCTTAGACAAGTCATTTAATTTTTGTCTGCCTCAATTTACTCAACTGTAAAATGGGGATCATAATAATAGCCACCTTATAGAGCTGTTGTGAGGATCATGTGAGATAATATTTGTAAAGTGCTTAGCACAGTGCCTGGCACATGAAAGGTGCAGTGCCCATCTTTCCTTTCCCATCCCTCCCCACTCTGGCTCTGATCTATAAAATGGCTCTAAATCTGTGATCCTATGAAATGCCTTATTTGCATTATTCATTTGGCTTTTCCTTGCAATTATTACAACCTCAGCCTTCCTAGTCTTGCTATTTTCCAAGTGACCATTGTATTTTGTTACAGAATTTGTGTTGGATTTTTCATACTTTTCACTGATTTCTCAGAATATGTTCCTATAATTTATTGACCTTAAAGATAATCCATCATTGACAATGCACTTAGGGCAGGGAAACAAAGATTAAAGAGAACAGAGTTCTTATACCTAAGGAGCTTAGGGAGCTTACAATCTAATGGTGGGGGGCAGGGAGGGCAGGATATATATATATATATATACATATATATAGTATATATATATACTATATATGCAAATAAATATTATAAGAGGGATAATGTGATATGAGGAAAGTGAAATCCAAAGTGTTCTAGAAAATTTGTTGGGTGACAAATCTCTTTCATTTGGGGGCATCAGAGAGAGTTACATAGAGTAGGTGGCACCTAAGCTTGCTCATGAAGGAAGTGAAAGATTTTAACAGGTGGGGAAAAGAACTAGCATTTGTTAGGTACCTACTATGTGCCAGGCACTGGGCTAAGTGCTTTACAATTATTATCTCATTTGGTCCTCGCGATAACCCTGGAAGGTAGGTGCTATTATCAATTCCATTTTACCGTTGAGGAAACTGAGTCAGATAGCGATTAAGTGAGGTACCCAGGGTCACACAGCTAGTAAGGGTCAGAGGCTAGATTTGAACTCAGGTCTTTCTGACTCTAGGCAATGAGGCAATGAAGACAGTGCGTTCTTGGTATGGAAGAGAGCCTTCATGAATGCGTGGTAGAAGGACAGGACCAGATGAATTTTCTAGTTTTGCTGGAATGTAGTGCGTGCAGAGTGGTAGTTTGAAATAATGCCAGAACGTAAGGTTGAGACTAGAGTCATTTCCTAACACGTAACATACGTTATCTTATTTGACCCTCACAACAAGACCGTGAGATGGGTACCCTCATGATCCTCAGCTGACAAATGAAGAAATTGAAGTTAAGAAAGGTTTGATTCAGTTGCCCAGGGTCACGTAAGCATCTGAGTAGAGCGGCATGTTGGTCTTTCCACAACCTTTCCAACATTAACTGCTCCCATCTTTGATCATCTCTGCCGCTTTGAAGGGTGTGGAGTGAAACCTGAGGATTGTTTATTCTGTATTTTTATTACTTTTGATTAGCAGTCTTTGCTATGCACTTAGGAGTGATGCTTGCTTTCCTACATAGGAGGAGGCGAAAGTCTGTGTTAAGGAAATTGTGTCCCAATGGATTAGTAGGAGTTAGCCCTTTTATATTTAATCCTAAGATTCTTGTAGGATCTTCACTGTCAGTGGTATGGGTGTTTCTTTGACTGAGACAGATATAACCTCTCCACATTATGGTCAATTGGTTTCTGTGTCTCAAAATATTAATCAGCCAGTGGCCAACTTCTGGTGCTCGGTCTCCCCAAATCTATTCAGGCCCATCCTTGGATGACAGACCCAGTTAGTTATATGGCTCTCTCTCCCAGTCCTGGGGAGTCCCCGAACAGATCTAGGATGGCCATGTGGTAGAAAAATCTGCCACACCCAGGAATGCCCTCTCTCCCTTGCCTTCCTCCTTTACCTCCTCTCTCACTTCTGGGCTGTCCCAGAACCCATCTCATGGAGTGGGGGTGATCATCTCTTTTTTTTCTAGTGAGATGGAAGACTACCTACTCTGTAGACCCCTGGCACTGTCACTGAGCCTACTGATGCAACAACATAAGTACCCCTAGACCTTGCCATCTGCCCTTCATTGACTTTTTAAGATTTCTGAGCCTTTCTATCTACTCTGAAATTTAATTAAGAAAATTGTTGTCCCCAATTCTAGTGTGAGCTCTTTGAGAGAAGGTGCTGTCTTGATTTTTCTATTTGTATCCCGAACATTTACCACAGTGCTCAGCACATAATAAATGCTCAGCACTCAATTAATGCTCTTTCCTCTATCCATCTATCTCTCCATTCATCCATGACACAATGAGGTATGGGAGGAGAACTTTAGTGGAAGTAATCCTTTTATAAAGGTTTCAGAAAGCTTTGATACAAGCTGCGCCTTGAAAACATTGTCTTGGTGGTTACTGAGGATGTGGAAAGTTCCCAATGGTTACTTTTCTCTCTGTTTGCAGTATGCTTTGTTATTGTAGGTAATGGAAGCAGCAGGAAATATATTGGAAAGAGCTTGGGGTTAAGAATGAGTGGACCTGGATTCAGATTCTGGTTCTGCTATTTACTGCCTATGGAACATAGGGCAAATTACCTCTGTTACTGGGACTCCATTTCATCTTCTGGAAAATGAGGGGACTGGACTAAATGAGAATGACCTTTCTGGCTTCAAATGCTATGATTCAGTTCTAGAGAATCCTTGTTATCTCATGAATTTCCTTTAATTTGTACTTTCTTGCTGTTTGCTATTAGAGGTGATTCTCAACCCAATCTGACTTTTTGCCCTTTCTGTCTGGGTTCCCACCATTCACTTCATAAATCCAAGTTCAAAATCTTGGCAATTTCTTTGTCTTTGATGTGTCTCACATCCGATCAGTTACTGAGTACTGGAAATTCTACTTATATAACATCTCTCATATGTCCAGTCTTCTCTTTCCCCACACTCCTATCAAACTAGTTTAAAATGTGCCATAAGCACCCCCATCCTCACTTCCCCACCCCTTTTTTCCCACTATTCACCATGACTAGAATACTTCCCTTTCTCTTTTCACTGGATGAATTCCTATCTATCTTTTAAAACCAAACTCAGATGCACATTTTCTTTTTTAAAAGAGATATTTCATCCCCTATTACATGTAAAAACAATTTTTAAACATTTTTTTTGTTTTGAGTTCCAAATGCTCTTTCCCTTCCTCCCTTTGCAAGATACACGTTTTCTATGAAGCCTTCCCTGAAACCCCAGGCCAGTAATGATTTTGTATAGCTTTTTTGGAGGGAGCATCAACTTAGTGCCCTAATTGTATAGTGTTGTCTAGTTTAGTTACTTATGTTTGTGTCTTATCCTCCTCCTGGGTTGTAAGTGCTAGGAGAGCAGGGGCCATGTCTTACCTAAACTTTGCATTTCTGTCCAGACTCAAGCACAGTGACTAAATATTTACCGAATGATTGAATAAATGGATGACAATCTGATTATCTGTATGTGTCTGTAAAGACGAAGACAGGAAAGGGACTTAGATATGTATGCTGAGAGAGAAGGTGGAAGATCCAGGTCACCACAGCTTACAGAATGGTTATTAAAACATTCCTCTCCTAGTGGGGCTTCATTCACAATTCTGAGATGTCTATGCCCGTAGTCCACTCCGAACATGCTCCGTATCATCCGATGTCAGAACCTAAGCAGGTTTGGGTTTGGTGAGTACTCGAATGGGAATCTCCCTGGGAGTTCCAGATGGTATAGGCTTTCAAGCTGAAGTGTTGAGTTTTAGTGGCTAGACAGCTGGCCTCAGAACCAGGAAAACCTGCCTTCAATTTTTCCCCCTGCCACACACTGGCTGTGTGACTCTAGGCAAGTCATTTAATTTCTTAGTATGTCAGACAACTCTCTATGATTGTAAATTGCAGCGAAGGTGCTAATCTGCATTGGTAAAGAGATGAGAGTCTCTTGTGTCACTGAAATCACAGGCTGATCTCTTTCTCTATTTTATTCCCAAATTGGCAAAAATTCTTACTGTCTTGTGCTTTCCTTTGTGAAGAGAGTGGTGAGAATTCGTGCCATTTTTATATTCTGTGGGATCTCCCACAGTCATATACAATATGGACATACCAACTACATGTTTTTCTGTAGCAAATTCCCACCAACTAACCAGCATTGGAGATGGCCTTTTAGATAGAGGTAAACACCAGAAGTGCGTACAGAGCCATATGAAAACATGCACATGTGGTAAATATTTGAAAGGCAGGAAAGCTAAAGAATGGTATGCATTGAGTGGCATCCTTTGGAATAATTTCTTAAACTGAGTGGTGGGATTGGGGCAGAGGGGATAAGTCTGGACTGAAGATATAGATCTGAGAGTTACCATCATCAGATGGTAAGTAAAGAGTGAATTAGCTTCAGAGAACCTAAAAGTTGGAAGGACCCAAGGCCATCCCATGCAACTTGTACCTGAGAATTCCTTCTACAGCAACCTCAAAAACTGGTCATGCAAACCTGAAGCCCTCCAATGAGGGGAACTCCCTACTTCTCAGGGCAGCCCATCCCCTTTTAGGAGAGCTCTCACTGTGAGGAAGTTTTCCCCTATATCAGGCCTGAATCAAATCTCTCCAAATTCTACCAATGTCTTTTTAGTCCAGCCTTCTGGGGGCCACACAGAACAAGTCTCTTCCCTATTACAGGGTCCAAAAATGTGATGGTAGCTATGATGTGCCCTTAAGTCTTCTCTAGGCCATCCATCTCTGTTTTCTTCAGTGACATGATCTTGAGGCATTTAATCATTTTTGTCACCTTCCTTTGAATATTCTCCAGCCTATAATGTCTTCTTAAAAATGTGGCATCCTGAACTGAACACAATGCTCAAAATGTGGTCTGACCAGGGCAGAGTAGAGTGGAGTTCTCACTTGTCTAATTTTGCACATTATGCCTCTCTTGATGCAATTAAAGATTACATTAGTTCCTTCAGTTGCCAGGTTGCATTGTCAATTCGCTTGGAGTTGCAGTCCACTAAAATCTTTGCATCTTTTAAAAATGAATTACTGTCTTGACATATGACATACTTCACCCATCTTATACATTGGAATTTTTTTAAACCCAAACATAGGATTCTACATTTATCTCTAATTTTAATTTTTTTACATTCATTTATAAATTTTTAGTTCCAAATTCACTTTTTCCCTCTATTCTCTCCTCCACTAATTGAGAAGGCAAGCAATATGATACTCATTATATATGTGAAGTCATACAAAACATATTTCGTTATTACCTGTGATGCAAAAAGAACAAGAAAAAGAAAGTAAAAAAAGCTCCAATCTTTACTTAGAGTTTATCATTTCTTTCTCTAGAGATGGGTGACAGTTTTCATTATGAGTCCTTTAGAATTGTAGTGGATCATTGTATTGACCAGAGTAGCTAAGTCTTTCATAGTTGTTTATCATTACAAGTTTGACGTTACTGTGTATAATGTTCTCCTAGTACTGCTCACTGCACTCTGCATTAGTTCATGTACGTCTTCCCAGGTTTTTCCAGATCCATCCCCTTCATCATTTCTTATAGCACAATGGTATTCTACCAAAATCATATACCACAACTTGCTCAGCCATTCTCAACTGGTGGGCATCCCCTCAGTTTCCAATTCTTTGCCAGCACAAAAGCTATATATATAGCTTTTGTATAAATTTTTTTTGTATAAATACATGTTTCCTTTTTCTTTGATCTCTTTGGGATACAGATGAAGTAGTGGCATTGCTGGGTCAAAGGATATGCACAGTTTGATAGCCCTTTGAGCATTCTACATGTAGCTCTAATAAATTTTGTCTCATGAGATTTTTTACTTAATATTCCAGCCAATCAAGGTCTTTTTAGATACAGTCCCTGTCACTTGACATTTGAGTTGTCCCTCCCTACTTAATATGAATGGCACATTTGATAAATATATGATTTATGCTTTCCATTTGAGCTATTGCTAAAAATGATGAATGGCACATTGCCAAACCAAGCACTAATCCTTGAGACACTTGACTAGAGATCTCTTTCCAAGGGGACATCAAAGTATCAGTGGCCATTCTGTGGTTTTGACAGGTCAATCAGCTCTGAATTTCTATTACTTTGCTCTCATATTTGACTAATCATGTGTTATTGCACATTATAGCACCATACTTGGTATTATTATGAGGATCAAGGGAGATAATGAAGTAAACTTTAAAGTAATCAAAATGTGGGTGGTTATTGTAATTGTTATTATTATTAGAATTCGGCCTCTGTCATCCAAAATTTTAGTAATCTCATTTCATTTGTCTCCTTATGTTATTTCATATCTCAATACTACACATGTCCCTCTGCAGGGGGGAAAACTTGTGTTTCTTCTCCCCTTGTGGCTCTTGACCATTCCCAGTTCAATTCTTGTACTTCCAAATAAAATCCTCCCTCTACCAATTCAGATATGCAAGCGTTCTGAATCTTAGAGTTTTGGAACTTCACTTGGGCATTGAGGGGTTAAGGGACTTGTTCACAGAACCAATGTGTGTCAGTGACAGCACTTGAATTCAGGTCTTCCTGACTCCAAAGCCAGCTCACTTTCCACCACACCACACTCCTTTACATTATTTTGGTCATTGTGTAAATTGCTATCCTGGTCCTATTTACTTAGCTTTGCATCAGCTCATACCAGTGTTCCCAAGTTTCTCAAGCTTATTAATATTCATCATTACAAATAGCATTATAATATCCCAATTACATTCATATACCAACTTTTTTCCAGCCATTCTCCAATTGATAGGAACCCACTTTGCTTCCCATTCTTTGCTATCATAAGAAGTGTTAACTATAAATATTTTAGAATATATGAGAGATTTCCCTCCTTAGGATAACTATGATGTATATTATCATAGTACTTTTCTACTATACTTCTAAATTGTTTTCCAGAGCACTTAGACCAATTCACAGATTTATCATTAGTGTACCTGTCTTCCCATAGACTTTCCAACATCAAATATTTTCTTTCTTTTTTTCATCTTTGCCAATCTAAAAGGTTGAGGTAAAACTTTAGTGTTGTTTTATTTT
The DNA here is from genome assembly GCA_028646595.1 of Phalanger gymnotis. NCBI lineage: Eukaryota > Metazoa > Chordata > Mammalia > Diprotodontia > Phalangeridae > Phalanger > Phalanger gymnotis. The sequence continues at coordinate 60,541,096 of CM053625.1, forward strand.
GCATTTCTCCTATTATTAGAAATTTGGAGTGTTCTTTCGTGTGGTTTTTGATAGTTTGCATTTCTTCTTTTGGTTTGATTACTTACGTAGTGGGGAATGGCTTGTACCATTTATTAGGATCATGGAATCTTAGGTAGGACCGTAGATTTAGAGTTGAAAGGGAATTGAGAAGCTAACCCGGTTCAGCCCCCTTGTTTTACAAAAAAGGAACTGAGGTCCTCTGATTTTAAATAAAAAGTTCTTCCTGCTGTGTTACACTGTCTCTCAGGGAAGAACTGGTCTTCACCACCACTCTCTGCTTTTTCAACCTGGACATCCTATCATAAGCAAAATCACAGAGACAGCTGGCGGCACAGTTGAAATTGAACTCAGATCATCCTGCTACATTACTGTACGTCTTACCCTTAAAGTTGTGAAAAGCTACTGAAAACCCAAGACACGAAGAATAAATTCCGTGCCTTGCTTGTTAATTATTTCCCTTTTGTTAGAGCTGCTCCCCTTGACTTTTCCACCCTTCTGCATGTTCAGAAGCCATAGCCAGATTTTTGGTCATGGTTAACATAGGCAATTTCTGACATCTAAATCCAAGACAGTTTTCCAAGTATGTTTAGATTTCTGGATAACTTAAGATCATGGTATCAGAGATTTCAAACTGGGAGGCACCTTAGAGACTAATCTAGTCTAACATCTCCATTTGAGAGAGAACATTGAGGCCTATAAAGGGGAAGTTACTTGCATGGAAGGCATTATGGTCTGTGTGCCATGTATACAACACAGAGCCTGCTTACATTCTCACTATGGGTCTTCCCATTACCCATTGAGTCACCTGATGTTTACCTCCTTTGTGGTGTTCTGTTTTGCACCTTGGGCTTTGGGGGCAGAGAGCAACTTGCAATTGCCCAAAGAGCTATGAAATCTCTAGAATGCAATCCAGCCCATTTATCCCCTCCTTATCATTTCTAGGTCCAGCTCATTATTCATCAGCATTGGCAGTTCAAAGTTTATACTACAATAAAGTGACAAAGTCAGTGAGGTGGTGCAATAGGATCCAGCCATGGGCTTACAGTAAGGAAGACAAGAGTTCAAAATTTGCCTCAGGTATTTACTAACTGTAGGATCCTGGGAAAGCGACCTAATGCTTCTGTGCCTCAGTTTCCTATTCTGTAAAATAAAGGGGTTGGACTTGATGACCTCCATGGTCCCTTCTAGTTCTAAATCTATGATCCTCTAAATGCAATAGATTAACTCAGTAGGGTGTTCATCCAGCTGCCCACAATAATCTGGACAGTATGTCTTTGTATAAAAAAATGTAAATTAAAAGAAAGCTCTTATCTTATTGGCAGTGCCTGTTTACTTACCATTTGGATGCTGATGATAATAATAATAACATAATAATGATGATGGTGGTGGTGGTGATGATGATAATTATATAGTTAGTATTTATATAGTGCTTTAAGATTTAGAAAGAATTACACATGTGTTTTCTCATTTAATCCTCACAACAACCCAGTGAAGTGGGTGCTATTATTCCCATTTTAATTTAATTTTAAAACAAATGTTTATTGATAGTTTCTGTTTCTTACATCACCCTAGCATATCATGTGTCCTTCCCACCTCCTTGAAGCCATCTCATATGACAAATAGTACTTTTTAGAGAGAGAAAAAAAACTCAGCACAATTAAGTGACACATTTAAAAAGTCCCAAAACATGTATAATGTGTAAGAACTTTTGATCTTCCACTTCCATGAAGGGAATAGGTTGGAAGTGCCTTCTCAGAGCCACGCATATGAGTCTCACTTGATCTTTATAATTTTATTACATTTACTTTTGTTCTTTTGGTGTGCTATAGTTCTTTTCATTTACATGGTTATAGTTATTGTATATATTGTTTATATAGATCTTTTCATACTTCTCTGTATTTATTACACACATCATTTCTTATAGCACAGCAATATTCCATTACATTCGTGCAGCACATTTGTTTAGCTATTTCCCAATTAATGGGTATCTACTTTGTTTCCAATTGTTAATTATCTTGAAAAGTGCTGCGATAAATATTTGGAGCATATGGGGACTTTTTTCTCATGGATGATTTCCCTGGGGTATAAGCCCAATCTCTAGTTCAAAGGGTAGGGACATTTTAGTTACTTTATTTGCAAAATTCCAAATTGCTTTCCAACATGGTTATATCGCTTTACAGATCTTCCAACAATGTATTAGTGTGCCTATCTTTCTACAGTGACTCCAACCCTTGACTCTTGACATTTTTTTGTTGTTTTTGAAAATTCGTGGAGTGTGAGGTGAAACCTAAGGGTTGCTTTGATTTGCATTTCTCTTATTATTAGTGATTTGGAGTAGCTTTTTCATGTGGTCATGAATATTTTGTGGTTCTTTTTTCGAGAAGAATATCCTTTGATTTTTTGGGTAATGCCTATTAGCCTTATATATTTTTATTAATTGTCTGTATATCTTAGATACCAAACCCTTATTGGAGAAATTTGATGCAAAACTTTTTTTCCCCTGTTTGACCACTGCTCTTCTTATCCTGTATGTATTAATGTTGTCTGTGCAGAAGCTTTTTAGTTTTAAGTAATCAAAGTTATCTACTTTATCTTCTATGATTGCCTCTATCTCATTTGGTTAAGAATATATCCCTTACCCATAGCTGTAAGAGGTATATGATCTATTTCTCTTCTAATTATTTAATAGTATGATCTTTAATATTGTAGAGTGTGGTATGAGGTGTCTGTCTAAACCTAATTTCTGTTAGATTGCTTTTCAGTTTTCCTAGCAGCTTTTAATCAAATGGGGAGTTTTTCTTTAGGTAATTGGTGTTTTGCACTTTATCAAGCACTATTATTGAGTTCTATTGTTTCTGAATCTCCTTTGTCTACTGTTCCACTGGTCTATCTCTTGTTTTTTAACTGACACCAGATGGTTTTGATGACTGCTGCTTTATAATTATAGTTTGAGGTCTGGAAGTTCCATTTTCTTTTTGTCCTCACTTCTTTTCTTATTTTTCTTTGATATTCTAGATCTTTTGTTTTCCAAATGAATTTGGTTATTATTTTATTAAGCCCTGTAAATTATCTCCTTAGTAATTTGACTGGTATATCATTAAAACTGTAAGTTAATTTTGGTAGTTTTGTCATTTTTATTATATTGGTTCAGCCTAGCCATAAGCAATGAATATTCTTTCAGCTGTTTAGATTGTTCCTTCTTTCAGAAGTGCCTTATAATTAAATTCATACAAGTTTTTTGTGTGTTGGGAAGGTTGATCTCCACATATTTTATACATTTTGTAATCATTTGGAAGTCTTGGAAAGGGATTTCCCTTTCTATTATTGGCTCTTGGTTTTGCTATTATCATACAGAAATGTGATTGATTTTTGAGGATTTATTTTATAGTTAGTCTACAATTTTACTGAAGCTATTGACTCAATTAGTATCTTTGCTGATGGAGTTTCCTAAGTAAACTATTATTTCCTCATCAACCAGACATAGTATTATCTCCTCTTTGTCCATCTGTATTCCTTTAGCTTCTTTCTCTTGTCTTATTGCAATTGCTGGCATTTACAGAGTTATATTAAATAACAGTGGATAGAATGGGCATTTTTGCTTTACTCCTGCATTTATTAGAAAACGTTCTGGTGTATTACCATCACACATAATACCTGCTTTTGGTTTAGATAGATGCTTGTTATGATATTAAAAAAGGTTTTTTTCTCCCTATATTTTGTAGGGTTTTTAGCATAAAGGTGTATTGTCTTTTGTCAAAGGCTTTTCCTGCATCTATTGATTCAGTCTTCTGATCATGTGACTTTGGCTGTTTTGGTTTTTAATATGATCAATTATGTCGATTATTTTTCTAATGTTTTATCAACCTTACTAGCTTAAATCCCATTTGTTTATAATGAATAATTTTTTTTGGATAAGTTGCCATAGTTTGATAGGATTTTGTTTAAAAATTTTGAGACAATGTTCATTAATTATATTGGCCTACATAATTTTCTTTAACTGTTTTATCTTTCCCTTGTGTTGGTATTAATGACTATGACTGTCTCATAAAAAGATTCTGGTAGGGTGCGTCTTAATTTTTGAGAATAATTTGTGAAGTATGAGTACTAACTGTTCTTTAAAATTTGATAAACTTTTTCTGGTGACTCCACCAGGTCTAGGAGTTTTATTTTCCTTTGGTAGTTTTTTTACAGCTAGATCTGTTTCCTTTTTTGAGACTGAGTTATGTAAGATCTTTATCTGGTCTTCCAATAGTTTGGGTATTTTGTATTTTTGAAGGCATTTCTCTGTTTCTTTTGTATTCTCCATTTTGTTAGCATGTAACTGTGTTTAATATGTTCTGATTATTCTTTTTTTCTTCTATTTTTGTTGTGATTTCACCTAGATAATTTTGTATCTAATTGATTTAATTTTCTGCTCTCTTCTTTTAAATCAGATTAGGTTTACAACTGAATTTGTACAAGTCTTATGTGTGCTTGGGGAGGTTGATCCCCAGATATTTTATGTGTTTTGGAATCATTTGGAAGGCTTTCATTAGTCCATTTCAAAGAACCAGCTTTAATTTTATTTGTAATTTATATGGTTTTTTGTTTCTAATTTGCCCATTTCCCCTCTAATGTTTAACATCTCCTCTTTTTGTGCTTTTTATAAGTTTTATTATAACTTTTAAAATTTTAATATTTTTATTATATGTAATGAAACATATAAGTATATTTAAACATATAATATATAATAAAAATATAAATATATGCTACATTTATTTATTTTTATAATTATAACTTTTTATAAGTTTATTTGTTGATTTTTAAAAATGCCTATTCAGTTCATGAATCTTGTCTTCTACTATTGCGTTAATGTATGATTGTAAGGAAGTGATTTTACCTTTGACTGCTTTGGCTGCATCCCAGAAATTTCGGTATGTTGTTTCATCGTTATAGCTTTCTTTTACATAATTATTAATTATTTTTATGATTTGTTCTTTGACACACTCATTATTTATGATTTCATTGCTAAGTCACCATTTGAGTCTGTATATCTTTTTTGCATTCCTGGAACCAATTTCTATCCTTATTGCATTATGGTCTGTAAAGGATGTATTGATTATTTCTGCCTTTTTGCATTAGTTTGCAATATCTCTGTGCCCTAGTACATAGTCATTTTTTGTAAAAGTTTCATGTGGTGCCAAGAAATATGTGTATTCTTTTGCTGTCCCATTTCAAATTCCCTATAAGTCTTTTAACTCTAATTCTTCCAGAAATTTGTTCAGTTTCATATTTTCCCTTTTATCTATGAGACTTATCCAAAATGGATAGAGGGGAATTGAAGTCTGCTGTTACTGTTAAGTTATTGTCTATGTCTTTGCAAAACTCAGATAATGTTTCCTTTAAGAATTTGTATTCTAAAGCATTTGGGGTGTATAAATTTATTATTGATTTTGATTTATTGTTTGTGGTCCCTTTTGCATAATATAGTTACCTTGTTTGTCTCTTTTAATTTTTTGAATGTTTATTTTGCTCTGTCTAATACCATAATGGCAACTCCTGATTTTTTTGGGTTCATTTAACACATAGTAAATTTTTTCCCCATGCTCTCAGTTTTATTTTGTGTATGTCTTTATTTTTTTTAAATGTGTATATTTGTAAAAAAGATTATAGAGCTTTGTTTTCTTATTCAATCTGTCAGTCATTTTCATTTTATAGGATTGTTTAATCCATTCACATTTAAAGTTATGAGTTAGGTTTATATTTTCTTCCATCTGTCTCTAAAATGACTTTTTCCAAGTAAATTTTTTACCTTCTGCTATAAGCACAGTATCATGTTTCTTCAATTACTTTACTTTAATCTTTTTTAAAGGTGAATCTGTTCCCACTGACTCTTTTCCCCTCCACCCTCATCCTCTTTTCATTTGTTATCCCTTTCCCTTTAGAGTTTTGTTTATTTGTTCTTCTATCCTGCTTAGATTTTATTTAGTTATATATTTCTTCCTCTTTTTATCTTTTCAGTTAGTCAAGTAGATTCCCTCTTCCTCTTCTCTCCTTCAATTAGTCCTTTTCATTAATTTTTAAATTTCATTTTTGTACCCCTTTCCAAAAAAATAGTTCTCTCTCTTCATTACTGAAATTTTCTTTCTATTTATTCTAGACTCTTTATTCTTTGATTCATGTAATCATCTGCACTCTCTCTCTCTCTCTCTCTCTCTCTCTCTCTCTCTCTCTCTCTCTCTCTCTCTCTCTCTCTCTCTCCTGTATTCTTTATACAAATCAAAGCTTCCAAGATATCAATTCTAGGCTCTGATCACTAAGTACTTTCTGCCACTGTACCTTACTCTCAGAACAATGCCAATTATTTCTCCATGGCAAGGCCCCTTTCTTCTCTCCATACTTCCTCTCCCCTTTCCTCCACACTGATCTATACCCTCTCGCATTGGGCTTTTTTCTTTTCTACATTTGCCTGGAAATCTCCTTCCTATGTCTATGTTCTCCCACTTCTCCCAGTGCCAGTTCCCTCAGGGATTCCAACATCCCCCCCACTCAGGCTCCATCCTAGGACAAATAGACCTTTCAAGCACCAAATCTCCCAGGCTTTATCCATTGTAAGGTCTCCATTTCCCTTTACCCAAAAGAGCAGTCATCAGTGGAAGACCATTCCACCTCCAAAGTAAGGCCTCCTTCTTTCTTCCCCTTTGAGTCTTTCTCCCCACCTTCTCTTCTACTCTCCTATTGGTTCTTCTCTTTCTGAGACCATAGAGGTTACCTTACCTTTTTTGATAGCCCTTGGTTTGACCTCAATGTATCACTCACTCCTCTTTATCCCCCTGCTTTTTTCTCTCTTTGCATGTGCTCTTCCACGTTGTCATGTAGTCTCACAAAGGAAATATTAGCCAGTAGGCAGCATGTCACCAGGTTCTGTCTGTAATGCCCCCATCTGCCTTTACACACCTGTTACCTCTATCAGATTTCTGTCTTCATTGCTATTTCCTTATCTATGTTGAGAAAAAAGTCTCTTAATGGGCTTTCTGTTGTCACTCTGTTGCTATTGCTGCCTGCATTTATTCATTCCTGCATCTGTTGTTTGGGGTATTTGAGATGCAAGTAATTTTTAAGTTATGGTTTTCTTTCTAAAAATGTTTCAATCTCATCTTTATTACTTGAAATCCAACTTTCGTCCTGTGTGGTTAAGCTCAGATTTGCAGGATAGGTCACTCTGGCCTGCATCTGAACTCCAGTACTCTTCTGAACACATTATTCCATCCTTCCTCCTTATTGCAGAATAGTCTTGCTTTATTTGAATATCCTTTCCTTTGTATTTGAAGGTCTATTTGGTGCATTGGATAGGGCACTGGGCCTGGGATCAGGAAGACTCATCTTTGTGAGTTCAAGTCTAGCCTCAGCAACTTACTATCTTTGTCACTAGATCCATTTTGTCTCAGTTCCTCATCTGTAAAATGATCTGGAGAAGGAATGGCAAACCATCAGATACTGGTATCTCTGCCAAGAAAACCCCCAAATGGGATCATGGAGTTGGACATGACTAAAACAACTGAAAAAACAAACTCCTGATGGCTTGCAGAACTTTTTTATTTTCCAAATTGAATTTTAAAATTTAAGTATTATGTGTCTTAGAGTTTGCAGGCCTGATTTTTTTTTTCTGGAGGTGATCTATGAATTCTTTCATTTGGGATTTCATTTTATATATTCTGAAGTTCTAGACAGTTCTCATCTATTATCTATTTCATTATGGTATTAAGGTTTTTTTTCATCCTGTCGTATTCTTCTAGGAGACATATGACACTTAGGTTGTCTCTATGCCTCCTGTCTTTGAAATTTTTATATTTTGCTTGCATAGTGAGAATATTTTCTTTTAATGTTTTTGTTTCTTACTTCTTTTCTTCTAGGTTAGACTTCACTTCTGTATATTTGAATTCCCAATCTATTGTTTTCTTTTTTGTTCCTTTGGTGAAGGCTTACCTTTGCATGTTAAACTTTTTCTATTCTGCTCATTAATTTTTCTGTGCAGGATATAAATTCTGCCCTCATAATTCTCATTTCTCTTAAAAGCATTCAGGAGCAGTGTGTTGTGGGTCCATGTTCTCCTCAAATTCTATAAGGTTCTCTGTTTCATCAAATGTTGGATCATTTTCCTTCATTTTATAAAATTTATTTATAAACACTTGAACTTCTTTACTAGATCTGGAGACCATATTTCCTTCTGTTATTACTGTCATTCCTATTGATTTATCTGTTTATGTTCAAAGTCTTTAAGATTTTTTCTTTCTGAAATCTGTTGTACTTTCAATATTTTTTCCTCCCCTTATTTTCTTATCATTCAATTTCTGACACTCTGTCCTCTGATTTTGGTTTCCTTGGTCATTAGATCTCAAAGTATCTCGGCATCTTTCCACACTGGGCAATTCATAATTCACCAATTTAGGTCTCTACCCCAACTGACATTTGGGTGGTCAGAACTGGCCCTAGCAGGATGCTGTGCTCTTTCTCTCAGGCTTGGTGGAGTGTTGCACAGCCTTCTATGTACAGGGTATGCTGTTGTTGTGTTGTTGTGTCCCGCTATTTCTTAGTTCTCTGGTCTGGCACCAGCAGTTCAGAAACTAATTCCCATAGTACTGGCAGTTTAGAGCTTTGCAGAACTGGTGCTTCCAGGTTGCAGCCCCCAGCCTACTTTTGTTCCCAAAAAGCTCTGACCAAGCTGACTCTTGAGGCCTTAGCAAACTTCCTCAGCAGGAGCTGGGATCTCCATAGCACTGGAAAGAGAGAGAGAGGAAAGGAGTTTAGGGTTGGGTTTTGATGTAAGCCTGTGTTGTATCTTTTGAATTGGCTAGTGTGCCTTGCTCCTGGTAGCATCAAAGGCAGAGAAAGGGTGCTGAATGAGCTCAGGGTTATTTCAGATGTCAATTCTTGGGTTTTCAGGGTTTTTTCTTTTAACTTTTTAAAAAATTTTAGGTGTCTTAAGTAATGGAAACAGTTGAAGTTGCCTTGTCTTTGGTATATAATTTCTGTTTTGGAGAGGTTTGAGAGGTTGTGAGGATTGGAGAAAATGCCTAGTCCACCATGTTATTGCTCATGTTACTCAGAAGTCCCTCTTATTCCCATTTTACCTTTGAGGAGACTGAAGTTGAGAGAGGTTAAATGATTTACCTAGTGTCACACAGCTAATAAGTGGCTGAGGCTAACTTTGAACTCAGGTCTTCCCTACTTTAAATCTAGTACTCTTAGATACCTCCAATAAGGACATAAATGATAGAATAGATAATTAAAACCCTTTGGCAGCTGATATTTCTCCCCCATATTACTTTAAACAACCAAGCAAGACAAAAACATGCAGAATGTGTGAGGGGGAGGGGGAATCTTGTGTGAGAGTAAGAAAGAGTATGTAAGAAGATGTGGGCTTATGTGAAGAGAGGGGAAGTGCAAGAGCATGTGAGAAAGGGAGAGTGTGCGGCAGCATGGTTGATTGTAAGGAGCACTGGACTTCAACTGGGATCAACCAAGATAAAATCTGTGCAATGTTTGGCATGGTGCCAGGCACATAGCAGGTACTTAATAAATGTTTCTTCCTTTTCCTTTTTTCCCCCTTCCTTTTCTTGCCTCACAGGGCTTTTTTGGGGGGAGGGGTGGGTGGATGGATGGGGAAAGGACTTTGTAAACTCTCAAGTGTTTTAGACATGAAAGTTGTTATTAGATAGTGCTTTAAGGTTAATAAAGCATACCACATGCATTAATTTATTAGATTGTTGCTGTTGTTTTGTTGGTTTTCAGTCATGTCTGACTCTTCATAACTCTATTTGAGGTTTTCTTGGCAGAGATACTGGAGTGGTTTGCATTTACTTCTCTAGCTCATTTTATAGATGAAGAAAACAAGGTAAACAGGATTAAGTGACTTCTTCAGGGTCACACAGCTAGTAAGTGTCTGAAGCTGGATTTGAACTCAGGAATATGAGTCTTCTTGACTTCAGGCCCAGCGCTCTGTGCACTATAATGCCACCTGCCTGTCCAATAGAATTTATTAGATAGATTAGAGTCTGTGAAGTAGATAGGGGAGACATTCTTATCCTTACTTTATAGATGAGGAAACTGTGATCCTGAGAGGCTGTAAGTGCTTATTTTCATACAACTAATAGTGGCAGAGCCAGAATTCCAGTATAACCTTCTGTCTTTCAAGAAGCAACTTACCAATATTAAGTGAATATTTAGCCTAAGCTTGTCACTCTCCACCTCAGTAAATTCATATGGTTCCCTACTGACTCTGGCATCAAGTATAAACTCAGGTATTTGAAGGTCTTCACTACTGGTTCCAGCCTACCTTTCCAGCCTGTTTGTACTTTATTCCACTTTATGTACAACAGAGTCTAGCAAGATTGGGCTTCGTGTTATTTTTTTGCAGTTGTGCCTTCTTCCATCTTCATGTCTTTACATTGTCTGTCCCCCATACTAAGAATTTGCTCCTCTTGTTTGACACTTGAGTCTCCCTATCACAGCAAGCCTGTAAGAGATGGAGGTCTTTTGTGGGCTTACCACACCACCCATTTACATGGAAGCTTTGACTTGTTCCGCTTCTGACCTGGGCTGGTCTGCCCCTCCTCAGCTACTGCTGGGTACTCACTCTCTTGGTGCTGGACTTCATAAGGACACCCTCATCAGACTTAGCCCTTCTGTGGATTAGATCCCCAGCTCAAACAATCCACCGGCCTCAGTCTTCCCCATAGCAGGGATTACAGGTATGCACCATCACACCTAGAATGCTCTCCTTCCTCACCTGTCACTCAGAATCTCTAGTTTCTTTCATAGTTCAATTCAAACAGTTCCCCTTTGGTGAAGCCTTGCCTGATTGCAAGGTACCTCCCACCCCCAATTACCTTGTATTTTATTTTGCATATACTCATATGTACATGATATCTACTCTGAATATAGAATGTAAACTCAGTGAGGGTGGGAATGTTTTATTTTTATGTTTATATCTTCAGTACCTAGCATATAGTAATTGTCTAATAAATGATTGTTGATGGATTATTATCCACTAAAATCTTCCTTTGGTAGGGGCGTAGGGGTGATGATGTTCACCAGAAGAAGGCATTCCCACATGGACAATATCAGATCCTCCAAGAACTAAAGTTTACGTTAAGGGTATAGGAAGGAGAAGGTGAAGGACATAGAGGAGTATTGGAACACGGCATGACAAAGCAGAAGGTGAGTGATAGAGAGAAGGATGCTTCAGAATATCTGCTGCTTTTTTTTTTTTTAAAATATGCTTGGAGCAGCTAGGTGGCTCAGTGAGTAGAGCACCAGTCCAGGAGTAAGGAGGACCTTAGTTTAAATCTGGCCTCTGACAATTGACACGCTTACTAGCTGTGTGACCTTGGGCAAGTCACTTAACCCCAATTGCCCTGCCTTCCCCCCTCAAAAAAAAGATTCCAAAAAAAATATGCCCTGCTAACCACTGATGGGACTATTGAGAAGCAGTCATTTTCCCTCCTCCAACAGGACAAAATGAACTTCCCCTGTAGTAAGAATATCTCTTCTTCTTGACTTCCAGAGCAATATTTATTTGTCCATTTTCCCTGAGTAATGGACCATGTATTGCCTTGGGACAACTCCCCTAAACAGATGTCCGTTGATCATTGTTGTTCAGCTATTATCAGTCATGTCTGATTTTTCATGACCCCATTTGGGGTTTTCTTGGCAAGTGGTTCATTTTACAGATAGGGAAACTGAGGCAAATATGGTTAAGTAACTTGCCCAGGATCACCTAGCTAGTAAGTGTCTGAGGCCAGATTTGAACTTTGGAAGATGAATCTTCTTGATTCCAGAACCAGCCCTCTGTGCACTATGGCGCCACCTAGCTGCCCTGCCCTGATCATAGATGGAATTATTTAATTCCATTACATACATTCACAGAATCATATCACAGTGTTGGGAAGCAGAATTGTAACTAGGAATTGTGTCTCATGGGGCAAATTCATTTGAGAGTAGAAGCACTTATCATATGGCTCCTTGGAAGCTGTGATACTCCTTTTCCTGGACTACTTAGAGTATGGAGAAATATGTTCTTAGCCTTCGTATATCCTGGCTCTTGTTCCCTGAGTGCATGGCCCAGAAATGCCCCTTCTCCCCAGGTGGAATGTTCTGGGAAGCCTCTTAAGAGCCTCTTCTCTGTCAGAACTCCTATGTCTGAAGAATCTCTCTCCAGAGCTATTACAGAAGAGCTCATCCCTCGCCCCATGTGACCCAGGGCCCCCAAATGCCATCTCTATTTCCTTTCCACTAGAACGCCTATGACTAGAGAAGTCTTGTCTTGTCCGCAGCATTGTGACCCTACCCCAGGAGGGCCAAGGGCCCTGAAATGCCTCCTCTCTCCATTGTAACAGTATCCAGATGAGTGCATCCTCTCCCCAGAAAATCAAAGTCCATGAAGTGCCTCATCTTCATAGGCAGAAAGTGATGTAGAACAAATTCCTGATTGTTCCTGATCCCCAGGCTGCCCAGAAGCCTTCCTGCCCCTCTGCTTGACATGCATGAGCAAGTATGTCTCCAGTGAGAATTTAGCTCCTTTTACCTTGGGTCTCAGGTTCTTCAGGTTGTTCAATAGACATTCCTGGACTTTTCTTAGTGAACACCACATTGCTGCCTCTGCTTCTGTTGGGAGTCATGCCTATTGGAACAAAATATACTTGTTTTAGAAGGTGATTTACTTTTGATGGGTATGGGGCTCTTGATGTGGTCAACTGGTTATCACTTTCTTCTAAGTCTAAGGCCAGTTGATGAAGAGCTCCTGGGAGAAGGATGGAGAAGCTCCTCTGGCTCCATTCCCTAGAGCTCTTGAATATGCTAAGAAAGAGGAATCCATTTGACTCCTTCTTTATTCCATTAAATGAAGATAAGCTACTTTCTTCCTTCTCCCATCTCGTTTAAGTGATCCTTAAATCTTAGCCCTTAATTTTTCTCTTTAGAGCTTCCCTTTAAGGAAGCTTATCCTCTTGAAGCATCAGTTCTTTGTGGATGATTCTCAAATCTTTCCTGATTCGTGAGTGATTCACATGGTCCCCTATTTCTAATTAATCTCAGTTCTGCCTCTCATTTCACCCCAGTGATTTTGCTGCCAGGCATGCCCTGCCCCAGTCCTTCCCCCTCTCTCTCTTCTCCATTACTTTCCAATTCTGAAATTGTAATAAGGTCAATGACTGCCATTTCTACTGAAAAGGACATGACAGTCAACTTCCTTTATGGCTCCATTCACCATCCCAGTGACTTCCCAAAGAAAAACACCCCTTTTTGGTCACTCTCCTGTATATGTTTTCTCCCCTTATTGAATGTAAGCTTATTAAGGGTAGATACTGTCTTGCTTTTTGAGTTGTATCCTTGATGTGTAGTGTAGTGTACATAACGAGGACTTAAAAAGATTTTTCATTTCGTTTCATTCTGACTTATCCAACTTTCTGGTATACATTTCTAGCTCCTTGCTGGACATTTCCACTTGGGTGACTCACTGTATCATCAAATAACATGTCAGAAACTCATTTCATTATCTTCATGGCCATCTTCCCTCTCTCCAACCCCAACTGACTCCTTCTGTTTTCATATAATGGCACCATTATTTCCCAAGACTAAAATCTGGGTGTAGAGGGAAAGATATTGGATGTGTCATCAAGTGCCTTGGGTTTAAATCTCAGTTGACATTAGACAAATCACTTCACCTTGGTAGGGCTGTGTTTCCTCATCTCTAAAACAAGAAAGTTTTGCCTATCTAATCTATAAGGTTTCATGTAGCTCAAAATTCTGTGATCCAGTCTTTTCTTTTTCTAGTCATCCATAACTAATAAGTTAATGATAATAATAATTCATACTGTTAAGATGCTTTATCACTTACAAAGTGCTTCATAATCTTATCTTATTGGATCCTAACAATAACCTTATCATTTTAAGGCCTATTTTTTAATTTTTTTTCTATTTTTTTAAACAGATAAAGAAATTGAGTGTCTCAGAGACTAATGATTCACCTAAGATCATAAGTCTAATAGGTACAGTACTGGGATTAGAACTTAGGTCTCTTAATACCCAAATTCAATGATCTCACATAGGCATCTTTTCCTTCATATTCCTACTGCCTCTAGCCTAGTCAAATGCTTTTTGACACATTTTAATTTGTTTATAAAAGAGGCAGAGGGATGTAGGAGTAAGAGCACAGATTTGGATACAAAAGAACTAACTTTGAATCCTTGATTTTCTACTTCCTACCTGTATGGCCTTGGAAAAGTCACATAACCGCTCTGGATCTCAGTATCTGCTAGAAAATGAGGGGGTTGATATTCTAAGGTTCCTTTTGGCTCTAAATTTATGATCCTAGATAAACTCTAAAGTCCATTCCAATTCCAACTTTGTATGACCTTTGTCTAGTTTTTTCAGCCTTCTCTCCTCAAATATAAAGCCTCTTTTCTAGTAAGGCTAGTCAGTGTACATTATATACCTGATTTATTATTGTTTCTGTACCCTTACTGTTAACATTTCCCTTGCCTAGAGATGCTTTTTTCTTCTGCTTTTTGACTATCTGAATCTTACCTATTCTTTAAGGTCCAGCTTAAGCCACTTCTCCTACTTTAATTGTCAGTCAATTAACAAGTGTTTATTATTTCTTCCTCTACTCAGCACCATGCTAAGGTTTGGAGATTCTCATCAAAAGTGGGAAAATCTCTGCCTTAAGGCACTTACATTCTATTAGCCTTTTCTAACCTGGCAACCTAATAAATATTAATCACTTTCAACTATGCTCACTGCTCTTGCCTTACTTCTATTATAAATTCCTGGAGGGAAAGGACCCTAAAATTCTTGGTTTTTTCCTAAGGAAAATGTCATACAATGGGAAGAGAGAACTTTTGGATTTGGATGTCAGAAGTACTGGTTTCAAGTCTTTACTTTCTGTGTGACTTTGGGCAAGTCATTTGACTTTTTGGTTTCAGTCGAGTCAACAATAAAATGAGGGGACTGGACTAAAAGGTCTCTAAGGTCTCTTCTAACTCTAAATCCTGTGATCCAAAGTGCCTAGAAAAATGGTATTGACTCAGCAAATACTCAATAACTAATTACTTTTTTTATTGAAAGAATAAATCTAACTTATATTTATAGAAGATAATTGAGCTAATTTGATAATAAAGGTCTGCTATGGGAGTATCTTGATAATAAAGTAATTGACAAAATCAAGATTTTAACAAAGCAAGATATCATTAATTTGATGAATGCTAAGGAGATGGAGAGTAAGAGGCCTGATTGAATTATCAAAAAAGTTATTATGGTAGAATATCTTTTAAGAAATGAAATTTTATCATTTTTAAGTACCTATGATAACTTGAGCCAGACTAATAAAGTGTTGCTTAGTAGAATTCCTTAGAAGACTTGCTTTACTAGTCAGCTAAGAAAAGGAAGTGGGACGGTGCAGTGAAAAATATGTGGTAATTTGGCAGAAGAACTGCATTCGAATATAGAACTCTCCCACTTTTTACTGCTGGTGCAGCTAGACGGTGCAGTGGCTAGAGTGCTGGGCCTGGAAGACTCATCTTCTTGAGTTCAAATCTAGCCTCAGACACTCACTAGCTGTGTGAGCCTGGGCAAGTCACTTAGTCTTGTTTGCTCTAGTTTCTTCATCTGTAAAATGAGCTGGAGAAGGAAACGGCGAACCACTCCAGTATCTTTGTCAAGCAAACTCCAAAAAGGGTCACAAAGAGTCAGACGTGACTGAAATTCCCGAACAACAACAACAAAACTTACTACAAGCTGAGTGACTTTAGTCAAGTGCCATAACCTCTCTGGACCCCAGTTCCTTTACCTATAAAATGAGGGGGTCATGCTAAATGACCTCTAAGGTCTTTTCCAGCTCTAGGTCTATGATTCAATGATCTGTAATAAGCACATCAGTCGTTTGTATGTTAAGTGATGCTTCTGAAGTGTTTGAGAATAGTTTGTTGTTTTAATGGTTTAAATGCCCTCCACTATAC
Organism: Phalanger gymnotis; assembly: GCA_028646595.1. Taxonomy (NCBI): domain Eukaryota; kingdom Metazoa; phylum Chordata; class Mammalia; order Diprotodontia; family Phalangeridae; genus Phalanger; species Phalanger gymnotis. Next base: position 60,557,112 of record CM053625.1, read on the forward strand.
ACGAAGTCTCATTGCTGCTATTATTTTACTTGTAAAACTTTTTTTTTTTTACAAAAGGGAGAATGTGAAATTAAACTTTAGTCCAGCCTTTGTCCGAGGGGTCTGAATTACCAAGTTGTTTCATCATTCTGGAGTGGGCATGAAGTCCCAAGTGTAAAGTGCAGTAAAACCTATCCACTTTGGGTTTCAGCAGGATTCTATGCCAATGAAAACACATTCTTTGAAGAGATGGGTAATTGCTGAAGGCTTTGTCTAATGTTAAGGCAGGATGGATGGACCATTTGAACTGGTTTAGGATTCATGATAATATATGGTTCAAGACTGAATAAAAGGGTATAATTCTATTGAGGGATTCCACTGAGCTCATAAACCACGAGAGAGCAGCTTGTCAGCAGAAAGCAGAGATTGGGTTACAACTGAGCTAGTCAACATGGGACCACTCATGGCTGTTTATCACTTCTTGAGAAATGATTATTTTAGGGTTTTATTTTTTTTTCTTGAGGATAGATGTCTAGAAAATCAGTCTCCAAATAATTTGGTTCAATTATTTTAATTTTGTTTGTGGTTCAAGATTCACAGTGGAACAAACAGTCTCATTACGTGTTCTTTGTTAATGTAATTTGTGTACCATCCCTCTCTACCTCCATGCCCTCATACCACCAAGGAGACTAACAGCAGGCAAGTGAGTATTGTTCGTTATCCCAGGTAGAATAGCCTTTTCTCCTGGAAAGGATGTATAGCAGTAGGAATTTGGTATAACATAAAAAGCAATGAATTTGGAGTGGAAACCCCGCCCAGAAACAAACCTGGGCTGGAATTCTGGATCTTTTACCATCTACCTGTCAGACTTGAGGTAAGACACTTCCTCCATTTTGGTCTTAACTTTAAAATGAGGAGGTTTGGTTATATGACCTCTAAGGCTCTTTTCAACCCTAAAATGTATGATCCCATGAGGAAGAAATTGAATGCAAAGTCTGAAAGCACATGGTTTCTTTAAACACACAAGCTTTGTGTGTAAAAAGATTTCCTTCACTATCCTTCTAGGAGGAAGCTCCCTGCGCCATGGCATTTCATTATCAAGTTCCAGGGGACCCAAATTCTGGCATGATTTTTATTGTGGAAAATCTGAGCTAGTTTAAACACAGAATCACAAATGATATAGGGTTAGCACAGGGTTCTCTTACAATATGGCACACTGAGATGTTTTCCTATTATAAAGTAGAAGCTCATTGGAGTCTTCTCCCTACTATTAGGATGTGTCATTTTGTCCTTGAAGGTTGAGAATCAGCAGGTAGATAGCACAGCGAATAGAGCTCTAACCATGGAATCAGAAAGCTCTGACTTTAAATCCAGCCTCAGACATTTACCAGTAACATGACCGTTAGCATAACGCTCAACTGTGCCTCAGTTTCCTTGCCTGTAATATGAGTAAATTGGACTCGATGGCCTCTGAGGGCCCTTCCAGCTCTAAATCAACAATACCCTGCATATCTTTAATTACACACAACCAACGGTGGCATGTATGTGGATTTGAGATGGTATGGCCACCTTGAAATTTATACTTGATCATTTGGGGTCATCTGGAACTTGTGTGAAACAGCATGTTTCCCGGCGGTGGCTGACAAATGTTTACTGCTACAGAGCCCTTGTATTCTCTTCACTGTGGGTGCCGTTTCCCCAGGACAGATTTTAGCCCCTCTATCCCTGTTTATTCTGTGCAATTCTTAGGTATATCTTTTTGGATAATCCTCTGGATGGGATTGACCCAACATGATGGAGACTGTTTTTGGGGTTCTTTTACTATTTTGTGGAACTCTCCTGAAAGCCTTATCCTCATGTGGAGGCGATGGGGACCCTGGGTTCTCTCTATGCCATCAGAGTACTAGTACTAGCAGGACTTAACAAAATGGGAAGACCTTGGTCATAGGCCTGGAGGAGACTGATTGTGTGTCTTTTGTTTGAAGACCAGTTTAGCCAAGTTTAGAGAGGTTTATCATCAGGTTGGTTTCAAGGTAATCAGGTTTTTGGCTACAACAGTTCACCAAGACCAGGAGATCCAGGAACAACTGAGCTTAATTGTAACAATAATAATAATAATAATGATAATACTTATGATGATGATGATGATAACTGGCATTTTTTTAGAGTTTTAACCATTGCAAAGCACCCTACAAATATGATCTCTTTTATTTTCACAACAACCTTGGAAAACAGATGCTGATTTTATCCCCATTTTACATTTGAGGAAACTGAGGCAGACAGTGGTTAAGTTTCATATCCAGGATCACACAGCTTAAAAGGATTTGGGGCCAGATTTGAATTCAGTTCCTCCTGACTCCTAGTTCAGCGCTCTGTACTGGAACAACTAACTGAGTTTGAATCTGACCTCAGGCACTTAGTAGCTGGGTGACCTTGGGCAAATCACTTAACCTCTTTCTGTCTCAGTTTCCTCATCTGTAAAATAGAGACAATAATAATACCTACCAAAGGGCGGTTGTAAGCTCACATGAAATAATATATGCATATTTCCTTGGAAATCATAAAGTACTATATAAATGTTAGCTATTATAGGAGGGGATGCAGTCTGTATCCATGAAGGCAGTATCTATACCTATACAATATGATTCCTTGAAGCATTGAAGTGACAATGGACTATCCATCTATCATCTACCAGTTTTAAAAGATGTTATTGATGCCTTTTGTTTTTTACACCACAAGCATTTCCTGATATGACCCTCCCTCCCCCTCCTGTTCCAATAGAACTCTTCCTTCAATAAAGCAAAACAGATAAAATTATCCATCACTTTTGTAAAATGAATGACTGGTCATTTCCTTTTCTGGTTGGATAAGCCCTTAGTGATGCCCCATGGGAAAAAAGTGTTCAGGATATCAAAGCTTGACTTTTAAGAACTTTATCTAATGCTAACCCAACTATTCTTATGCTTTAGGTCTCAGAAGAAATGTTGGCAGGTGGATTTTTCCATAGGCTGACACAAGCCTTTGGCGATGTCACCAAGACCAGTTCCCTTAACTCCCTTGCTTGGAGCAACAGTCACTTCCCTTCCCTGAGTGAGTATGTGCTAGTTTATAACACTGTCCTACAGCCTGTTTTGGTCGAGTTAACAGGACAGAGGATTCTTGCTCTCAAGGATCTTAAAGTCTCTTCATTCATTAGTCATTGGAAAACTTCTGCATCGGGACCATTGGCTCCAGAAAGAAGCCAGCGAGGGTGGTTGGTGCTCTGAGCTTCCTGAGAAGCTTAGCTTCAAAGTTTCTCGATCAAGAGTAGGGAGTGCAGACTCTTCCAACCCTAGGAAGGGCTGAGGGATAGCTGGTGGGAATGGGAGGTGCCTCAGTACACCAAGGAGATCACTGATTCTCCCTCCAAAGCCATTGGTCCTACCCTAGGTAGCTACCACAAGAGTGTTAGATCAAAAACCAACACTCAGTAATTTAGAAACCTGGATGGCTCCACCTTCTCATTCATGTACCTTCTTAAGCCACTGCTGCACATTGCAGATATTTTGTGCTTTCTCATTCTGTGTGATTCCTGTGTGTATCTCCCCATAAAATCTGTATAGAAGGGCTATTCAAAGTGCTGGAGGATTTCCTCTGGTTCTTTTTAATATCATGAGGATATCACTGTTTCATTTGGGCTGTCCATTTGTTGTCTTTTATTCGACATGAGAGACCCATCTCCCTTTCCAGTCATATCCTCAATGACATATTTTAAGTTATTTCTCACATTTGGATCTCTCTTTTCCTTTTTTTCAAAGGGATTTCCTCCAAAAAATCTTATGAGATAGCTAGAGAGGGTATGATTACTGAGTCACAAAGTGACTAAGAAACTTGGCTATGGTGGCAGAGCTGAGACCAGACCCGCCAAATCTCTGGACTCTTAGGCCACCGCTCTCTTCACTGCACCATCATTGCCTCAGCCTGTCCCCTCTGGGTCCTCCTGCAGATTCGGATCTGCCATGTATTGGATCATAGAATTTAGAAAGAAGGGGCTTAAGAAATCATCTAGTCCCACCTCTCGATATGAAAGATGAGCAAACAGAATTCCAGAGAGTATGGACTGGTTTTCATTTTGCCTTTATATCACTAAGACCCTAAAGAAATATCTGGCGAATGAATGAAAGTATCCTGCCAACATCACATAGATAGTAATAAGCAGAACTAGAATTTGAACCCAGAGCTTTTGACTCTCCTTCTAGTGCTCTTTCCACTGCACAGTCAGTGCTGTCATGAGAAGCAATGTAAGAGGCTCTGCAGAGAAAGCAGTGACTATCTTGAATCTAACTCAGCATCCAGCGAATGTCACCTCTGAAAACATGCTCAGGAGACAGGATGGATCAGTCTGCATTTCCCTCCTAAATGGTCAGAGTGAACCTTCACTATAGTGAGAGGGAGGTTAGGACATAGAGGTGGCGCTGAGAAGGTGCCTGCCTTTGAAAAAAGTGAGATAAATCAGAAACGTGGGGAAAATCCAGCTCAACATGTAGCACAGCCAGAAGCAAAGGTATGCTCAAGAGGGCTTTCCTTCCTTTCTCCTCATGAATGCCAGGATTTCTGTTCCGGGAACCTAGGAATAGCATGGACCTATTAGTGTGGTCAGAGGGCCTGGAGTCAGGAAGACTCCTCTTCTTGAGTTCAAATAGGGCCTCAGACACCTACCAGCGGTGTGACCCTGGGTAAGTCATTTAATCCTGTTTGACTCAGTTCCTCATTTGTAAAATGAGCTGGAGAAGAAAATGGCAAACTGCTCTGGTATCTTTGCCAAGAAAATCCCAAATGGAGTCATGGAGAGTCAGACACGACTGAAAATGACTGAACAATAATATTAGTATGGTTATCATATACTTATATTTTTGGTCCCATATTGAAAGGAATGGGGTATGATTTGACCAGGCCACTGCTTCTCTATGTTTGTGTTCTCAGGTGGAAAAGAGGACCTAGCTGATCACTGTAAAAAGAGACACAACCCTAGGTGTGCTGGCCTCATGAGCAATATTGACTAATGGTACCTAGCTTGCAGCCAGGAATGGTACTGTGATCAGAGCTGATCATGGGATTGAGTTGTATGAAGTCAGAGTCTTCAAAGGGCTTTTACTCTATCTCTTGGCTCCCTGTGTATCTTTTGCAGCGTTTGTGTCTTGGTTGTACTTGATGAGCCATAAATTTAATTAAGTCAGCACCAAGTTACAGCTGTAGGTCAGTTCCAGATCATTGGACCATAGTGTTTTGAGCTAGAAGGGACCTTAGAGATCAAGTCCAATGCTCATTTCATTTTAAAATGTTATTAATGTCTTTAAGTATTTTTTATATCACAGTCACTTTCCTATATATTCTTCCTCTAGTCCGCCTCACCTTTAGAATCCTCCCTTGTAAAACCCTTCTCTGTAACAAAGAAAAACAGGCAAGCAACATTAAAACAGTACAGCTACTGTGTCTGTGCCTGCCGCATTCAGCATCTGCATACAGCCGACCTTGGCATTCCTTAGATGCAATCACCCTGAGTTCAGTTGCCTTTTTATACAATTTTTATTTATGTTGTGATCCCTGTGTATGTTGTCCTAATTCTGCTTATTTAGCTCTGAATCAGTTAATACAGTCCCCATATGTTTCTCCGAATTGTTCATCTTCATTGTTTCTTATGGAGGAAAATATCAATGCAATCATTTCCATGCTATAGTTGGTTCAACCTTTCTTTGATCAATGTGTATTTCCTTTGTTTCCAGCTTTTTGCTACCAAGAAGACTGCTACTATGAATTAAATATATGTGTATAAACATGTATATATAGGTATGTACACACATACATATATGCATGTGTTTATACATACATATACGTGTACATATATATGTATGTATGTATCTATATGTGTGTGTATAAACTTTGTTTTTGCTTTTTATTTCCTTGGGGTACAAAAGACATGATTAATTTGGTAACTTCTCTCACACAATTCCAAATTATTTTCCAGATAATGGTTGGACTGATTTATATACACTTCCACCAAAAATGTATTAGTGTGTCTGATTTCCTGATTTCTCAAACTTGTGATTTTTTTTCTATTATTTATCATTTTGCCATTTTTTATGGGTGTAGCAACTTGATTTTACACAGAGGGAACTAAGGCTTAGAGTGACTGACTTGAGAGGCAATGTGGGATGGTGGGAAAAGGGGCAATAGACTTGGAATAGACTTGGAAATAGAGCTCTGGGTTTGAATTACAACTCTTACATTCCTTAGCTATGAGAACCTATGCAGCGCATTGCATCCCCTCTCTAAGCCTCAGTTTCTAAATTCATAAAATTAGACTTCATATGCAGTACTACCTGCTTTCAGAAGGTTGTAAGAAAAGGCCTTTTAAAATCAAATGTGCTATCTAAGTCTCAGTAGTTATGACCATTACCCAAAGTCAAAGGTCAAACAGCAAACGGCAAAGTTTGAATATGAATCCTCAGTAATTCTCTTCTCCCTAACTGATCCTTCCTCCACCAAATTTAAGAGAATCCAAGCTCCTGCTCAGCTTTGTGAAACTGAAAGCTGATTTATAATTTGCCTTAACTAAAGTTATACAATTTGGGAAATGCCTAAGGAACTGGGAAAAAAAGAAGAGAGGGTTTTGGTAAGAATTATGTTTTTCTCACTTCTACTACCCAGAATTCATCCCTTCTTTCCCTCAAGACAAATACAACAGTCCTCCTGCCTTTGGCTACTGATACTTATCACTATCCCTCTCGCAACACTCAAATAGAAGAGAAGATATCAGAGTATCATTTCAGGGTAACTTAGGGCTTCTAATAAGTAATGTGATTAATTCTCCCTTAGACACCATAGGATACTGAATTTGAAGCTAGAAGACCTAGATCTGAATTCCTTCTATGACATTATTTTACTTTGGGCTAGTGATTTTGTGAGCTATTAAGAGAGCTTTGCCTCAGTTTCCATCTCTGTAAAATGAGTATGTTAGTCCCTTTCAACTTTAAAATCTTATGTTTTGTTGACCTTTAATTATTAAATTCCTGAGGATGCATAGAGATGATTAAATTTGTGAAAAAAGTTTTTTAAATGAATACCAATTTTGTTATATTTTGCCTAGAATTTTAGAATAAAACCTTTGATAGCATGTTCCCTTTTGGGCATTGGCTTCATGGGTATGGAAGGAAGCAAACTTTCTTAGCCCTGACTCTCTGTATTCTCCCCAGACCAGCCTGGTATTGCTACTCCCTTTCTTGGGCCGTGGCCCTTGGCTCATGCCATTGCCATTGCAGGAGCATGAGGTCCCACCTTCATGTAGTAGCATAGACAGTATCACTGCCTCTGTATGGGGGGGGGCGTAGTATAGATAACCAAATCATATAATGTAAGAGCTAGAAGGGACCTTAATGACGCCAGAGGTTCTCAATTTTTTTGTCCTAATATTCCTTTACACTTAAAAAAGCTTTTGTTTACATGGATTATATCTACTAATATTTACTGTATTAAAAATTAAAACATTTTAATATTTTTATGGAAATGATTTTGACCTAATTGATCCCCTGAAAGGGCCAAAGACCTCCGGGGAGCCGTAGGCCACATTTTGAAACCCCCAGATGCAGTCCAAACCCTTCATTTTACAGATGAAGAAACTGAGACCCATAGAATCTAAGTAACCTACTCAAGTTCAAAGAGCTAGTAAGTGGTAGAGCTAGGACTAGAGAAACTCAGGTCTTCCAGTCAAGTGACCCTACTGGTTCCATTCTGACTCTCAGTGAAACATCATGCTTACCTCTTCTGTGGAAAGCAGATTTCCTCACGTTTTAGACCTGGAGTCAGGAAGATCTGAATTTAAATGCTGCCTCTGACACTGCGTGGTGTGACTTGAGGCAAGCTCTTTCCACCTCAGTCTGTAAAATGGGGATAATAACAATAATACCTATCTCACAGGGTTGTCTTAAGGATCAAATGAGATCGTTTAAATTACCTTGCAAACCTTAGAGTGCTATGGAAATGTTCATTATTTTATCTTCACATTTGTGTCACTGGGGACAGAAAAGAGGGAGTTGTGGTGGGTGGGAGAAAGGAGAATCAGTAAATATAGGCTAAAGGATTCAGAAACACCTTGTAAAATATCAGTTCAACTCAAACTCTTTTTCTCTCCTAAGGGAAATTTCCAGTAGATGTTTTTGAATTATTACATCAAGTTTAGGAGGAAAGTACCATAAAGATAACAAGCCAATATAAGTGGTTGCATTCCATTTAGCTCCAGTGCTATTGTTAGAAACACAGGCAGTATCATTCAGCTATTGAATGGAGGTGAAAAATCAGGACTTTATCCATGTTGTCAAAGTTAAGATGGAAAGCGTAAAAATTGGAGCTTGAGTTGAGAAGACTTGGGGCTCATAGAAGCTACTAGGCAGTTGTCCTAGCCTCAATCTACCTTATTATTTAATTCAACAAGTATTTGTTAAGTCCCGTCTATGTGCCAGTATTTTGTTGGTTATTAGAGATACTTGGACAAAAAACGATCCATCTTCAAGGAATTTAGATTTTTAAGATGCGTTTTTCTTCATACCTTTTGTTTTGTTTACTTTGTTTCTCTGATTTGTTTACATTTCCCCCTGTATCTTTCCCCTTCTACCTCCCAGAGAGATAATTTTTACAACGAAGAATTTTTAAAAAGAGAAATAAGAGAAAAAAAATATCAGCAAAACTAGTTAACACATTGAACAGGTCTGGCAGTATATGCAATGTTCCAGTCCTGTGGACCTTCTCCTCTGCAAAGAAGGAGGCGCAGAAAAATGTCTTCCTTTTTAGGACTAAGCTTGGTCATTGTAGTTTCCCAGCATTCATTTTAGATCACATTACGGTGGCTGTTCTTTTTATTGATCCTGTCATAGTCGTTGTTTTCTTGGTTCTACTTACTTCAGTTTGCATCAGTTCATATAGCTCTTTCCATGCTTCTCATTAGTCATCAGGTTCATCATTTCTTATGGGACAGTAATATTCCATTATATTCAGGTACCAGAATTGTTTAGCCATTCCCAATCAGTAGGCAGCTGCATTGTTGCCAGTTGTTTGCTACTACAAAAAGTGCTGCCATAAATACTTTGGTATCTATGGGGCATTTCTTTTTGTCACTGGCCTTCTTGGGATAGATGCCAACAGTACATAAGTATGGATATTTTAGTCACTTGATTTTCACAAAGGAACTTATATTTTACTGTGAGGGGATGCAATATATGCAGATAAGTAAATACAAATATATATAGGCATATGTGTTATATATATTTATGTAGTCTATATATAGTGCATGCATATGTGTGTATGTATATGTAAGAATATATACATACATACAGGTGAGAGAGAGAGAGAGAGAATATAATTTCAGACCAGAGGTAGAAGCAACTGAAGGGATTGGAAAAAAGACTCATGTAGTAGGTAAAACTTGAGCTGAGCCTGCAAAAGAATAGCTAGGAATTATTTTAAGAGGCAGAGGTGAAGATAGACAGCATTTCAGGCATAGACCCCCAACATGCAAATTATGTAATAGGGAGGCAGCTTGACTTGGAAATCAGAACACCTTGATGCTTACTACCTGTGTGACCTTGGGTAAGTCACAACATTTCTGAGCCTCAGTCTCCTCATCTGTAAATGGCTTGGAATCGATGGCACTTCTAGCTTTAGATCTATGATCTTCTGATCCATGTTTGTCTCAGGAGCCTCGTGAAAGCCCAGAAGCTGCAGATGGAGGGCTATGTATGAGCAGTAGCAAGTGGCTCAGTTTGGCAGGAGTGTGACACATGTGAGGGAGTTTAGAGAAATTGGTTGGAGAATATCAATAGTAACGACACTTCTCCCAAGTCCTCCTCCGGGGCCACAGTGGCGTGTAGAGATGTGCTTGGGTTTTTGACGTCTGTAGCAAGTCTGTGGCAGGTCCTACCAAGCTGAAAAGATTTCTGGTATGGGCTTGGTGAAGATCTTATATATCTGTCATCTGAGGGCCAATCTAGCCAAGTTTGGAGACAGGCTCAGGTCCAGAAATTTAAGCATCTGGTGATGATTTGGGGGGCAGAGTTGGGGAGAGAACTTCAGCACCTCATGAAACCACCTACGAAGGCATGAGAAATGGACAAATCAGTGGAGGAGGACACACAATAATGAAATTAGGCTTCCTTGAAATAATGAATAACTCACATCCATAAAGTACTTTGCAGTTTAAAATATATTTTCCTTATACCAATTGAGCTTGAATCCAGGCTCTACCACTTAAAAGTTGTGTCCTTGGAAAAGTCCAGAGGCTCTGTGGGGGTAGTGGACAGATAAGAGCTGGTTTTAAAAGCAGAGGACCAGGTTCAAATCCCACCTTTGATACACTCTGCCCAGTGTGACCTTTCTGGGTTTCTGTTTTCTCATCTGGCAGTAAGGTAGCACAGAAGTCCTGGGTGTCTCAGTGGATGGAATGCTGGACCTGGAGTCAGAAAGATCAGAGTTCAAATCTGCCACCACATACTGGCAAGTCACTTAACTTCTGTCTTCCTCAGTTTCATCATCTATAAAAGGGAGATAATAATGGGTTGCTGGGAGTATTAAATGAGATATTATTTGCAAAGCACTTTGTAAACCTTTTAGCACTATGTCATCATCATCATTTATTATTATTATCTGTAAAATGAGTGAGGGGGTGAGCCTAGATGACCTTGAACATCTCTTCTAGCTCCAAATCTAATTTCCTAAGACGTTTCAAGGCTTCAAGTTTCTCATCGATAAATTGAAGAAAGAGCATTAGTTGGCCTTCAAGATCATTTTCAACTCTAAATCCTGTGAGGTAGATTCGTGCAAATATTCTTATCCCAGTTTTACAAATAAGGCCACTGAGGCTCTGAGAAGCAAAGGGACTTGCTCAAGCTTGCACAGCTAGTGAGTTTGGGAGCCTGAACTTGAAATCAGTCTTTCTGAATCCGAGATCGGCTCCTTCCTCACTGTGCTCCGCTGTATGATATAACCTAGATTTGGGACGGGAAGATAATCTTGTCTGAGCGAGAGCCTCCCAGGGTTAAATACACTAAGGATGGGGCTCAGATTACTATGGAAAAGAGGAAGGGGCATGACTTCATAGTGGACCACTGCAGCTGGAGACCAGAATGCCAGATTCATTCTAATTGACCTTAACTGGACCTGAACTTTTATCTAAACCAGATCATTTTATCTCTTTGGGGGAGACACCCAATATTTACATAGTGCTCACTATGTGCCAGGCATTGTGCTGAGAGCTTTAGAATTATTAGTGGCAGTTTATGAAAAAAGAGGCTTGGTTAAGCAGAAGCTGCTTAGTGTAGAGCAAAAACACCCAGGATCTGTCCCAGGTTCTCTGCTTTGTGACCTGGGTCCAGTCGATTCTCCTTTGCTGGCCTCGATATCTTCTCCTATCAAATGAGGGGGAGGGATGACCAGTTGACTTCTAAGATCTCTTCCAGGTCTGACATTGTGTACTCCTCTGCCTCTTTCTGTTGAGTGGCCATCGCGCTGCTCTTAATTTAGAAGCCGGCACTGCAGTTGTCAGTGCTGGCCTGGGGAGCTGGCAGTCAGTCCTGCCCTGTGCTGCAGTCAGTGCTGGGGAATGATGACAAAAGTCACAGCATTTTATAATGAAGCTCCACTCAGCCGTCGTAGAAGGCTTAGAAAGGCACCATCACGGATGGGTTTGTTACCAATGAGGAGTCATAGGGTTTAAGTCCAGGGGAGGCTGTAGACCAGTGATGTCAGACTCAACTGGAACAGGGGCCCCTAATCTACCCTTTTGGAGGCGTATATTGACTTAGTTTTAAAGTGTAACATTATCTGTGTTTTATTATTTATTTTTATTTCTCTCGTTAAGTATTTCTCAATTACGGTTTTTTTTTGGAGGGGGAAAGGCAGGGCAATTGGGGTTAAGTGACTTGCCCAAGGTCACACAGCTAGTAAGTGTGTCAAGTGTCTGAGGCTGGATTTGAACTGAGGTCCTCTTGACTCCAGGGCTGGTGCTCTACTCACTGCACCACCTAACTGCCCCTCCCCCGTTACATTTTAATCTAATTCAGGCAGCACTTGGGAATGTTGTGAATGTTGTCAAATCCACTTATTTTATAATTGAGGAGACTGAGTCTCACATAGGACAATTGACTTGCCCAGGGTCAAGGTGCTTCCAAGCAGAAGAGCTAGGATTCCAACCTGGGTGCTCTCACTCCAAGTTCGACGCATTGTGCTGTTTAAGCTTTCTCATCTATACTATACTGTCTAAAACAGAACTCATTATCTTTCCCCTAAACCCACACATCTCCTAAACATACTTGATTCTGTCAAAGCCATCATCATCCCTTTATCCTGGACTCGTTGCTCTTTCTTACCCCACATATCCAGTCACTTGCCAAACCTGGTCATTTTTACCTTCACAATAGCCCTCTTTCTACTCGCATTGCTACCACTTCAGTGCGGCTGTCATTTTTTCTTGTTTGCATCATTGCAACAGCCTCCTCATTGGTCTTCCTGCCTCAAGTTTTCACCTCTTCAGTTCACCCTAAACACTGCTGCCAAGGTAATTTCCTTCATTCAGTTGTCGTTCAGTTGTTTTTTGTCATGTTGGATTCTTCACGACCCGCTTTGGGATTTTCTTGGCAAAGATACTGGGAGTGGTTCGCCATTTCCTTTTCCAGCTCATTTTACAGATGAAGAAACTGAGACAAACAAGGTTAAATGACTTGCCCAGGGTCACATAGCTACTAAGTGTTTGAGGCCAGATATGAACTCAGGAAGAAGAGTCTTCCTAATTCCAGGTCTGGTATTCTGTCCACTGCACCTTCTAACTGTCCCCATTTCCTTGATTAGATCTGTCCCACTCCAGGGACTTTCTATCACTCATAGGATAAAGTATAAATTCTATTTAGCTTTTAAAGTCCTTCATAATCTGACTCCAACCTATCTTTCTAGTCTTATCGGATATTATTCCTCCTCCCACAATCTGTAATCTGACCAAACTGGCCCTTTCTGTTCCTCGCACATGATGCTTTCCATACCGTATACTTATCCATACCTTTACGCTGGCCATTCTCCATGCCTGGAATTCACCCTCCCCTGACCTCACCCTCATAGAGTCTCTCTCTTCCTTTAAGACTCAGCTCAAGCACCATCTTCTGCATGAAGTCCTTCAGGATCCTCACAACTGCCAGTGCCCTCCTTCTCAAATTACCTCATATTTCGCTACTTTGTATTTATTAATTCTGTATTTATGCTGTTTATATTTTCATTTGTGGTCTTCTCCAGTAGAATATAAGTTTGTTGCGAGTAAGAATTATTTCATTCTTTCTGCTTGTATCCATGAAGCCTAATGCATGGTAGGTACTTAAGAAATACCTGTTGGTTGTTAACTGATTGATAGGAAGTACCTTTGTGTTAAAAACCATTGAAACTTTTTGTTTTTATGTTGTGTCAATTTTCAAATGTATTCTTCCCTCCCCTCTTGTAATATTAATTAAGTTGGGACTTTTTTATCTTACTGTTTTAGAATGCTAGATTAAGTGTCTTTGATTGAGCCTTACTAGGTACAAAGTAGCCCCAGGCCCAAACCTCTGTCTACTAGGTGCTAAGCCAATGTGGGCATGAGTTGCTAAGACCAGAGCCAATAGCATGTGCCTAAGTCCTGGTCACTCAGATGGCGTTTGATGACAACTAAAGAGTGTATAAAAAGAGAGAACAGAGATATTTGCTTGAGGCTCTCACTCCTGGAGGAATGTTGGCGTGGGACTCTGGGCAGCTGCTCTAAGAGCCTCCCGGCTCATCAACCCAGATGTTGATGGTTTCTTGGTAACTATGAATTGTATTTGGTCTGTTTATAGATGTATGTTTGTAATTTGTTTGTATTTGCTCTGAAGTTCAGGGTGCTAGCTTTTTCCCCTGAATTAAGTGAATGATATTTGTATGCTGGATTGATATAAGATTGTTAACCCCCCTAATGTTACTTTCCTTAGTAAAGCAGATCAAAAGAACCTGTGCTGGCAGTGTTTTTGTTGTTGGGCTTATGCTGGTCTTTCACCCCCACAGCAGCTGCTAGCTGAATTGTTGAAATACCTCTCTAGCTTTGAAAAAATGATTTAAAAGAGAATAGAAAGGAAAAGCAATTCAGCAAAATCACCTAACACAGGAGACTTAGCGTTTTATTTAATAAATTTCTGCTGAGAGGATGTTGGGTTATATTTACACACATACACTTCATAGGAGTATGCCCATACAGCTTCTTATCACTGGAGGTCTTCAAGCCAAGATCTATAGATGACATATGGTATAGCCAACATTTGAAAAATCACAAATTGCTTTACATAGGATTGTCAATTTAGAGCCAGAAAGGATCTTAGAAACCATTGATTCTAACTTTCTCATGTCATGAGGCAAGGATGGCCAACAGATGGTCACTGACTTAACCAGAGCCACACAGCTAGAAAGAGGCTGAGGTGAGATATGAACCCAGATCTTCCTGACTCTAAGTTCACTACTTTATCTATTCTGACACCCATGTATTCATTACCTTATGTAGGACCTCAGAGCCAAAAGGAATCATTAGAAATTATCTAGTCTAATCATCTCAGTATACAGATAAGCACATGGAGGCCCAGAGAAGACAAGAAATTTCCCCAAGGACAGAGGCAGCATGGTAGATCTGGCATTCAAATGCTTGCCCCTTCAATGTAAATCTTGGCTTCTTTCCCCTGTCCCATGTGGCTTCAATCTGAATGACTGTTGTTAGGGATGTTGTAGGACGTATTTCTGTTTAGGTACAGGGCAAACTCAATGTCCTCTGAGGGCTCTAGATGTTCTCAGATTCTATGACTGATTTGGTGAGTGGGAAAATTGCCAATTAGGTATATAATTCAAGCCCCAAACACTTCAGGACCTTAAGTTTCCAGATAGTTGAGGCAAAACACTTGGGAGCCTTGTATGTTCAATTTGCTATTTCCCATTGTATGTGTAGACGTGCCCTGTCCAGTATGGGTATAATTGCAGTCTGTGTCCAGGAGCACAAGAAACACCTATTCAGGGCAGAAGTAAGTGTGACAGCTGATAAAGAAAAGGGGAATTTTTGGGGGGTGGTGATAGGAGTCCCCCTAGAGGAAGGAAGACAGAATTAGTTTCACATATTATGTAATCCCATAGGCTACTGATAAAATCAAAGGCCCCCCCCCATATACTCCAAAATATTTATAGCAATACTTTTTGTAGTAGCAAAGAACTGGAAACAAAATAAATCCCTGTCAATTAGGGGATGCCTGAGAGGAATTCTCTCCAACGAGAGAAAGGCCAGGATGACAGAGGGATGCTCCAGTGTGAGAAGGCTGCTTGAGGCAGATGGATGTTCTGGAGGAGGAAGCCCCAGGCCCTGAGGGAAGTTCCAGGATGAGAAAGCATCTGAGGCATGGTAGCGAATTCCAGAAAAACAGAACTAGAGTTGTGAGGGAAATGTCATAAAACCTCTCTGGGCCTTAGTTTCCTCATCTGTAACATGAAGATATTGGATTTGCTGAACTTAAAGGTCCCTTCCATCTCTAATTCTGTGGTCCTCTGAGTTCTGTGGAAAGATAGAAATTTTTCATAAGACTCTCCCTGTCCCTATGGTGCTTACAGCTAGATTTGGGGTTAAGATGCAACTAACCGTAATAGACTATGATAAGGGCCAAGAGAGGTATAAAATGAAGTATTATATGAGGTCTGAGGGGAAAAGACCCCAGAACTGAGTCTAGCATCTTACATTTAGTAGGTGCCTAATAAACATTAATCATATTGGTCATTTTCTCCATATCACCAAAATTTTAAAAATAGTTCATTGTGGAATTAGAGAAGGTTGACTTGGAAAGAACATTTAACTTGGCTGTGCAAAGACCCGATTCCAAGTTCCCAGTCCCGTCAGTTACTGGCTGGGTGATCTTAGGCAGACTTGTCTAATCTTTCTGAGCCTCAGTGTTACCCATCTTATAGATGAGTATAAAATACTTCTCCTATTCATTCCAGAGGAAGGAACACTCGCTGACCCTGAAGCTTGAGAACCAGGGTTCACATCCCATCTCTGACTTTTTCTATTAGTGTGATCTCAGGCAAGTTAAATGTATTTCCCTGGGTCTCAGTTTCTAATTCTGTAAAGTAAGGAGGTGGGACAAGATGGCCTCTGAGGACCCTTACGATTATGTTCCTAGCATCCTATGAGATAAAGGATATGAAAAATGTTTAAAATACTGTTAAGTGTGATATAAATGAAAGCTATAATATATAACTAGGTTAAATATAATTGGGAAATGTTTAACAAAACAAATAAAAAACACAACATAGGTAATGTTAAGGTGTGGTTTTCTAAGTGAATATGTGGCCACCAGGGATCTTTTAGAAATTTAGAAATGCTATTTATTATTCCTGATGTTTGATTGTATCCTAATAAGTACCAATGGTTAGGTTAATTTTTGTAGATGGTAAAAATAAAAATTAGTTTAAAAAAACATGCTCTGTTGCCTTTTGCACCTTTTCTCCCCTATCCTGCTCCACAATATCAGGGAATAAAGGAGAGAATAAGGATTTATTAAGTGCCTACTATATGCTAGGAGTGATGCTAAGTGCTTTATAGATATTGTCTTATTTGATCCTCACAATAACCCTGTTAGGTAGGTGTTATTACTTTATTTTATAGTTGAGGCGGACAGGAGATAAGGGACTTGCCCGAGTCACCAGCTGGGTCTGAAGTTTGATTTCAAGTTAGGTCTTTTCTATGCCAGGCCTAGTGCTCTGTCTACTGTGACATCCAGCTGCCTCTGCAGAATGGAATGAGAACGTATGTGACCTAAAGCCAGTTAGTATCTTTTTTTTTCTGATCTCTAGGTCATTGTGGCCAAAACAAATTCTTATCCAGTGGCCATTCTGCTGGTGATGTGTCTTACCACATTTAACTAGGCTGATCTGCAGATGACAGACACAGTTTGTTGCCAGGCCAGTCCCTGAATTCTTTCCAGCCTAGTAGGATCTATATTAACTTGTGTCCTGGCAGCATTGAGCACCCAATCAGTGAATTAATCAACAAGAATTTATTAAGCGCCTACTATGTGTCAGGCATTGTTTGGCATTGAGGAGATAACAACAAAGAATGCAAGTCACTGCCCTCTAGGAATTAAATTCTCCAGGGGGTGGGAGGGAGGTGAGGGCCAATGTACAGACAAGATAATGTAATAAGAATAAATAATAAATAAATTATAAAATTAATGATAAATAAATAAAGAATAAATACAAAATCAATAGATGATCCAATGTCATCTCCAAACTATGACAAAGCACTGAAGGAAAACTTTTGTGGAAATTTATATCTAATCAGAGGTAGCTCGGCGTTGCAGTGGATGGAGGGCTAGGCCTGAAGTCGGGAAGACCTGAGTTCAAATCCAGCCTCAGACACTTACTAGCTGTGTGATTTTTGTCTGCCTCAGTTTTCTCAACTGTAAAATGAAGAAAATAGCACCTGCCTTTCAGATTGTTGTGGGGATCAAATGAGATGCTTAGCAAGTGCCTGGTACATAGTAGGCACTTAATAAATGCTTATTTTCTTCCTAATCAGAAGATCAAGGTTTTTTTTTTAGCTTAAAGGGACCTTAGAGTTTACATATTTCAATTCCTTCTTTTTAGTAATGAAGAAAATTTCTGAGTCCCAGAGCAGTTACGTAATTTGTTCAACGTCACACAGGTGGTAAGTGGCAGAGCCAGGATTAGAACCTGTGTTGTCTGACCGAACTGAATGCTCTTTCTAGTACACTGTTATCTTATCAGTATTGGGGGGGAGGGAATGAAGTTATTGGCTCATTCATTTTCATTGAAGTTGGTTGGACAATATGGCTTCTGAGGTCCCTTGGGACTCTGAGAGCCTATAATTTATTTATAATCTGTGATTCTGGGTTCCCGGCTCCCCTTGCTAATCTAGCATTGCATATTCCAAGGTTTCTCTGGCTTTGATCTTCTACGCGCAATGGTCTGATGTCTGTTTCAGCTCCAACAGTTCAATGGCTCAGGTGTTTTTCAGCCACGGTATTTTCTTTTATATTTATATTCTGAGAATCTTAGAACATAGAATGTAGAATATAAGAGGCCTGAAAAAGGCCTTAGAACAAACAGTGTCAGAGTTGCAAGGGACTCTCTAATGTAGACAGAGATGGAAGGAACCTTGGAACATAGAATCCTTTGTTTTCAGAGTTCTCAGAGTAGACCATCTAGTCCAACTTATACCTGAGTGGAAAACTGACTACAACATTGAAGACAATCATAATCTATACTGTAGTGTCTTTTGTGACATATTAAGATAAATGTTGGGGTAGCTAGATGGTGCAGTAGATAGAGTACTGGGCCTGGAGTCAGGAAGCCCTGAGTTCGAATCTAGCCTCAGATACTTCCTAGCCGTGTGATCCTGAGCAAGTCACTTAACACTGTTTGCCTCAGTTTTCTCAACTGTAAAATGAGCTGGAGAAGGAAATGGCAACCACTTCAGGATCCCTGCCAAGGAAACCCCAAATGGGGTCATGAAGTGTTGACTGAAACAACTGAACGGCAACAAGATGTTTATTGGCAGTAATTTTAGGCATGCTGGTACAGCTAATACCCACCCCTCCTGCCCTTTTTGTTTTTTTAAAGGATTCAGTAATTGTCATTAAAAAAATGTTTTTTTTGGTGGTAGAACAAATGTGCACCTTTGGTAGAACCAAACAGAGAAAAATTCCAACGCGTTGGCATCAGACCTTTGGAAACCGTGGGCAGTGTTTTATATGTACCTAAAATGTTTCTGTTGCTTAGTGTTTTTCCTGCTTCCTCTTCCCCTTTGGTTTCCCCTCCCAGCTCAAACTCCAGAGCCTGGGAAGGACTTCCTTGGGATCTCGTTGATACAATGCAGGATTTGTCAGTGGCTCATTGAACTCAATGACTTCTAAGATCCTTTCTAACTTTCAATCTTGGATCCTATGCCTCAGAAATACCTCATACACCACAAGCATTATCTATGGACACTTGGATCCATAAAGCAGATGGATTGGGAGTAATGTTTTTTGTTTGCAAAACAGATTTACCTTAGGAGTCCTTATGTTATATGGCCAGAACTGTGGCAGCCAGTTCTGGTCCCTATCCTGCCATTACCTTGATATGTGACCTTGGGCTGCTCCCCAGCTTGCCCTCTCTAGACTCAGTCTCTTCATCGGATGATCTCTAAATTCCCCTAAAATTTTAACAGCCTAGGATCGTGCATTTAGATGACAGGTTAACACTTCAATTTCACAAACATTTAGTAAATGCCAGCTGTGTGTAAGGCATTACATGTTCCCTTAGTATCCCAAGGATCTATGATTCATAGATTATATTCTCCCTTCCCCTCTCTTATCATACCCTAGCAGGTGATCTCCATGTGTATCTGTAGCTGAAAAAAAATTATCATTGTTGGCTAGTCCACTGGGCTCTCTGAACTTATACATATATGCTAGTCTGACTCCTTGAGAGCAGGGACTTTTTTAAAACCTTTTTTGTAAACTCAGGGCTTAGCACAGTGCCTGAAATGCAGTAGGTGCTTACTAAATGCTTGTTGAAGGGCAGCTAGGTGGCGCAGTAGATAGAGCACCAGCCCTGGAGTCAGCAGGACCTGAATTAAAATCTGACCTCAGAAACTTACTAGCTCTGTGACCCTGGGCAAGTCACTTAACCCCCATTGCCTCAAAATAAAGTAAAATAAATGCTTGTTAACTTGACACGGATGATAGAATTACAGTCTGTCTCTTGACTTATACTCAGCGCTTTTCAAGCTTGGCAGGAATTACCAGGGCCTGTATCCTTTGGAAACTCAGTGCTACCTCTCTGCCACAATGAGGCATCAGAAACAAGACTGTAGTGGAAAGATAAACTTTATCGCATTTAAAATATGGGCTGATTTATACTCAGATTTTCAAGAACATATCTATTTTGTAAAGAAAAATTTGCCCATAAAAGGGGGTGGGCTATCTTTTCTTCATGGTAATGTTAACATCAACTAGAACAGACTCAAATGAATAGCTGTAAGGTAGAGCTCATCTGCTGCCTCCCAGGAAGTAAGATATAATGTGTGGCAAACGGAATCATAAAATCACAGAATTTTAGAGTAGGAAGAGACTTCCACGGCTGTCTGGTTGAACTCATCCCCAGAAAAGAATCCTTACTGCAACGTAAACATTACATTAACAAATACAGAATACAGTGGTCATCTAGTCTCCGCTCAAAGACCTCAAATGATGTGGAACTCACTGTTCTCATGAAAGTGCTAGACCCAGAGTCAGAAGCTCTTGGTTTAAACCCTAACTCTGCTTTGGACAATCTCTCCTTTTCTTTGGTCTTTAGTTTTTGTACCTGTAAAATGAGATGTTTTGATTTAATGACCTTCAAGGCACTTCCAATTCTAAAATCCTAAGACAGTGCCAATGAGTTGGAGGTGAGATCATGGGGAAAGGAGAGCTTTTGGAGGGTAGTGGGCTGGAGGATAGACTGCTAGGAAATAAAAGTTGTTAGAAGCAGAGGGAGGTTGGGAAAGGAGAGGACCAGGGAAGGCAAATGTCCTGGTGTCTGGGAGTGCAGGAGCACAGAGGGCTTGGTGCTAGATGAGAAAACTCTCACAAAGGGTTACAATATTGCTCATTGCTATCATGTCATACAAAAATGGCAATGACCAAAGCTGCCTGGATTAGGAAAAAAGGGTGTAATTCCATCTCAGGGTTTCAGGGACTTGAGCTTGTGGCTCTTGTGGTTTATGATGTCACCAGAAACCCCTGGCTGGAATTATAGCCTTTTAATTTACAATTTGGTGAGGGGGTAGGGCCAAGGGTCCATCATTCATTTTTGGAATTTAGCATGGTCTACAAGGGGTGAGAATTGGCCTGGGAAGCCAGAGCCTTGCTTCTCACCTCCCCCTTTCTCCACTGGCAGTGGTAGCCATGGTTAAGTCATTGTCTCAACTCATATCTCTGTTTCTTATATTCATGTCTCCTACCTCTCAACCCTCTCTCATTCCCCCAGCCTGACCAGCAATATTTTAAATGATTAAACAAAATTCCAAGGACCTAGTGGTGCAAGGAGAAAGAGAATTAGATTTAGACTCAGAAGACCGGGATTGGAATCTTGGTTCTTTCAATTGTGCCTTTTGGACTATGGGGAAGTCTCTTCCCTGCCCTGCACCTCAGTTTCTTCATCTACTGTTGGAACAGATGACTTCTCAGGTCCATGCCAGCTCTAAATATACGATCCCTGTAGAGTCCTCTGGTCACCATGGTGATAGAGAATACAATTCCAGATTTCTTCATTTCATGCCTATCCAAGAAGGGTTCAGAGCTGAGAGCTAATACCTTCTTAGAGTCAAATCACCTAAATTCAAATCCTGGCTCTGCTGTTTACTACCTGTGGCCTTGGGCAAGTCACTAAACCTCATGTCCCCCTATGTAAAATGAGGCTGGACAAAATGATCTCTTTGGTTCCCTCTGGTTCTAAATCTAATGATCCTATGATCTCAACAGATTCAAGTCATATTCCTGGAGGAAGAAACAGATTATATTGTAGGAAATGCCTTGAGATCCTTCAAAACAAATGCTCCACAAAACATATTTGCAGTCCCTGAAGCACTTCCCTTAAAACAAACTTCTGAATGTTGTCCCCATTTTATTGATGGGGAGACTGAGTTTCATGAAGGTAAAGCTTCTTGACCAGGGTCATCCAGCTAGAACATGGCAGATATGAACTCAGATATTTTGATTCCAAGTTTAATGTACCTTCTAATATATAGTGTTGCCACTCTGGGAATACAAACACTATTTTACTGTGAGAGCTTTTTTTTCTCGTGTTTCCCCATCCCTCTATCCTCCACAGTGAAGAATGGGGTGGCTGCAAGCATAATTGTATTAGATTGTGTTTAAATCTCCAGTAGAATGTGAGCTCCCTTAGGAACAGGCGGTTTTCAGAGGAAGAAATTAAAGCTATCTATAGTCATATGAAAAAAAATGCTCTAAATCACTATTGATTAGAGAAATACAAATCAAAACAACTCTGAGGTAGCACATCACTCCTATCAGATTGGCTAACAGGATGAAAAAGGAAAATGATAAATGTTGGAGAAGATGTGAGAAAATTGGAACACTAATGCATTGTTGGTGGAGTAGGGAACTGATCCAACCATTCTGGAGAGCAATTTGGAACTATACACAAAGGTCTATAAAACCGTGCCTACCCTTTGACCAAGCAATACCATTTCTAGGTCTGTATCCCAAAAGGACCATAAAAATGGGAAAAAGACCCACATGTACAAAATTTTTTTTGTGGTGGCAAAGAATTGGAAATTGAGGGGTTGCCCATCCATTGAGAAATGACTGAACAAGTTGTGGTATATGAATGTAATAGAATACTATTGTTCCATAAGAAATGATGGGCAGGCAGACTTCAGAAAAACCTGGAAAGACTTAGATGAACTGATGCTGAGTGAAATGAGCAGAACCAGGACAACATTATACACAGTAACAACCACACTGTGTGATGACTAACTTTGATAGACTTGGCTCTTCTCAGCAATGCAACCACCTAAGACAACTCCAAAAGACTCATGATGGTCTAGATGCTGTCCACATCTAGAGAAAGACCTATGGATTCTGAATGCAGATCAAGGCAGACTATTTGCGCTCTCTCTTTTTTGTTTATTTGTTTCTTCTTTCTCATGGTTTCTCCCATTGTTCTACTTATTCTTTACAACATAACTAATGTGAAAAGTTAATAAAAAGAATGTGAGCTCCTCGAAGGCAGGCGCTGTTTTGATTTTTGTATTCCCAACCCCTACCATAATGCCTCCCACAGTAGGCACTTAATAGATGTTTGTTGAGTGGATTAGGTTAGCGATAGAAGGATGGATTCTTCCCTCCTTCCTGGCCTAGGAGAGTGACTCTGAGTCTAGTTTCCTCAGTCCATTTCCAACTTTGCCATGAGTAAAAAGCAGAAGAAGAGAGGTATGGTGGCCAATTCCTGTCAGCATTCACCAGGTGTATCTTGATAATATAATGTAAAAGGGCAAAGGGAGCTGACATGGCATCATAAATAAACCATAGAAACTCAGTACAATCCTCTTCCAGCAGGCTAAAGGTACAAAAAGTCCAATCAACAGTGAAAAGATAATTACATAGGAAGTAATGTGGGATTTGAGATAGGTGAATTAGAGCTCAAAGGTTCCTTAGAAATCTGCAACCTGGATACTATTTAACATTTGCAGACACAGTCATAAAATCATAGATATGGAAGAGACCTCACTAATGAGACAATTACGATTCGAAACAACTTTAAGATTTTACTTCACATGCAGCAAATTAGAAAAGATGACAAAGGATGCAAATGGTCAGTGCTGGGGGATCTGTGAGAAAACAGGAACACTAATACACTGTTGGTGGAATTGTGAATTGGTCCCACCTTTCTGGAAAGCAATTTGGAATTATGCTAAAAAAAAGTGACTAAAATATCCATACCCAGAGGTTCTACTACTGCTAGGCAAATACCCCAGAGTGGTTAAAGACTGAAAAAAAAGTCCTATATATGCCTGCATAAGAACTTTTTGTAGTAGCAAAGAATAGGAACCAAAGTAGATACATATTAATTAGATAATGCCTAAACAAATTGTGGTACATAAATGTTACAGAATATTACAGTGTTGTAAATAAGCGTGAACATAAATAAGGCAGAAAAACATGGGAAGAGATCTGAACTGATGTAGAGCAAAATAGAAGCAGAAAGACAATACACACAATGATTACAATGTAAATGGGAAGGAAAAAACCCTGAAACTGAGTGCTGCAATTACAAAGACTAATACAATATAATGGCTCCGCTCTGGAGAAGAGTAGAGAAAATGCAACTTTCTCTCTTCTTTGTAGAGGTGGGTGATAATATTATATGCATATATATGTATATATGCAAATATGTACGTGTGTGTGTGTGTGTGTGTGTGTGTGTGTGTGTGTGTGTGGCTGGTAACTTTGCACAGCCCTCCCTCCTCTAAATCCAATTCATTTGCATGTCATGGCATTGTCTTCCTGATGTCAGAGTCCTCTTTGAGAATGAAGGACAAACAATAACAAGTTGTGTCAGACTCTCCATGACCCCATTTTGGGGTTTTCTTAGCAAAGACACTGGTGTGGTTTGCCATTTCCTTCTCCCGCTCATTTTACAGATGAGGAACTAAGGCAAATAGGGTTAAGTGACTTACCCAGGGTTCCACAACTAGAAAGTGTCTGAGGCCAGATTGGAACTCATGAAGATGAGTCTTCCTGATTCCTAGCCCAGTGCCTATCCACTGTGCCACCTAACTGCGCCTCCCCCCATGTATGTATAGGTGCATGTATATTTAGACATAGTTGATGTCTTGGTGGGTTTTGTTAAGCTGCTCTGTTTTTCTTTTAAAATCTTTGTTGACGAGAAGGCTTACTGTTTAGGGAAGGGGAGAAGGATATATTTAGATATAAAGTTGTATCCAGTGGCAATGTGATCATAATCATGCTTCCTCTGTTTCGAGGCATTACTATTATGTCATATGATATTATATAACATTTTATGTCACATATAATAACATATTATAACCATGATAGCTCCCCATCTCATCAGCGCTTTAAGATTTATGTAGGTTTTTTCCTTACAACAATCCATTGAGGTAGGTGAGTGACGCATGCACCATCCCCCTCATTTTATGGTTGGGAAAGCTAACCTTAAAAAGTTAAATGATTTGCCCAAGCCAGTTGATAGATTGACAGGTTCTAGGCTGGCTGGTTGGGATCTTAGACATTATCTAGTGCAGGTTCTTTATTTTGCTGATGAGGAAAGCGACCTAGACAGGCTACATGCCTCCACTAAGGTCAAACGCATAAGAAACAGAATTGACCTGGAGGATCTTCAAGGCCCCTTCATCTAAATCCACTGAAGCCCTCCAGGGCACAGCTCCCAAGAGGGGCACAAGGAGAAAGGACAAAGTCAGGAAGCTGCTAGTCTTGAAGGTTCTATTCCGAGCCAATCTCCTGCTCCGCCATGGGATGTAGAGAGCAATTCTATCTGTCTCCTGGCATTAGTGTGACCAGGTCACTTTGGGGGAGGCCCTCAGCCAAGTTAGGTGGGGAGAACTGAGCCAAATCTCTGTTGTCACTGCTTTTTTAAAGGGTGGAGATTTGACATGTTTGTGCCAGTGAAGACCAGGGCCTGGACACTGAGGAAAAACAGAGGCTTTGGTTCTTTAGTTGTTCTCAAGAGAGCCGTTTTGTTATGTCCTTTCCCGCAGTCCGATTTTTATAGCCTCCTCACCACCATTTCAGTCTGTGACCCAGAGGTACTCCCTTGTCCAGCCCAAAGAGGTAATTTTAGGGTTTTGTTTGTTTATTTGAAACCCCGGATTGGCAGTTGTGTCTGATTTTTATGTGATAATTTTGTGTTCTGCATATAAGGAAGTACTCCTTCTCTGGCTATTGCAAATGTGCCCAGAACATATTTATCCAGAACCAACTCTTGTCCCGAAGATGAAATGAGCCATGCCAGGTCAAAACTCAAAATAGACCATCACTGGCCAAATTCATGTGGGGATCTATGGTGAGGCACTGACATGATTGCTAGAGTGGGGAGTGTTGGGCCACACACGTGGATTTGTTATTGCAGAGTGGCTTCAGAACACAGAGTCCGTGTTACTGTACATGGGATTGCAATCATAGGACTGCCTCAGGTCAATCCATCAACCATTAAAGTGCCCACCATGCACAAGGTCCTGACTCAGAGTCACGGAGACTGGGGTTTGAATCCTGCCCCAGAGATTGACTTGCTGCATGATTCTGGTGGTCACTTAATCTTTCATCCTCGATTTCCTCTTCCGTAAAATGGGATAACAAGACCTATATTACCTCCCTAATGGGCTTGCAACAGGAAACAAACAAGTTAATTAACGTAATGTGCATTGTCAACTTCCAAGCTCTATCTAAAGTCAATTGTTATTATCTCAGAACTTGCCATCAAATAGTATGAAAGGCACGGATGTAAGTAACTGACTGGGACCTGTTTTAGATCCCAGTTCCCTGCTTTAGACCCCAGTTTAGAACCCACTTACTAGACTCTATGAGGCGGCCAGGTGGCTCTGTGGATAAAGGGCTGGGCCTGGAATAAGGAAGACCTAAGTTCAAATCTGCCTCAGACACTTACTAGCTGTGTGACCCTGGGCAAGTCACTTAACCCGTGTGTACCTCAGTTTCCTCATCTGTAAAATGGTGATAATAACAGCACTTACTTCCCAGAGTTGTTGTGAGGCTCAACAGTGAATGGAACATAGTAAGTGTTGTGTAAATGTTAGCTGTTATGATTATGATTACTGTGTGACCTTGAGCGTTCCATTTAACTTATGTAGGCTCCATTTTCCTTCTCTGTCACATGTGAAGGTTGGACTAGATGATTTCCATAGTGTTTCACAGATTTCATCCTCTGAGTTGTGACCCGAGGTGGAGCAAGATACGTGTTGTTATTGTTATCGTTGAGTTTCAGTTATGTGTAACTCTTTGTGACCGCCTTTGGAGTTTTCTTGGCAAAGATGCTAGAGTGGTTTGCCATTTCCTTTTCCTTTTACAGATGAGGAAACCAAGGCAAACAGGGTTAAGTGACAGTGACTTACCCAGGGTCACAAAGCTAGTAGGTGTCTGAGGCCAGATTTGAACTCAGGAATATGAGTCTTTCTGACTCTGGGCTTGGCTCTCTATCCACTGAGGACTGAGTATGATGAGTGAAGTGGGCTTGGTAGAGAGAGAGAGATGCCACGAACTAAGCCTTGTATCCAGAGCAATAAGTTTTAAAATTGCGTCCAAAAGAAAAAGTAAAATGATGTATTGTGAAATATTCTGAGAGAGCAAAGATTTTGTGGTATGGTGAGAAAAGATGGTTCTCTGGGAGCCAGGAGACCCATAATCCAGCGTGGATTTTTCTATTGACTCACTGTGTGGCTTTGGACAAGTCATTTGCCTTATTCGGGCCTTAGTGTCTTCATCTACAAAACAGAGATGGAAATGAGAGTTGGTGTCACACAGTGGTGTCACCCTCAAACAGAAAGGGATCCCTGCAGCCACATATTGAGTAAGAAAACCCACCAATTAACTATCTATATTTTATTATATTTTTATTTATTTTGTTAAGAAGCATTTCCCAGATTTATTTTAGTCTGGCTCCCCCCTCCTTCCGCCCCTTTACACTCAGTAATCTTATGAGCCTTGTGGGGAGTTTGACAACTCCAGACCAGAGGATCTTTAGGGGCCTTTCCAGTTCCTAGTTCTATGGGGCCAAGGTGGAGGGAGGGAAGAAGGAAAACCAGAAGGTCTAACTGATCTTGGTTATTAGTCTAGTCAGGCTTATTTCACAGAATATTTGCCCATGGTTCCACATTACCTCACAGGAGAACAGAAGCACACATTTCAGGATAGGGAGAATTGCCTGAACAGGAATCCTTTCTATAATATGCCTGAAAAGTGATCAACTGGCTTCCACCCAAAGGACTCCAATGCTGCTCAACTCGCTACCTATTAAGGCGGCTCTTCCATTTTTGGATATCTATATTAGAAAATTTTCTTTATAGCGGGCTGAAGTCTGTTTTTGTGTAATTTCTCTTGTTCTTGTCTCTGTTCTCTGGGGCTAAAGTATAACTCTTCTTTCCAACCTGGCAACTCTTCAAAAGACCCTTCTGCTAATGCATATAAAAAGTTGTGGGAATGTTTTATATCTTTGAGAAATGAATAAGCCATAGAAGGGAAACATAACCAAAGTTGACAACAAAAGACCAGCACAAACTTCCTAATAATAGTTTCTAGAAGGCTGAGAAGGAACTGAGTCTTGCAAAAAAAAATTCCTGAAATTAATTTAAAAGAAAAGACTTTTTAAAGTTGTGTTCAGAGCAAGAAGGACAAGAAACAAGGGATAGGTCTAATGCTTAGGCCAGATGGTTTAATGTTAATACATAATAGAAAGCAGAATGTTATTCTAATTAATCACTCAGTTTCTAGTTTGTTTCCCTCTTGTTTATCAAGGAAAATGATCTTACACTGGAAAGGGTAGGACAAACATAGTTATAAAGGAATTGAAGCCCAAGATAGCTGAGGAGATAGCACTTAGCTTATCTAAATGAGTTCAAGTCTCTGAGCCCAGATAGATTATATCCAAGGATATTAAAAACAAACAAACAAACAAAAACCCCTTCCAGCTGAGCCACTGTTGGTCTTTTCCATCACTTTGCATTGGTGATTAAGGTCAAGTAATAGCACCCAAGGGAAGAGCTCTTTCGAGGAGAAGGCTGGGTTCTAGTCGTGATCAGAGACTGCTGAAATCAAGCCTGATTTTGGCTGAATACCAGATCCAGAGCTAGATGGCAGTGAATTGTGAACCAAAATCATATCCCTGAAGAGTAAAAATTGAAGACAGTCCAAAGGGCAGTGAAGAGGTGCATGATGGGCACACATGGGTTTTAATGTATTTAAATGATGACTTGTGAAATAGTTTTATTTGATCTCCCTGATTTTTTATTAACCAGCATTTGTGTGTGTGTGTGTGTGTGTGTGTGTGTGTGTGTGCAAGACTCAATTCACTCTAATCCATCTTCCACACAGCTGCCAAAATGATTTTTGCTACAGCATGGTTATGACCATGTTACCTTCAACTCAAAAACTCTAGTAGCTTCCTTTTGCCTCTAGGTTCAAGTAGAAACCCATCTATTGGGCATTTAAAGCTCTTCAAAACCTGTTCCCACCTTACCTTTCCAGTATTCCTGAACATTATTTTCCCTCATATGTTCTACAGGCCATGCATACTGCTCACCTACTTGCTATCACTCAAACATGATGCCTTATCTTTGGTCACCATGCTTGTGTACTGAGTATCCTCTATTTCTGTAAGTAATCACTACCCACATTCCCTGTATTACAAGTCAGGCTTCCCTAGAGCTGAACCTCATCTGCAAACCATATGAGGTACTGAATGGGTTATGGCACAGACTCCTGCCCAGTGAAGTGGTCTCAGAATGATTGAAAGATCTGTCTGTTTTAGTATCGTGAGAGCTAGATACATGCTATATAGAGAGATACTCTGTATGGTTTTTCTGTTTCTCTGTCTGTCTGTCTTCCCTCCTCCCACCTTTGGGTTGTGATATAGCCATATAGCTATATAGCTGTAAATACACACACATATCTATATATGCATATACTGATCTACATATATTCAAACATATATGCACATATATGTATGTACTGATGGACATACCCTAAAGGTTGTCTAGTCAATTAAATATTATAGTCTGGACAACAGGCATTCTATACCACTTGGTTTTTCCTGTGTGGATAGTTAGGCAAAACTTTTGATTATAGTTGTTATCCAGTAATGTTAAAGGATTGGGTGAAATAAGCAAAATATTATCTGGCAGATGTGTAGGGAAGCCTTCTTCGATTTGGAGTCTGTGCTGGATCTCCTCCATGATAGCGGTAAACATCTTTGGCGAATGTACATCTTCCTGTTTTATGACTTGCTTGACCTTAATCAGAGGGTTATTGAACAAAATTATCCCTGTTTTGTCTTCTAAAAAGTCTGGGATCATTTTGACATATGTGTGAAGACCATCTTGTTGAAGGAGAGCCACTTACTTTATGAAGTCAATTTTTTTTAAAGTACAGAAGACAAAAAAACAGGCACAATTAACTCTTGTATTATCTATTTTTTCAAGTGTGTG
The DNA here is from genome assembly GCA_028646595.1 of Phalanger gymnotis. Taxonomy (NCBI): domain Eukaryota; kingdom Metazoa; phylum Chordata; class Mammalia; order Diprotodontia; family Phalangeridae; genus Phalanger; species Phalanger gymnotis. The sequence continues at coordinate 60,586,894 of CM053625.1, forward strand.
ATAGTAGAGATCTTCTTTGTGAAAGCCTGTCTATTCTTCCCTAATATTCTCATTTAGCATGCTATCAATGCAAGTATAGGGCAGCTACAAGGCACAGTGGATAGAACACTGGGTTTAGAATCAGGTTCAAATCTGGCCTCAGACACTTACTAGCTGTGTGACTTTGGGCAAGTCATTTAACGCTATTTGCCTCAGTTCCTCATCTGCAAAATAAGTTGGAGAAGGAAATGGCAAACCACTTCAATATCTTTGCCAACAAAACCCTAAATGGAGTCACAAGAGTCAGAGATGACTGAATAACAATAATACGAGCAGAGATTAGTGTCATAAGAATTTTACTTAGATGGTTAAATAGACATGAGTTGTAGTTATTAATGCTCTTGGTCATTTATTTTGGGATAATACTCAAGTCTGAGTTTTTTATCCTTGCATTTTTGTATTTTATTCTTTCCAAATACTCAGAGAATTGATCCCTCAGTGCCCTTAGAATTGTTTCCCCTAAAGCACAGACCCTTATTGTATATACCCGATCTAGTACATCTGGTTTTCTGTCTTTGTTGTCTTAAATGCCATTTCCACTTCCTAAAAATATCCAGAATTGTGGTGACTTCAAGGTCTTTGATGGTGAAAAGAATTTGCTATAAAAATCTTTATAGATTCTGTCTCTCTATCGTCTGTTGTTCTCTCTTCCAGTTTCATTCTCACACGTCCTCAGGATGCCTTTGTTTAATTGAGTCTCACTAAGCTTTCTTTAAACTTGTGTTAACTTTCACTGCTCACATTCTTTGAGGCAACACTTCCCTAATCCTTCTCTCTACTATTTTACAAGCAAGCTTATATTCTAAACCAGTGTTTTCCTTGATGATTATGTCTCTATGTGGTAAATAAATGGAGTATTTGTTGACCAAGTTGGTTTTTAGGCTATTTTGGGTCTCATCATTATGGCAGTTGCTGTACATTGGTTAAACTTCTTCATGAAATCGTTATAATTAATATCAATGTCATTTCTTCCATTTATTTCTCATTCTTTGGTATGTCACCAATTGCCTGTTGAACATTTTAAATGACATGTCTTAGAGACATCTCAAATTCAATATGTCCAAAATAGAACTCATATTATAGGGGCAGTGGTTGTATTGAGACTGGGGGCAGCTTTATTAGGATTCCATCAAAAGGGTATGAAGAATTTTGCAACTGTTTTTGCTTCATTCCAAATTGAAAAAAATGAATTAATTAACAAGAAACAAGCCAAAAAATATTTTGGTTCCATGTCCCCTTCCAGGTTTGTCTGAAATTCTTTTACTTTTGGCTTTGTTTTCTTTCTTTCTTTCCCCCTTACAAACTTCCCTATTTCTGCCGGGGGAAAATCATTCTATTTGAGTCCCAGGTTTCTAACCTTGGCAATATCTTCAACTCCTCATTATCTCTCAGTTAACATATCCAATTAGTTTGCCAGCTCTTTCTGTTTCTACAACTACAACACCTCTTGCATCTGACTCTTTTGCTTTGCTTAATTTAGGCTCTCATTACCTCTTGCTTAGGTTGTTGCAACAACCTCCTAGTTGGTCACGGCATTTCAAGTCTCTGTCTACCCAATCCTCTACAACTGCTTTGAAGTGATTTTCCTTAAATGCACATCTGACCCTGTTGTTTTCCTACTCAGTTAGCTCCAAATTAGCTTTCTCTTTCTTCTAGGATCAAATATAAACTCATCTACTTAGCTTTTTGTTTTTAGGAAGCAGTTGGAGGGTCACATAGCTAGTAAGTATCTGAGGCTGGATTTGAACTCAGGTCTTTCTGGCTCCTGGGCTGGTGCTGTATCTACTGTGCCACCTCACTGCCCCCTATTTAGCTTTTAAAACCTTACACTTATCTTTCCAGCCTCGTTGGTTATTACTTCCCTTCTTCTTCACTTTGTGATCCAATTAAACTGGACTTGGCTCTGTTTCTTACCCATGACACTCCATTCCTCTTTTCCTTGTCTTTGCAGAGGCTATCCTCTCCCTCTTGGACTGTAATCTCTCTTCATCTCTGCCTCACAGAATCTCTCATTGCCTTCAAGATTCAGCTCAAGTAGAACTTTCTACATGCAGCCTTTCTTGATCTTCTCAGCTGATAACATCCTTTCACGTTATCATGTATTGAACTACTTTGTATTTATCTCTTCATATTTATCTTGCATGGGCAGCTGGGTGGTACAGTGTATAGAGTGCCAGGCCTGGAGTTAGGAAGATTCATCTTCCTGAGTTCAAAGCCAGCCTCAGATATTGTAATGGCAAGCAAAGTGGGACTTTTTGCTGTTTTTTTCTTTCGGAGTGCTTCTCAGCACAAAGGCAATCAAGTACCTTTGATTGAGTCTTGCCTTTGTTTGAATCAAGAGTCTGATTGAAGCAAGAGTCCTTGATTGGAAACAGTATATATACTCTGAGGTTAGCATTTTGCTTTGGGGGTTCACTCATTGGAAGAGTGTTTGTGTGATTTGGCCAGAGGACACTCTGAGTAGCCATTAAGGAGCCTCCCAGCTTTGAAAACCCAGATGATGGTGCTTCTCTCTTTCTGGTAACTATGGACAGACAGTTAGAAGCCTGCCTGTTGATTTGTGTTATTTTCTCTGTTTGTAATCTCTGTATTTGCTCTGAAGTTCAGGGTGCTGACTTTTCCCCCTGAACTAAGTGAATGATATATGTATGTTTAATTAAAGTAAGATTGTTAACCCTTTAAAGTTGTTTTCCTTTAGAAAAGCAGATGAAAGAACCTGTGCTAGCAGCCCTCCTGTGTGCTGGTGTTGTTGACCTTGCACCTCCACAATAGCTGCAAGTAATATTGTTGTTAAAGATATTTACTAGCTGTGTGACCCTGGGCAAGTCGCTTAATCCTGTTTGCCTCCAGTTTCCTCAACTGTAAAGTGAGCTGGAGAAGAAAATGGCAAACTGCTCCACAATCTTTTCTGGGAAAACCCCAGCTGGGACATAGCTGGAAAATGACTGAGCAACAACAAACTTATTTTGCATATACTTATATGTGTCCCTATGTCTCTCGTGTTAGAGTGTAAGATCCTTGTGACTAGGGGTTGTTTTGTTCTGTGTACTAGGATTCCCAGTACATGGTAGAGTACACCATTGGCACTGAATAAGTGCTGATTCATTGAACTTTTCAATGAGCCATTCTAATATTCTTGTACATTCACTTTATTTAGCCATTTCCTGCTCTCTAGACACATAGTTTGTTTCTATTTTTTGGTAATAGCACTTAGCACAGTGTCTGGCACATAGTAGGTGCTTAATAATTGTTTATTGACTGACTGCAGATATGTTCAAACATGAATATGTATTTTGGAAAACACGTATAGAATAATTTCACTCCTGAATATTTTCTTGTCAATAACCTCTTTGGGGGTATAAATCTAGAATGTTGAGTGAAAGGGTATGAAGAATTTTGCAACTTTTTTTTTGCTTCATTCCACATTGGAAAAAATGACTTAACGAGTAAGAAATAGGCCAAAAAATATTTTGGTTTCTTGTCTCCTTTCAGGTTTGTCTGAAGTTCCTTTACTTTTGGCTTTGTTTTCTTTCTTTCCATTATTAAATTTAACAGAGGCAAACATAAAGTGCTTCATTTAGGTTAAACATAAAAAACAACTGCAGAAGGGCAGGATAAAGGAGAGCTGGTTTAAGAGCCATTGGGGTCACGTATGATTTTGATCCTCAAGGGATCATGGTGTTCCTTGATTTGTAGCCATGTAGCATTGTTGGGAGAATATTTGTGTGTGTTATGGAGTAACCTGGGATCATTGAGGAGAACTGCATCATTTCCAAAGGTAATCCAGAATAGTCTCTCTGTCATATTCAAATCTAGGCCCAGTTCATTGCCTACCCACTCTGTCTTTCCATTATAGATGTAGTGATAGCTGAAAAAAGAGAAAAAACCACTTAGTAAAAAATATATTTAGGGATTTTAGTTAGGTACGATCTGTTAGTGATTGGTAGTATAGCGTGGATGCCTAAACACTGTCCCTTCCCCTTCCCCACAACCTCTAAATGCTCATACAACATTAGGCTGAGTTAACAGTAATGTCCCAGAATAAGAGAGCAGGTGTCCCTTTGTAGCTTGTGTTGTTAAGAGTGGATGGAGTATTTTATCCTAGACTAGGTACCAGGTTCTTAGAGGAATGTTGACGGACTAGAGTATATCCAGAGGGTCAACGATCAGGATCATGAGTGGACTGGCTATTATTTCATAAGAGTAATGTTTGAAAGGAGTGGGGATGCTTAACCTAAAGAGAAGACTTCAGTGATCTGTCATGTGGAACAGAGATTAGATTTATACTGTATCTATCTACAGGGCAGAACTCTAATTACAGGGAAGTTATTGGAAGATAAATTTTGCTTTGTTATTAAGAAGTTTCTGTTAAAGCTGTCTTTTAAAGGAATGGGCTGCCCAGTGAGGTAGTGCCAGTAGTGTGCTGGTAAATGGTTCTCCAGAACAACTGGTTCTCCAGGGGGAAAATTGTATGCATAATAGACTTTTAAGTTTAGTCTGCTTTATTAACACTGCTCCATCACTTTCTAAAAATCAGCAAAGAAACAATTTCTGAAATATAAATGCTCATACTGAAAATTTAACATTTGGCTCTCCAGAGCTGGTTTGAGCTGGCTCCAGCATAGTGTAGTACAGTATGTTTTGCCTGGGGATAGGTAGCCCTCCAAAGCCTTCCACAATGGCAGATTTTTATATGAATACATGTAGCTCTATCTTGGGTCTTACTCTCTCTTATAATCCCACTTGATGATTTTGTCCTCCCCAAGGGATCACCACTATGTATATTACTTCCTCAACTTATATTTCTAGCCATTGTCTCCTGAGCTTCAATCTCACATCCCCACTGTTAGTTGAATATTTCATACTGCATGTATCTTCACCAACTTCATAAACTCAATATGTCCCAAACAGAACTCATTATTTTCTCTTCCAAACTCCTTGCTTCTTCTAACTTCCTTATTTCTGTCATTAGCACCCCTATTTTTTCAGGCATTTAGGTTTGAAATCTAAATCATGCCCAGTTTTTCATCCTCCCTCACCTCTTCCACGTCTAATTGGAATTCCACATCAAGTCCTGTTGTTTCTTAACTCTGTAATAACTTTCACATCCATCCCCTTCTCTTCATTCACATAGCCATGGCCTTTGTTCAGACCCTTATCACCTCTTGCCTGGACTATTGCAATAATACCAAATACCCTGGTGTCCCTGCCTCCGGTATTTCCTCTTTCAAATCCATATTCCACCCAGCAGCCAAATTGATATTACTAAAGGTCTGACCTCATTCCTGCCCTGATCAAGAAACACCTCTAGGAAAAATTATAAACTCCTCTGTCAGGCACTTAGCTTGGCTCCAGCCTGTCTTTCCAGATTGATAATAAAATTACTTCTTGGGAATAGCAGTGCCCCGCCCCCCACCTGACCACTAGCCTTTCTTCTTCTTGAGTCCTGCCACCATTATTAAGGGGAACAGTCACTGTGGAAAAGGAATTCATCATCTTTTCTACTACTACCAACTGCTGAGTAACTTCCATCGACAGGTAGGTAGGCCCAAGAGGTGGACCGGCAGCAGCTCCAGACCACTGGTCCTGCTTCCTGCCCATCCTCCATAGTGACCATCTGAGGAAGCAACTCCTGTGGAAATGTGGAAAGGCAGTGGCTTCTGTGGCTGCTATAGACATAGCTGCTGAAGACCTAGGAAAAAGGTTCTCGTCACCCAAGTCCTTGGCACCCTCCAGGAGTTCAGCATCAGAAACTGATACAATTTTATGAGTAGAAATGGCGCTAAAGAAGAGGCATTGTCATCTGCTGTAGCACCTTAAGGACCGTGGGGACCTTTCCCTTGGAATTGTGGGTCATCTCCTCCATTAGGGTGTTAGCTTCCTCAGGGCAAAGACTGTTTTTACATTGCTGTTTGTATCCCTTGGACTTTTTGTTGTTTTTGTTTAGTTTTTTTAGTCAGATATGACTCTTCGTGACCACATTTGATGTTTTCTTGGCAGAAATACTAGAGTGGTTTGCCATTTCCTTCTTTAGCTCATTTTACAGATGAGGAAATTGAGGAAAACAGGGTTAAGTGAATTGCCCAGGGTCATGCAGCTAGTAAGTGTCTGAGGTCAGATTTGAACTCAGGAAGATGAGTCTTTCTGACTCCAGGCTTGACATTCTTTCCACTGTTCCACCTAGCTGCCCATTTCTGGGACTTAGCACAGTGCTTTTGCACATTTATTGGACTCAACACATACTTATTCATTCATTCTCTTTCACTCTGTATCCTGGCCAAACTGTCCTACTTGTTTCCCATACTTAACATTCTGTCTCCTAACTGTATGCCTTTGCACCGATTGTCCTCCATGCCTGGAATGCTATCCTTCCTCACTTCTTCCATGCTGGATCCCTAGCTTCTTTTATTTTTTAAAAATTAATTTATTTTTAGTTTTCAACATTCCTTTCCACAAGATTTTGAGTTCTAAATTTTTACTCCATCTCTCCCCTTTCTCTACCCCTAGATGGCATGCATTCTGATTACTCCTTCCCCCAGTCTTTCCTCCCTTCTATCACCTGCCCCTTTTCTCTTATCCCTTCTCCTCTACTTTCTTGGGCAAGATAGATTTCTATACCCCATTGCCTGTATATCTTATTTCCCAGTTGCATGTAAAAACAATTTCTAACATTCATTTTTAAAACTTTGAGTTCCAGATTCTCTCTCATCTTCCCTCCCTACCAACCCTCATTGAGAAGGCAAGCATTTCAATATAGGTTATACATGTGTAGTTATGCAAAGCACTTCCATAATAGTCATATTGTGAAAGACTAACTATATTTCCCTCCGTACTATCCCATCCCCCATTTATTCTATTCTCTCCTTTGACTCTGCTCCTTTTCAAAAGTGTTTACTTCTGACTCCCCCTCCCCCAAACTTCCCTCTCTTCTGTCATACCCCCACCCCCCTTTCTTATCATCTTCCCTCCTACTTTCCTGTAAGATAGGGTAAGATAGAATTCCATACACAATTGAGTGTGTATGTTATTCCCTCCTTAAGCCAAATCTGATGAGAGTAAGGTTCACTCATTCACTCTTACATCCCGCCTCGTTCCCTTCAACGTCTCTTTTATGTGAGATAACTTACCCCATTCTACCTCTCCCTTTCTCTTCCTTCCAGTACATTCCTCTCTGTCACCCCTTATTTTTAACTTTTAGATATCATCCCTTCATATTCAACTCATCCTTGCCCTCTGTCTGTCTGTCTCTGTCTCTGTCTCTGTCTCTCTCTCTCTCTCTCTCTCTCTCTCTCTCTCTCTCTCTCTCTTCCTCTTCCCTCCAACTACCCTAATACTGAGAAAGGTCTCATGAGTTACAAATATTATGTTTCCATGTAGGAATGTAGACAGTTCAACTCTAATTAAAGTTCCTTGTGATTTCTCTTTCCTGTTTACCTTTTCATGCTTATCTTGAGTCTTATATTTGAAAGTCAAATTTTCTATTCATCTTTCTTTCTATTCATCTGGTCTTTTCATCAAGAATGCTTGAAAATCCACTATTTCATTGAATGTCTATTTTTTCCCCTGAAGGATTATACTCAGTTTTGTTGGGTAGGTGATTCTTGGTTTTAATCCTACTTCCTTTGACCTCCACAATATCATATTCCAAGCCCTCTGGTCCCTTAATATAGAAGCTGCTAGATCTTGTGTTATCCTGATTGTGTTTCCACAATATTTGAATTGTTTCTTTCTGGCTGCTTGCAATATTTTCTCTTTGACCTGGGAACTCTGGAATTTGGCTATGATATTTCTAGGAGTTTTCCTTTTGGGATCTCTTTTGATTGGAGTCTTTTGGATCTTTTTGGATTCAATTGGATCTTTTCAATTGGATTCAAGTGGATTCTTTCAATTTCTATTTTACCCTCTGGTTCTAGAAGATCAGGACAATTTTTCTTGAAAATATCTTGAAAGATGATATCTAGGCTCTTTTTTTGATTGTGGCTTTCAAGTAGTCCAATAATTTTAAAATTATCTCTCTTGGATCTATTTTCCAGCTCAGTTGTTTTTCCAATAAGATATTTCACATTGTCTTCTATTTTTCATTCTTTTGGTTCTGTTTTATAACTTCTTGATTTCTCTTAGTCATTAGCTTCCATTTGCTCTATTCTAATTTTTTTTTTTGCAGGGGGGAAGGCAGGGCAATTGGGGTTAAGTGACTTGCCCAAGGTCACACAGCTAGTAAGTATGTCAAGTGTTTGAGGCTGGATTTGAACTTAGGTCCTCCTGACTCCAGGTCTGGTACTCTACTCACTGTACCACCTAGCTGCCCCCCAATTCTAATTTTTAAGGAATTATTTTCTTCAGTGAGCTTTTGGACTTTCTTTTCCATTTGGCCAATTCTGTTTTAAGGTGTTCTTCTCTTCGCTGGCTTTTTGGAGTTCTTTTGCCACTTGGATTTGTCTATTTTTTAAGGTGCTATTTTCTTCAGTATTTTTTTTAATCTCCTTTAGCAAGCTGTTGACTAATTTTTCATGATTTTCTTGCATCACTCACTTCTCTTCCCAATTTTTCCTCTACTTTTCTTACTTGATTTTCAAAATCCTTTCCGAGCTCTTCCATGGCCTGTGACCAACTCATGTTTTTCTTGGAGGCTTTTGATGTAGGATCTTTGACTTTGTTGTCTTCTTCTGGTATGTTTTGGTCTTCTTTGTCACCAAATTAAGATTCTATAGTCTGAGATTTTTATGCCGTTTGCTAATTTTCCCAGCCAAATATTTGACTTTTTAACTTTTTGTTAAGGTAGGACTCTGCTTCCAGTGTGGAGGGGTTTTATGCAGCTGTTTTCAGAGACACTTCTAAGGGCCTGTAAATTTTCAATTGTTCCAAGGTGGTATGATCAAAGGAGAGGTGTTTACTCCTCTCCTGGCCTGTGCTCTGGTCTGTGAGTGACCACAAGCATTCTTTTCTGCCTTGGAACTGCAAGGAGGATTCCCTCTCTACTGCAGCTGCAAGCTCCACCACACCAGTGCCTCTCCTCACCCCAGAACTGCCACCCAGGACTTCAACCCAGATCGAGCAGGGCAAAGCAAGGGAATCCTGCCTCAGTGCCAGCAAAGAGATCCCTGAAATCCCCCTCTGATCTGCCACTGGATCCTCCTGCCATCTGTGGACTGAGAACTCTGGAAGTAGCCAGTGCTGCTGCTGCTGCCTCCACCTCCACTGCCCTGGGCTGGACCCACTCCTCTCTCACCCAGGTCCCCACAGACCTTTCCTACTTACCTTCTATGTTGTCTTTGGTGTTTGTGGGTTGAGAAGTCTGGAAACTGCCACATCTGCCAGTAAGTCAGTGCCCCGAGGCCTGCTGTGGCCCCATCTGTGCCAGTGCGGCCCACCCTGGACTGTGCTCCTCTCCCAGCCCGGTGCAATAGACCTTTCCTGTCAACCTTTCAGGTTGTCTTGGGCTGGAAATTTGTTTCACTCTGTCATTTTGTCGGTTCTGCAGCTCTAGGATTTGTTAAGAGTCATTTTTTACAGGTATTTGGAGGGGTTTGGGGGAGAGCTCAAGAAAGTCCCTGCTTTTACTCTACCATCTTGGCTCCTCCTGCCCCCCTTCCTTTAAAGAACATCTTAGGAGCTGTGTCCTCCCTTATGTCTTTGCTGATCTTCCCAGTAGTAAGTGCTCTTTCCCTTAGGTAAAGCATTTTTAAGTGCTTACTATGTGTCAGGCACCCTTTCCAACATGACTTTGAATACATTTTTGTATGATTTATCTGTGTTTACATTGTCATCTTCCCAGTCCCTATCCCTCCTTTGCCATGGACATAAGCTTTTTAGAGGGTAAGAACTGTTGTGTTTTTTCTTTAGAGCTCCAGCGCTTAGCATTCTGTTTGGCACGTAGCAGGCATTCAGTAAATACTTGTTGAATTGAAGTGAATTTAATTGAAATGAATCTCCATCTTGCAGAAAAAGAAACTGAGGCTCAGGGAAGTCAGGTCACTTGCCACATGGTCCAATAGGTATAAGCATTGAAATCAGGGCTTGAACCAAGTCTTCTGATTCTAAGTCCGATATTCTTTCCATCATGCAATGCTGTATTCGTATAACAGATAGAAGTAGAAAAAAATGAGCCAAGGAGAGCATAGTATAACTGGTGCTAGAAAGGGCCATAGGAGTCTTTTGGTTCAGCTGTTTCATTGTAAAGAGTAGTAAACTGGAGGCGCATGTGATTTCCCAAGACCACAACAAGTAGCAGAGCTGACATTCAAACTGTGATCTCGTGATTCCGAAGCCAATAGTTTCCATAGACCCAGAAAGCCTCCAGAAATGAGCGAGAATGATGACAAAATGGGATGTTGAGATTGTCTTGCCAAGCCAGCATACAAAGGTGCTTTAATAATAAAATACTTGCATCCTGGGCCATCGCCAGTTGTCTTGACTTTTATCTTGCTGCAGGACTTCAATGATTCTGGAAGAGAGAGTGAGGTTGGTGACTTTGTTTAACTCTACCTCACTTAAATCCAATTCATGTGCAAGTGAAGACGTCACCCCACAATGTCATTGGTCCTCTTTGAAAATGAAGAATGAACAACAATAATAAAATTTTATATTTGTCTGGATGTAAGCCATGTTCACTCAATAAATAATGAAAAAATTGGTCACAGCAAAAACATAATATAAATATTTAGTTAGTTTTTTTAAAACATTATGTTCAAATTAAGTGAAGATATTTCATTCATTTGTGTCATCTTGGCTCTTTCTGTCTTGGTCACTTTGACTGTTATTTTCATTTTTGTGATTATCCTACAATAAACAAGAGTACAAATTGAAATCAGGTTTTTTTAGAGCCAGAAAAGGGGAGAGATGTGACCCCTGTCTAAAACAATACAGAGGGACTAGAGGAAAAAGAGTGCCCAGTTAAGCTTCCATTCCCATTGAGTGCAGATTGGCCTCCACTGAGTACAGATTGGCCCTGCTAAGACAGGGGCATCGGCTTTACAGAACTGCTGGGAGGATCAAATATGGTCATGTTTGTAAAACACCTAGCACGGTGCCTGGCACATAGCAGATGCTCAGTGAATGCCTGTTCTCTTCCTTTTCTCCTCTCCATCATCAGTTCCCTGAGGAGAGGCCTGCCTAAATGGCTTAAATTTGGTATCTCACCCAGCATGGTCCTCTGCATACACTCAGTGCTTAATGAGCTTTATTGAACTGAATTAAAATAAAAGAGACCTATGGATTCTTATAAATTTGGAGCTAGGTGGCTCAAAGGACAGAGTGCTGGGCCTGGATTCAGGAAGACCTGAGTTCAATTCTGGCCTCTGATACTTACTAGCTGCATGATCCAGGGCAAGTGGCTTAACTCCCATCTGCCTCAGTTTCTTCATCTGTAAATGGGAATAGTAGTAGCCCTTACCTCCTGTTGTGAGGATCAAATGAGAGATCTCTAAAACCCTTTGTCAACTTTAAAGCTGCACATACATGCTAGGTATTATTGCTGTTGCTGTTACTGAGCTTTTGTTGGGTTTCCATCAGGTGCAGGCTTTCAGCACCAATCTTCCAGGTGTGCTGCTTCTCCCACCCCATCCCACCCTACCCCACCCTAAACAGGGGGAAGAAGAATCATAACCTATACTTCAATACTTCTTTGACTCTGTAATCTCATGAGAGGCATGTGGTATAGGAAGACAGGTTCAAATCCTCCCTCTGACATTTATTAGCTGTGTGGTTATTGGCAAGTCACTTAACCTCTCTGAACCTCAGTTTCCCAATCTGTAAAATAGGGATAACAATACCTATGGTATTTACTTTTTAATGTTGGGAGGTTTAAGTAATTTAATTTACACAGAGCACTTTGCAAACTTTAAAGCCCAATAAAAATGTCAGATATCATTATCAGCATCATCATTTCGTACGCTCTCTCTGCTGGTGCTTATCTCAACCCCTCCATGCCTTCAGTGTGAGTCTTATACTTGCTTTTCAATAACTTCTAAATATAGTACCCATGTAATATGCTGGAAATTTTCCTCTGGTTCTTTTAATGTTGAGGAAATGTGGAGAGGCAGCATGGGATCATGGATCAAATAGCTGTCTTCAGAATCAGGAAGACCTATGTTCAAGTCTAGCTCAATATATAATGTCTGACTAACCCCGGAAAAGAACTGGTTGAAGAACTGAGAGGCCAGAGGGTTTGAAGAGAGCAGTTATTAGGGTGTACCTGTGAGCCAGGTTCCAAATTTATTGGGAAGAAGGGGAAGTGATTTGGAAGTCCATGATTACAGCAATAAGGATCTGGAAAGGATGGAGTCAGCTGTAGAGGAGGAGAGGTAGTTTATGAGTAACGGTGGTAGAGGGAGTATAGAAGCATGGAACATGCAGTGTGTTGATTTCTTTTCAACCCCCTTTTCAGGGGTTCAAGAAAGGAAGGAGCTAGCTTTAGATAGCTTGCCAGGAGATATGTCTTCAAGATAAAACCAGGTTTCATTGAGAACCAGAGTATGGTAGGACTGTGTATTTGAGAGAGTAGGGGACACTTGTTAACAATAGAGGAGGGTGCCAGGATGCCCAGAAGAAAGGGAAGACAAAGAATGGTAAGGACTTGTGAGGGTTAGGGCTGAGCTGGACAGGGATGAGAGTGTGGGGACAGGTAGCAGGAGGAAAAGGTTTTTGTATAGACAGAAGTCAGTATTGTATCATAGAGCTTTATAGGACCAAGAGGTAGGAATTTACTAGCTATAGTCCATGGACAGTGCAGAGAAGTCCAGTGAGCTCCACGGTTCTAATTAGAAGGATGTGCAGCAAGGGCTTCTGCTGCCCCGACCCGTCAGCTGATATTGGGAGAGGAGGTGGGTGGATTATTTATTTGACAGAAAATATAGCAACTATTATAATCCTTGACATTAACTGAGTGCTTACTTTGTGCTCAGTCAAGGGAGGGAGATGTAATCCCTGCCCTCAGAGGCTGAGGATCCCTCCCTACCTCTTCCATTTTACATGGGTCATTGAGTTGGTGGGGAAGGGGCAGTTCTGGGTGGGAAGGTGGCTGGGAGAGATGTGTGATGGCTACAAAACTCTAGGGTTGCAGCTCAGCAATCCATTGAAGAGAAGGGCAGAATGCTGGTTGTACAAGGAAATGGTCTTCCACAGCTCTCTGCCTATCAGAGGTGAAAGGGATGGCTTTCTCCTCCTTCTCTTCTTCCTTCACCTCCTCCTTCTTCTCCTTCACTTCCTCCTCCTCCTCCTTTTCCTCCCCCTCTTCTTCCTTATTCTTCTCCTCCTCCTCCTTCTTCCTCTTCTTCTCGTTATCCTCCTCCTCCTCATTTTCCTCCTCCTTCTCCTCTTCTTCCTCCCTCTCCCTCTCTTTCTTCTTCTCCTTTCCCTCCTTGTCCTTCTTATTCTCCTTGTCTCTCTGTCTCTCACACACACACCAATCTGTCTCTTCCAGAAATAATGTAAATTAACCTTCCCATGGGAGCTATTATCCCATAGATGTAAAAGGTGAAATTGCAAAATAGATATGTTTCGTCAAGTAAAATAGGGTAAGCATAGCATAGAACAGAAGGCAGTGGACTTGAAGGCATAGGTTGGTTCTACCACTTGTATCCTGGCCATGACCTTCACCATCTGTATTACTGGTCAATTCACTTCACCTGGGAGGGAGGCAGGGTAGCACAGGGCAAAGAACAATGAACAAATGCAGAGCCTGGCATAATGAGATCTTTGCTCGAATCTTGGCTCTTCCACTTCCCATCACTGTGACCTTGGGCTGGTCATTGAATCTCCCTGGGACTTCTCCTCCTCTTTAAAGTGAAGGGGTTGGACTAGATGGCCTCTGACAGCCCTTCAAGTTACGGATCATGATCTGATGACCTTCTTCACCTCTGTTTCCTCATCTATTAAAAAAGGGACAATGATGATGCTTGTACTGTCTCTCCCACAGGGTTGTTGGGAAGAAAGCACTTTGCAAATGGTAGAATGCTATAGAAATTGGACCTCACATTCGGGTGAGTTGTTTTTCTTTTCTGAAGTTGTCTCACAAGCAGGTGTCATCAACTCCAGACACATGTTTGTATCCCCAGAATCTTGTTCAGACACGGGAGGATCATTTCCTAATTCAAAAGATAAACACTTCTCATAGAGTCAAGGAGAGGAAGCAGTTTTCATTGCAACAGGTGTTGCCCGTTAGTTCTAGTAGCATTTGGCATCCCCTCCCTCCGGCATCCCTCCCCTTTTGCCCAAGCCTTCAGCATGATACATAATCAGCCTCTTACATCATTGGGGGGAGATGTACCGTCCTCTGTCCTGGAACCTTTGCTTTCTGAGACAACATTTTCCCTCTAAAACATCCTGTTTGGCCAAATTCTGAATTCCCCAATGCAATTCAGCATCAGGGGCTTCAACACCTACGCAGGCATGCCAAGCTGAGTGTTCTGCAGAGAACTCCACC
>CM053625.1:60601854-60630474 GCA_028646595.1 Phalanger gymnotis
TGGGTTGTCAGTTTTTTGGATGGGGAAAAGACTAATTGAGGAGTGGGGAACCTGCAGCCTTGAGATCACATGTGGCTCTCTAGGTCCTCAAGTGTGGCCCTTTGACTGAATCCAAACTTCACAGAATAAATTGAGGTTGCAGGCTCCCCCACACCTGGATTGAAATGAACATGAGGAACAGGTTTTGAAAATGTAAAAGAATTCTAGCCCTTTACCCTTCCCTCCTCCCCTTTCTTTTCTTTTTAAGATTCTGACTTTTTCACCTGAAGAGTTCTCCAGACCGAAGCTTTCAGATGGGCTAGTATTGAATAATACGTTCATTTCCCTCCTGCCTGTGCTATTGTTTCTCAGGACTTTACCACCATGACTTGTTGCCTTTTCATCCTGCAATATATCTCCTTTATGCCAACCCCCTTCTCATATTTTGATGAGTTCCCTCTAGGGTCTCCATTTTGAAGACAGCCCCTGCTTGGTCATTCCTTTCCTACCTGTGTTTCTGACTCTCAGGGTTTGATCACCTCACATGCTGGTACCAACTTCTTTCTTTCCCTTCCCCTGCTGACTTTTTAAGCTCCCTTTTATGTGTTGTCTTCCCCATTAGAATGTAAGCTCAAACTGCCTTTTTCTTTTCTTTTTTCTTTTTGCTTGTGTTTGTATCCCCAGAACTTAGCACAGTGTCTGGCACACAGGAAACATTTAACAAATGCTTGATGCCTGCCTGATAGATTTCATACCTTACCATTTCCCCCCATAGCTATGACCAAATATTTGGAAATGCTTGAATATTTTGGAATTATTCCTTCCTTCATTCTTCTGTCAGACCCCTCCCCTCATCCATCAAGTCTTTATTAAAGAGAGGACTTTGTCACATATTTATGTCAACTCTCTATGTATCTTGAATATTATACCCTTATCAGATTTAAACATTGAATGTCAATACAAATAAACTTAGTTACCATTCACATTTTCATTAATTAACTTTAACACATATCATATAATATTTGTTTTAGTCATATTGTGTGGCTGGCACTGTGCCAAACACTAGGTACACAAAGAAAAATAATGAAATAATAAGCTCCTGCCCTTAATGAGCTTGTGTGTGTGTGTGTGTGTGTGTGTGTGTACATGTGCGTGCGCATGTGTTGGGGGTGGGGGTGAGGAACGTAACACATATACAAATTTGATGAATGAAAGTATGGTATGGTGGGTAGGACACTGGCCTTGGAGGCAATAAGATCTGGTTTGAAATCCTGCCTTAGATACTTAGAAACTTAACATCTCTGTGCCTCAATTTCATCATCTATAAAATGAGGAATTGGACTTGATGGCTTCTAAGGTATCTTGCACCTCTAAATCAATGATACTATTCTATCTATCTATCTATCTATCTATCTATCTATCTATCTATCTATCTGTCACTTAACTCCTCTGTGCCTCAGTTTCATCATCTGTAAAATAAAGAGTTGGATTTAATATCTTCTAAGGTACCGTGAAGTTTGAAATGTATGATACTATGATAAGTATGTGTGTGTGTGTACATGTGCGTGCGCATGTGTTGGGGGTGGGGGTGAGGAACGTAACACATATACAAATTTGATGAATGAAAGTATGGTATGGTGGGTAGGACACTGGCCTTGGAGGCAATAAGATCTGGTTTGAAATCCTGCCTTAGATACTTAGAAACTTAACATCTCTGTGCCTCAATTTCATCATCCATAAAATGAGGAATTGGACTTGATGGCTTCTAAGGTATCTTGCAACTCTAAATCAATGATACTATTCTATCTATCTATCTATCTATCTATCTATCTATCTATCTATCTATCTATCTATCTGTCACTTAACTCCTCTGTGCCTCAGTTTCATCATCTGTAAAATAAAGAGTTGGATTTAATATCTTCTAAGGTACTGTAAAGTTTCAAATGTATGATACTATAATAAGTATGTGTGTGTGTATGTGTGTGTGCATGTAAAATATAGGCATATATATATATATATACTCACGTATACACGTATATATTATAAAGTAAAAAAGTTATTGACGTATACTACCTTTATAACAGTCATTTCTGTGGAGCCCTCCTCCAGATTGAGCCGTCTCTTGTGATAAAGTGTAATAAGTAAAAAGTATGCTACAATGACTAGACTTAACCATACAGACAACATTTCTGCCCCAGGAGTCCCTAACTTTTCTGCTAAGGAAGGAGCCTTTGTTCTTCAATTTGATCCAATGAAATTTAAAAAAGAAACATTAAGTGTTTATTATGTGCTAGATGATAGGGACACCAAGACAGAAAGGAACTTGTCCTTCCCCTCTTGAAGATAACATTTGAGAGAAGGGAGAAATCCAACACATATGCATCAAAATGTAGTCTGGGTAACTTGAGGTGGGGAGACTTATTAACTACTGGGGTGGTGGTCAGGAAACAAAAAGGTATTTTATAGGAAGTAGCACTTGGTGGAGCCTTGAAGGAAGCTTGGGATTCTAAATGAGGCAATGACCATCATAAATGATGGACAATTTCTGCAAAAGCATGGAGGCAGAATATGGAATGTCTTCTATGCATGACAGCAAATAGGCTTTTTTGGTTCAAATGGAGGGTGGGTTAAGCGGAATAATATGAAATTAGCTGGAAAAGTAAATGTGAGCAAGATTGTGAAGGATTTTAAATGCCAGGCTAAAGTGTCTCTATTTTATTTTAAAGGTAATAGGGGACTCACTGAAGATTTTTGAGCAGGGGACTAATATCACTCTCCTAATCTGGGAATGTTAATTCTGTGGCTTTGTGGAAGATGAATTAAACAAGGGAGACACTATGTGCAGCGAGACCGCTTAGATCACTATTGCAATACTCCAGGTGAGAGGTGGTGAAACAGGAGATTAATGGGCATGCGAGTGGATAGAAGGAAATCAATTTGAGAAACTTTGTAAAAGCAGAACTAACAAGACTTGGACGTCTCTCTTGGCTGTCTTGGACCCTCTTCTCTTTTTACACTCTTTCCCTTGGTGATTTCAATACCTTTCATGGATTTATTTATCATCTCTATGAAGATGACTCTCAAATCTCCAGTCTAGTCTTAATCATACTCCTGAACTAGAGTACAGCATTATCCACTGCCTGATGGACACCATCTGGACATAGATAAAAGTATCTCAAGACCAGCATGTTCTCATTTTATTTTACTTCATATTTATCCTTCTTCAAACTTTTACTTTTCTGTTGCTGTTACTACCATTTTCCTATTCATCTATATTCGTAACCTTAGAGTCAACTCTGATTCTCCCTTCCTCTTTATCCCTCATGTCTAATCAATTGTCAAGCCTTATCAATACCGCCTCCATAACATTTCTCATGTCTCTCCCACTCATACAGCCTCTGTCCCTATTGAAGTCCTTCTTATCTCTCACCTAGACTATTGCATTAGCCTCCTAATTGGTCTCCTTGCTTTCAGCCTCTTCTCTCTCCAATCCATCCTCCATACAGCTGCCAAATCGATCCTCCAAAAGCCCGTATCTGAAGACATCTTTTCAAAAGATATCATTGATTCACAACTACCTATAGGATAAAATATAGATTCTTCCTATGTTCCTTTCCTGTCTCTTTTCACATCATTTACTTTCACTCATTCTTTGTTCTTGTCAAACTAGCTTTCTCACTGTTCCCCATCCCAGATGTTCTATCTGTTCACTGTGCCTTTGCACTAGTGGTCTCTCAAGTATGGAGTGCCCTCCCTCCTCACCTTCATGTCATAGAATCCTTAGCTTCCTTCAAAGCACAATTCAGGTGCCCCCTTCAAATCAATCGTTTCATTATCCTTGGAGCTATTAGCACTCTTGAAATTACTTTCTATATATTTGGCATTTAGAGGGGCAGTTTGTTGTAGTGGATAGAATTCTGGTCTCAAAGCCATGAAGACCTAGGTTCAAATTCTTTGTGACTGGACAACTCTCTTAACCTCTTGGTGTCCTAGGCAGCTCTCTAAGACAATACATAAGTTGCAGAAAATAAGTTGGATTTATAGAGAGACTTTCTGAATCTGTGAGTTCTGATTAAATCATAGGACCAATTCCTATTCCCATCTCTATATTTTGTGTTTGCTTGCTTGTGTACATATCATTCCTCCTTCTGTAGGATGTCAGCTCCTTGAGGGCAGGAACAGATTCATTTCTGCCTATTCCCAGCACCTACCACAATGCTTTTCACACAGTATCTTAATCAGTGTTGAAAATAAATTGCTGAGTATGAGCTTGAGGAAGAGGTTAAAAGTCCAGGATGACTCCAGAATGATGATCATACTATCAACTGAAATAGGGAATTGTGGTGGTGATGGAGTGAATTTAGTAGGGGAAGATTGAGTTTACATTTTTTTGAGTGTGTACTCCATGGAAAAAAATAAATCAAGGAAATGCATAAAATGTCAGAGCTGGAAAGGACCTTAGCATATAAAATGATAAAGCTGGGAAGGATTAAAAAAAGCACAGAACACAGACTGCTAGACTAGTAAGGGATTTTAGAACTAAGAATATTAGAAAGTAGAATATAGAATATTAGAGCTGGAAGGGATCTTGGAAAGTAGAAGAGAGACAACATGGCATAGTGGATAGACTCCTGGACTTGGAGTCAGTTTCAAATTTCTTAGTTTCAAATTTCCTTCTGATACTTAACTAGCTCTGTGATCATGGGCAAATCACTTAATGCTTCTGAGCATCGATGGAATGGTCTTCCTCAACAGGTGTTGGATTACCCTTCCTGGGAAGTCATTAGGCAGAGATTGGATGACCACTTGTTGGATATGTTTTAGTGGGTAATCCTTTTGTGGATGAGCTGGCCCAGATGGCTATTGAAATCTGTACCAACTCTCATATTTTGTGATTTTGTGATCAGTTTTTTCATCTAAGCCATCTTGCACACAGCTGCCAAATTATTATTCCTAGAATATGAATGTGATACTATCTTGCTCAAAATCTTTAGAGAGTCTCTATTACTTTTAGAATAAAATAGAAATTCCTCAGCCTGAGATTTAATTTTTTATTTACCTTTATATTTACCTTTCCGCATTTGTTTAATATTACTCCACTTAATGTATTGGTCTATTTTGAAGCTCAAATGAGAAAATGTATCTAAAATGCTATATACTGTTATGATTATTATAGAAAGCTAGGACTGGAAGAGACTGTAGAAGATAAAATATTAGAATTGCAAGAGATCATGAACATGGACTGTTAGAGCAAAGAGCATAAAATATAGGATCTGGAAGGGATTAGAGATAATGTAGATAATTAGAGATTTAGATAATTAGAGATAATCAAAACCATACTCCCTCATCTTAAAGGTGAGGAAACTGAGGCCAGAGAAGGGAAATAAATGACCTGCTCATGGTCACAAAGTAGGTTAGTTTCAGAACCAGGAGGCCTACAAAGAAACAGGTTGATGTTTGTTTTGTGAAGAATAGTTCGAGGAGCTTCTTCCTTACTTCTATACCTCTTTGATACAGTGGATCTGTGATCTCACTAAGGAATTAATGAATGAGAAGCATTTAGTAGGAGCTCAGTGTTTCCCAAGCTCTGAGCTAAGTGTTGGGCTTCAAAGTGAAGACCTTTTTGAGGTTCTTCCCCCAAGAAGCTTGTATTTTTTTTTCTAATTAAGAAAACATATGAACTCTATTTTGGTTTTAAAACAGGTAATCACTATAAGCCTTGGGCCCCTTATTTGTACGATTAGACTACTAACTGGCTGGACACATGGATCTCCTCACATGTTCTTTGTAGTTCCTATAATCTGAGTGTCAGAGAACCAGTGACGTTTTCCCCAAGAGTATACAGGTTATAAGTAGAGGAATCAGGATTCTGCTGCTGTCACCAGGTCTGCCTCTCATTATCTTTGCTGTCATAGGCCACAGCCCTCAGCCCTCGGGCCTGGACCCGTTCCCGTCGTGGTCCAGACGTCATGCCCTCCTCCGCGCACCCCGCACAGCCTCGCGGGGGATCCGAAGCTTGTATTTTAATGGAGAAGACAACACATATGGGTGAATGGTGGCCAAGAAGTGGTAATTTGGTTAGAAAAGGTTCTTGGGTTGGTGAGTATAGCCATAGGGAAAAATCAATGTTCTCTCTCTAAGATTAATGGCAGTATTGACTTGATTGTGTTTCTGGAACTGGAAAGGTGGGAAGAAGGTGTGCATAGTGGGGCAGATAGTAAGGGGATTGACAGGCAGTAGTAGAGCAAAGCATGACTGAGGCCCGCCTGACATAGTAGCCTCCTGTGTGGGGTCCAAAATTGTCCAGTCTGTAAGAAAAACCATGGAGGCAGAGCTCCAAGCCAATAGCACTTTATTAAAGAGTCACTCTAATGGGACCTTCTAATGAAGTGGGCCTCAGATCTTCCCCCTTTGGTGCCCAGGACCCTGTTAATATAGGGTTTGATACCAGGTTTGATGCCTGGACACTCCGGAGAGGCAAAGCAAAATACAAAATCCTATTGGTTGATAGACCTTGTTTTGAGGGCCAAAAATGATGCATTAGCCCAAAACTGGTATACCAGCAATGGAGTCACAGGTTGGGTGAATTGGATCATCTCCACTGACTGATTAGTCATAAGATGAGCAAGAGAATAGTCATCTTCTGTGACTAAGTGGTCATAAGATGGTCACCTGCTCATGTTGGACAAGAGAGAGTGGTCTGGACTTTCCAAAGAATGAAGGCATCCCACCCACACTGGGTTTGGACATGAAATTTGAACAAAACAGGATGGAGATATCTTTGTCAGCACTCTTGTGATTACACAAGTGAGCTTCATAATTGGTAAACAAGTGGGGAATGTTGAGGCCTATGATAAGAACCTATCTTATCTAATTATCCATATATGATCTATGTAAAACATCAAACTGATTGATACTGACTGGAATAGAGTAAGTGTCCAAATGAATAATTTCTCACACCTGAGAAGCACTAACCAGTCAGACCATCAGATTCCTAGGTTGAGAGTTCTGGAGATTAAAGGGTTAAGTCCTAAGGGAATGGTATCTGGATCTGGTGGCAAGTTATTAGTGGGTACTCCTTCCATGACCCATCTATGTCTTCTCATCTTGTGTGACTGGCTCTTGTCCATGATATTTTAATTTTTGATAGATAGTCTACAATCCACTAGGGGTTTTTCTTTGGATGTCTTAAATGTTGTGTGGATACCAGTGAAGTATATGGGTAGTTCATCCATTATCCAATTGTCTCACTTTGTAATTAGTCTATTTTCTTTCCCAGTCATTCATCTCTCTGATAGCATTCTTTGGCCTGTTTCTTCTGTGCAACTCTTCATTAGTTATATGTTGCAGCCTACTTGTCTCTACCATGTACCTCTTTACTGCCTTTTGGACAATTGTCAATTTTAATTCTTCAGTGACTATGGTCTTTTATAAAGTATAGCCATACAGAATCACCAGAAGAAAAATGATGTTAAAAAGATAGACTTTGTTTTCGTGGAGACCACTGATATCATCAAAAGCACTAGACAATTTCCCAAAGATAGCATCTCTTCTCTTTCTTTTCAACTTTGGGCCCAGCTCATTGTCCATGCAGAGTGTCTATTTAGTATGAATATACTGAAGGGCTAGTTCTACGGGCTGGCCATCCAACTGCCAGACCTTGCTGTTTCTACCTCTACTACATCTTTCCCATCTGTACCCTCCTGTCCATTTGTACAACCACCACCTTAGTTCAACCTGTCATCACTTCTCTCATGGACTCCTAATTGATCTCCTTGTCTCAAATCTCTGACCACTTCAATGTATCCTCAAGTGGTGTCAAACTTGAATAGAAATGGATCCTTTCTGGCATGGCACAAATCAAAATTATCTCTGTTGTATTTTTATTTATTTTATTAAACATTTCCCACCAACATTTTAATCTGGTTCCAGATGGCATTCAGGAGTTTTGAAGGTCACTTGTTGGCTGTGGGCCAAGTTTGACACCTCTGTCCTATGCAAATGTCAAAGTGATTTTTGAAGTTCATACTAATAAACTCCGGTGACTCTGAATGACCTCTACTACAAATCACAAATTCTTCTGTCAAATGTCAAATTGACATTTTAATTCCTTCTCATCTTGGTCTCAACCAACTTTTCAGCCTTATTATGTATCATGCTATGTATGTATACTAGAGTATCTAGTGGTCATGTACACTACAGTCCAGCTACATTAGCCTTCTCGCTGTTGTTCATACATGACACTCCATGTCCTGTTTCTGTGCTTTTGTGTGGGCTGTCCTCCACGCTTGAATGCATGGCCTCCTCACCTCTGCCTCTTCAAATCTCTAAGTTCTTTCCAGGCTCAGCTCAAATGCCACTTCCCAAGTGAGGCCTTTCTTGAGGGTTTGATACAGTCTACACAGCATAATTCTGCAAACAGGAGCATATAGAGGACTTCACACCTATAAAGAATTTCTCTTCCATTTGGACTTTGTTTTGGACATTCCCCATGATAGTGGCAAATAGCTTTAGAAAGTATATGTAGCCCTGTTTTATGACTTGTTTTATAGTAGTAATCAGAGAGTCATTGAACAAAGTTACCTTATAACTGAAACACAATTAATTTGAATCTGTAAAGGACAGGATATTTTTAGTATGTGATTTTGGAAAAAAGATAATGGCCCAAAAGAGCAGTTACAAGGGATTTAGACAATTAAAACAATTTTAAGACAAACTAAGCAATTTTAGAATAACTGCTAAAATCACTACAATCAGAATACAACTTCCTTTGAGGGCAATCTACTGTCTTATCTATCCTTCTATCTTCTCTGGCATGTACAACAATGTGATTTTATAGATGCTGGCTAATTGAATGAATTCCACCTTAGTTCCCTATACCTGGAATTCCAACTATTTTTAGCCAATCCAACCCCTCTACTTGTATGCTCTTCCAAATAAGGATGCTCAGCTTAAAAGTCCCCTCCTATATGAAGCCTTCCCTGATTATTCAAGAAAGAACATTTCCTTTTATTTTTTTTTTACCAACTTTAAATGCTCCTTTTTATTTCTTTTGTTATAATCTTTTTTTTACTGTTACATTAAAGGGTGTCCCCTTGTTGTGTGGTTCTAAGGGACTCAGGATAGACATCTATTGCGGTTCCCCTCCCTGTACCTTTCTCCTAGGGAGACTTTACTTCCAGCCAACAGGTGAAGCAGGAAGTGGAGTCCAAAGGCCATTCTGCTCTCCTCAGAGTGGGTATCGGTTAGAATTCTATCTGGTCTCTTAAATATTGTTTGTTGAAGGATGTGATTTTTAGGTTAAATTTAACTTCTGTTCATTATTGGAAGAATCAAGACCCTAAATTTTATCCAAGGCTTGACTCCCTTCCTGTCAAGTACTAGGTGAACAATGAACACACTTATGAATGATCAAAGAAACCCATTTATCCAATTTGGTAGCAAAACAGAAATCAGAGAAAGTATACAGGGGAGAATACATACCAGATTCTACGGAGTAAAGGAACTCTCCCATAGGAGTCAGGTAACTCAGCGGGACCAAGAGAAAAAATTCTAGATCTCACCCGAGGGAGTTCCCTGAAGTCTCTAGCATAGCAAACTGAGGATAGGGACATGATGGAGACTGCTAGTTCCTCTCAAATCGTCCCAGTCTTTTTTTCCAACAAGCTGAAGTGAAGTTGTCTTCCTTCATCTTCTCTTTTGAATCTGGAAGTCAGAAGTGCCCAAAGCAACTCTAAAGCTTGAAGAGAACTCAATGAGTTTAACAGGATCTGAAAATGTATGAAAGAGCTCTCCTCTCTCCTGATTTTGCCAACTCCACCCAGGCCTTCATGTAGGATCAGGGAATTGATCTCCATCAATAAGAAAAGAGTTTCCTACCACTGGGCTTTGGGATTGAGATGACACTGTAATTTTTCTATTGTATTATATTTGTGTATTTGTTATATCATTCCCTGCTAGAGTGTGAGGTCTATGGGTGCAGGGATCATATTTTGGTTATTGTTGCATATTCCCCAGCACCTTACCAGTACTTTGCACGTACTTAATGATTATTGAATAGTTGATGGATAATGAATTGATATAATGGAGAATGTTCAGAGGTAATTAAGAGTTCATTAGTCACTTTGGAGCAAGCGGTTTCAGCTGAATGATAAGTTCAGAAGCCATACTGCAGAGAGTTAAGAAGGGAGTGAGAGAAAAGTAAGTAGAAGCATTGACTGTAGACACTACTCAGGGAGATTAGCCACAAAAGGCAAGAGAGATGTGGTATACTAGTCCTGATGGATAGGGGCAGTTAGGTGGCACAGTGGATAAAGTGCTGGGCCTAAAGCCAGGAAGACTCATCTTGTTGAGTTCAGATCTGGCCTCAGACACGTACTGTGTGACCCTGGGCAAGTCACTTAACCCTGTTTGCCTTAGTTTCCTCATCTGTAAAATGAGCTGGAGAAGGAAATGGCAAACCACTCTAGTATCTTTGCCAAGAAAACCCTAAATAAGGTGATGAAGAGTTGGAAATGACTGAACAACAAAGTACTGATGGATAGATCAAGTGAAGCTTTTTGAGGATGAGGGAGACATGAGTATGTTTGTAGGCATTAGGGAAGTGGCCAGTAAGCAAGGAGAGATTAAAGATTCACCAAATCATTGAATCACAGAGTGGAAGGGGTCTCAGATTCCATCTCATTCAATTTATTTCTGACCAAGAATTCCCTCTATAATGTCACTTAGACATGATTATCTAGCCTCTCTTGGAGAACTCCAGGAATGGGAAACCCAGTGTGAGAGGGCTTGAGATCTTGCCAGAAGCAGATCACTTGGACAAACTGAGAATGTCTGACCAAGAGAAGAGAGAGCTTAAGGGTGTTTGAGAACTGTCCTCAAGTCTGTGAAGGGCCTGAATTGTAAAAGATGAATGAAATGTCTTTTGTTTGGTCCCAGAAGATACAGCTAAATTAGAAAAAACAACAATAACAAACTCACATTTATCATATGTCTGTTATGGACCAGACATTGTGCTCAGTAATGGGCTTATAAAGATAAAAACAAAGTAGTCATGCCCTCAAGAAGTTTACATGCAAATAAGATTACCTGACAGGAATGAGTATAAAGTACAAAGAGACAGATTTAGACTCAATGTGAGAATAACTTCCTAACAACTATAGTTATACAAAAATGCAATAGACTTCTTTCATTCAGTGAATTCTTCATGGAAGGTCTTTAAACCAATAATGGATGGCCACTTATTAGATATGTAGTAGGAGGAGATCCTTGTTCAGGTACAGGATAAAATTGACCACCATTGAGATACCTTCTGACTCTGATGATTCTGCAAATATTTCTGCATTTATTGTCCTTTTTAGTAAGATTTGGTATTCAGAACTATGAACTAGAGGTCCTTTAAGGTCCTGACTCTTGACACTTAAAAAATCATACTGAACATTTGATTCTTATAAGTCATTGTAACAGCAATGCTGCTTGCAACTGCTGTGGAGGTGTAAGATCAATAACACTAGCACACAGAAGGGCTGTTAGCACAGGTTCTTTGATCTGCTTTTCTAAAGGAAAACAACTTTAAAGGGGTTAATAATCTTACTTAATTAAACAGATATATATATATATACATATACATACATACATATATATATATATATATCATTCACTTAGTTCAGGGGAAAAGTCAGCACCCTGAACTTCAGAGAAGATACAAACAGAAATTAAAAGCAGAAAATTACAAAGAGAGAAAATAGCGCAACAAAGACCAACAGATGAGGCTTCTAACTGTCTGACCATAGCAATACATACATGGTTACCAGAGACAGAAGCACCAACATCTGGGTTTTTCAAAACCAGGGGGGCTCCTTAATGGCTACCCAGAGTTTTATCTGGCCAAACTATACGAATATTCTTCCAGTGAATGAGCCCCAAAGCAAAATGCTAACCTCAGAGTACATATACCCTTTTTAGAGCCAGAGGGTATCACAACCTTCCTGACCCAGTGCCTAATTAGCAAAAGGTGTGGGCCTTCCTACAAAACAAGCCTTCCCTAATCAAACTTTCCTTAATGGGCTCCATGTGAAGCCTATTAAAGGACAAGGAAGCTCTTCAAATTATATTAACATTACAGTCAAGAAAGTGGACAAAAGAATTTTTCCTAGTCTTTTTTTTTTTCAGAAGTAAGATTTATTGATACTTTTTGCTTTTACCTCACAGTCATTTCTAGATACACTTCTTCCTCTCATCCTCTGCTTTAGAAATTGAACCTTCCCTTTTAACAAAGAAAAACATTTAAGCAAAAATATCTTATCCAGTGACTGTCTGACAATGTGTTATACCTCTGTGTTCCCCTGCTTTTCTGCTGAGAGTAAGGGAGCAGCTTTCATTATTTGGTATCTGGTTATTACAATTACCCTGAGCATGGCTTCCTTCTAGTGTTCTCTTCATTTATATGACTGTTGTCATTGTTTATACTGTTCTGGATGTTTTAGAGACATTTTCCAAGGAGGGCTAAAATTCATTTTTTCAACAAATATGTATTAAGTGCTACCATATATAAGGTATTGTGTTAGGTATAAGGTAATCATGTTTTATTCTTTAACTTTTAGTTAATTGGAAAAATAAATGAAGGTCATATATCTCATAATCTACTTAATAAAGGCCCTACTGCTCATGAGGCTTTACTGTATATGGTAAGTCCAAATAAAATTATCTGTCCAAGTGTGATCTAGCTAGCCTCTCTCTAATTAACCCAACATAACCCAAGTATAGAAAAAATATTAAATATCAAAATAGTGAAACAAGTTTTCAATGCCACTTGTACTCAGCTGAAATAATAAATCATCTTTAAATAGAGATTTCAGATTGATAATGCACCTACCTAATAACAAACCTTGAGGTTTAGTTGTATAAATATTATTGTCATCATTTTGGAGAAATGGAAACTGAGGCTCAGAACTCAAGTGATTTACCCAGGATCAACTGGCTAGTGTTAGAGTCAAGATATGAAACTAGGTCTCTCTTAAGTCCCGATCTAGCCCTCTTCTGTGATGCTTGAACTGCCTCCTTTCTCACAGCAATGAGTTAAAAAGACAAAATTCTGTACATATTTGTTACTTCCATAAATTTGTTATCTCACAGATGTGGTCACTCCTCCCCCAAGCAGCTTGGGACTCATCCAGATTTTCTCATTCTGTGTTACTCTTGTCCACAACCTTCTATAAATTCTCAGAAAGACGGCACGGGGCAATAGAGCAGAGGACTTGGAATCGAGACCTGGGTGTAAAGCTGAAATCTAAAATTCATTAACTAAGTGACCTATGGACAGGCCACTTAACCTCTCTCTGAGCCTTATTTGCCTTAGCTGAAAAATGGGGGTAATTCCTGTACTATCTCCACAGAGCAGTAGTTGGGGAAGAAAGTGCCATGTAAATGGTAAAGCTATAGAAATTTGAACTATTATTATAAGATCTACCCAGAGTTTGGGTGTGTGGGTGGTGGTGGGGGGGGACATTCTCCCTCTAGAGCTTTAAATATTCTGTGCATATCACATGAGCAACAGCATGGAATGGAGAAAAGACAAAAGAGTGCTGTATTTGGAGACAGAGGAGGACCTGAATACAAATTCTGGCGTTGCTCCTTACTCTCTCCGTGAATTTGGGCAAGTCATTTTTTGAGCCTCAGTTTCCTCATTGGTAAAAGGGGAGGTAAGATTAGAAGATCTCTGAGGTCCCCTCCATCTCTAAACCCATGATCCTTTGACCCCTGTTTCAGTCTTTACATGTCCTTACTGATACTAAAAATAAAAGATGTTAAATTTCTTTATTGCCAACAAAAACAACCAAAGAAAGATACAAAATAAGTTGTTAATGCTGCCCCTACCATGTTTTGTATTTACTTTGCATATAAATGGCAAGTGTTCACATGGTAGTCAAAAGAAGTGATACAGGGACACTCTGAAGGTCTCTCTTAAAACTTTGGAATTGATTATGTGACATGGGAGACACTGACGCAGCACTGCTCAGCATGGCATGCCCACATCAGTGCTATGCTCTGTGAGCAAAGCGGAATTGACACAGCTCAAAGGAAAAGCAGGATGTGCAAATTTGGAGTATCCACCCCAAATGTTCATACAGACCATTTGTGCTGACTTGGGGTAGAGCATTCCCAGCTCATATTGGTCTGATCAGCCACAATTGGGCATATTGAAACTTGACTATAGCATAGTGATGTCATTTTGGTCCTCTTTGAGAACAAAGGGCAATAACTAACCAATCACCCACTTTGAACTTATTTATTTGTGTATATTTTCTTTCTTTCCCTCCTGCAATACCACTGTCTCCTCCTCCCCCTTCCCAAGTAAAAGCTCTTTGAGGGGAGGGATATATCTACTTGTCTTTGAGCCCTCAATGCCTGTCATGTAGCATAGGATCATAGGCTTTAATATGAGGTTTAAAATCCCCCCCAAACCCTTAGTCTTAAGCAAGTTAACAATCAGCAAACAGGCGAAGAACCTGCTTTTCCTCTGGGGCCCCTTCTAGGCAAAGTTTTACCACTTTTGTCCTATTTTCCTTCTTTTTCCCTTTTTTTTCTTTCTTCCTTTCTTTTCTTTCATGTGCTAATATGCAGAGTGTGTTTAGTTCGGGATCTGTGGATTTTTGCATTAGCCTGTATAGGTCTTTCCCTATTTCTTTTTATGCTTCATATTTATCATGTTTATAACACCATAATATTCCTTCATATTAATGTGCCACATTTTTCTTTTCAGCTATTCTTCACAGGTTGGGTTCATGAGTTGTTTCCAGTTCTTGTTTTTGCCATTGCAAATAGGGCAGCTGTGAATTTTTTGTAGAGCTAGGTCCTTTTTTTTTTGGTTTATATGATATTTATGGGATAAAGTATTAGCAATGGAATCAGCAGAGCAAAAAGTGTGACCACTGTTTTTACTCTTATTACGTGTAGCCACATTGCTCTCCAAAAGATTTACATCCATTTGCAGTCCCACCAAGTGTTTCAAAGGATTGATTTCTCTCGGCCCCCCTTCTTAATATTATCATGTCTCTCAAACACGTTCCTATTGCTAATGAGCTGCAGTTTACCCACTAGCAATGTTGAGTCCACTGGGATCTCATCCAAGCAATGAATGAAGATGCATTTATTAAGTACTCAGTATGTGTCCAATACTGTATTAAGCTCTGGGGATACAGAAATGAAGCTGAGAACTGAGTGACTACACTCAAGGAGCTTATATTAGAATGGGAGAAGCATCCTTGTGGGGTTTTATTGGCAAATATGGCAGAGTGGTTTGGCATTTCTTTCTCCAGATCATTTTACAGATGGAGACATTGAGGGAAACTGGGTCTAGTGACATGCCTAGGGTCATTAAGTGTCTGAGGTCAGATTTGAACTCATGAAGATGAGTCTTCCTGACTCTAGGCCCAGCGTTCTATCCATTGTGCCCCAGCAACGCATATAGGTAGGTGGTTATGAGGGAGGAGCATTTTGATTTGGAAAACTACAGAGACAGTGAGTGGGGCTATATAGTATATTGGCAGGTCCTTTCAGGGAGCAAGGACCACATTGATTTGATGATGTTTCTGGAACTGGAAGGAGTGGTGAGGGAAGCAGGAGGTGGGGAAGTAGTGGCAAGGCAGCTGGTGAATTGAGGGAAGGGGAAAAGTAACTTGAGCCATGAGGAAGCTGGCCAGGTTTGGTGGCTGCCAGGTGACTCACTCCCTAATCAGTTCTGAGGGTGGGCAGAGTGAAAGTTCTAAAGATGAAAGGGTTAAGTTCTCCAGGAAACTTCCAGGTAGATCTTCTAGGCCAACCCTGGTTTTTTGCAGATGAGGAAACCGAGATCTCTTCAAGGCTGAGCTCAAATTCTTTCTCCTCTAAGAAAACTCTCCTGCTTCATTCCCCCAAGAATTTTTGCATTTATTTTGCATATACTTTGTTGATATGTGCACTTTTGTTCCTCCTTCCTTTCTCCCTCTCTCCACCCATATAATTTCTTTGAGAGCACAGATGAATGTACATGTCTTTGTGTCCCCAGTGTAGCATGGCATCTTAGACTTAGCAATAGACTCCATCTAAGTCCAGTCCGTCTCATTTTAAGATGAGGAAACTGAGGCGTCCGCAACTTGCCCAAGGTTGCTCATGGCAGATCTAGGATTTGCACTTGTGGCTATGCCTCCAAATTCATCTCTCTGCCCACTGCTGATTGAACTGAATTAAATCAAAGCGACTCCTAGGAGGTCACATGGGTGGTAAGGTAGGGCAGAGTTGGGATTTGAACCTAAATCCCTTCCTTGACTCTGAATTCACCACTTCCCCTTTTACTATAGGCTCATTCAGAGCCATCTCTTTTGACTGACAGGCCTCTTTTTCTGTAGGAGCCCTAGGTCTCCAGGCAATCAACACAATGTCAATTGTACCATAGCAACCAGGCCATAGTCTTTAAATGGGGAGAACAATTAGCACGTTAATTAGAGTCCTTCATAGTTCATTGTGAAGGTTGGTGATTTGTTGGCTTAAATAAGATCCTGTGTCTTGATTACCAAGGCCAGTGTGCGAACATGTATGCTAGAAAACGGCCAAGTGTGTTATTATCCACCCCCACCTTAGATTGAATCTCCCTAAGGGCAGCAGAGAACACTTAGTAAATCCATTCATTTGGCCCTATTTTTCTACTTTTGATGTCGAGCCTAATAATTTGTTTTAATTAAGATGTTCTACCATCATTAAAATCATTAGCGCCTTAGCTTTGGTGGCCATGTGCATGTATTTACCATCTGGACGCTCTGGAGAGAAAGAGTTGAGCTCAGCAGTTCAGTTTCAGGAGGTGCATTTAAACTGGAGTCTAGAGAAACCAAATGAGATGCCCAGGGGCTAATCCAGCTTTAGAATCAATAGTGGAATCCAGGTTTGCCTGAGTAGTAAGCACTGGAAGATTATGCAATAGTCACAAATTGAATTTTCTCTCTTTTTCCTGAAGTTCTCCATTTGGACACTTTTTCTCTATATTGCAAACTGATCCTTCACAGCTCACAAACAGCTTTTTCTCTTTAAGTTTACCTCTCTTTAAAAGGGAAACACACACACACACACACACACACACACACACACACACACACAACTAAAAGTTAGTGCCAGCACAAAGAAACTCCACAGTAAGACCAAGCCATCTTGGCTGTCCCTGGCCCGCAGACCATCTTGTGCACAATCTGGTTTCAGTCATCCTCAAATGAGTGTTGAAGATTCAATTGTTTTCTTCTAGGAAAAATAAGTAAGCAAGTTTATTTTCTCCTTCTTTCCAACAAATTTCTTCTGTGGGTAAAAGTAGCTTATGATTTTAGAATGTTGTCCTGGTCCAGAAAATTTTGCAATTCAATGACCTCATCTTCATGGATTCAGATTCTGTGGCCTTAAAAAAAGCATGTAAGATTAATTTGGGGGGATATTTGGAACAATTGATACTAATTAATCTCTTTTGATACTTCTTTGGTTCTCAACTTGTTCATTTAAAGGCATTTGTTTTATAACTGATTATTTTAAAACAGTTTCTTGGACAGCTTTCAGCACTTGGTATTTAAATAAGGTTTCATTTGGCCTTGTACTCTTTGAGTTATTATTTTTTGTGTTTCTTTATATTGTTCTAATGTTTCAGGGCTGTGGTGGTGGTTCTTTGCAAACACCATTTATCCAGTCAGCTCCTAATTGTTGAATCCCTGCACCCAGTTGGATTGGAGCCATGATCCCACTCCTCATGGCCAGGAAATCTGATGATATTTTCCCTCATACAGGGGAAGAGTGGTTTTTATAAATGTTCCCTTGGCTGCTAGAAGAGCTGGTAACCAGCAATTTTGGCACCTCAGGCAAACAGCACCCCCACTGAGGCAAACAGCATGAAATGTACCCCAAATCAACTTTGTAATTTATGCTGTGAAAATAATATAACAAGTAATTAAGACAAGCTCAATTAAGCAGGAAGGAAAATTAATTATTATAGTGGCTCACAGATGGGTCTTGCTAACCATCCATGCATATTTGGTAGCTTCTTATATTTTAATGAATTCTTTTTGCTAACTAGATGCTAACTAAATTGTTGTTTCTACTTGCTGAAGTATTGTAGGTGATATAAAGCCCCTCTGGATTTTGGCACCCTAGGACAAGGCCCTGGTGCCCAGCTCTGTTTATAGTTGACTTCTAGCATGGCCCCCATGGGATTTCTAGTGAGGAACTACTACCTTTTTTTGACATCTGTAAAATGCTTCCATTACTTCTATGCTAAGGAAGTTTGTCTTTTCCAGAGTTCAACAGTCCAGGCCCTTGACTCATTATTTTGCACTTTGTTCTGGTCCCTCCTAGTCATGCACATGAAACTAGGGTGGGTTTTCAACTGACTGCTCTGTGCTCTTAACTAAGCCTATCCTGAATGTAGGTGTATACCTGAGTGGAGGGGAGAAGGCTGGAGAGTTCTATCAGATCTTCTTGTCTCTTCACACCCAAATAACATATATTCTTCAGCTTGAATTCATTGCCTATAAAAGGATTTTAGCTCACAGACTATCCTTAAGTACATGAATAAATCCATGGTCCCATCCATTCAGTTACTTTATCCACTGGTGTAGGTGCCATTCTTTCTCATCCTGTGTAATTCTTGTTTGTGTTTTTTGTTTGTTTGTTTTTGTTTTTTGGAGACTGGTTCCCCTTATCTCACATATGTTGAGCAGTTGAGCATGGAAGCTTTGACCACCTCTGCTTCCAACCTGGACTGGTTTGCCCCTCCTTAGGCAGCCTGGTGTTACCCCTACTCCTGAGTGTGTGTGTGTGTGTGTGTGTGTGTATGGGGTGTCACCATATTGGTGCCAGCCTTACTAAAGACACCTAGTCTACTTTAGTCCTCCTGCAGCTCAGGATTGCAGAACTCAAGCAATCCATCAGCCTTGGCCTCCCCTAGTAGCAAGGATTATAAGCATCTGCTACCATGCCTGCCTCTTGTCTTTCTGTATATCCTCCATCGAGGATCTGGCTGTGTGTAGGAAGAATTTATTCATTTCTTTTAATATCTGTGTGGTAGAGATGTGCTACACAGGGCTGTCCATCTGGTGTCCCTAACTCTCACTATGTGACTGGCTTACTTCATTCTCTTTTCATGCAGATCATTGCTGATGTTTTTTATGCTAATTCTTATGCATAAATCATTATTGTTAATATGATGCAGCCTTCTTACACAGCCACCATGTGGCTCTTTGGAAATCTTAACAGTTTGATTACTCTGGGATCATTGTGTTTCATCATTCACAGCTATGTAACAGTACAATGGGAATATTGGTATAAGGCGAAGTTCTTTCATCAAAGGGGACAATTTGGGGTCATTGAAAATGCTATACAGCTTCCCTGGTGAGTCACAACTTAGTAAAATCTTCCTACTCAATTCTGGAACCTAGCCTATTGTCTTTCCCCAATGCTTATTGCAAATATATATATTGATAGTTTAATTTAATAGCATGACTGGGAAATTTTTTAAGCCACTTTATTTTTCTGTGTGGATGGTTAGAATGACTTCTTTTGAATTACAGTGGCTCTATGAAAGAATAAACCATATTATTTAAAATGTTGCTTTTTAGGGGTCAATATTCATGACCACTTTACATATATTTTCTGTTGTTGACATCAGGTAGGTGTGCTCAGGGTATTTATTCATATCCATTGAGCCCTTTGGCAGCCTAGGTACTCACAGAATTATGGTAGATTTTGTCAAACACTGGCTACTACAAAATGGTGATACTGACACCATTATCAAAGGTACTAGACCCATATCCTCAGTTGTTAATGCTTTCTTCTTCTGTAAGGTGGGGCTTATCATACCATGTACCTCCCAGCATCAATCTGAAGAAAAAATAAGGTAATATCTATAAAGCACTTGGTACAGTGCCTGGCACATAGTAGATGCTATTTAAATGCTAGTTATTATTGCTATTTTCTGATAGAAAGGAAATCGTCTATTCTTCTGGGGCAGGGATTCTGAAATCAAAATAGGATCACCTAAATTCACTTTGAGAAGGGGTTAAGATTAAAAAAAATCAGTGTTAAAGATCTGAGTATTTTAGGGCAAAGCATATATATATATATATATATATATATATATATATACTATATATGTCAATCAGTCAGTCAATGAACATTTATTAAGCACCTACTGTGTACCAGGCACTATGCTAAATGCTAAGGATACAAAATGAAACAAAAGACAGTCCAACTCATAATCTAATGGAGTGAATGGTGTGACATGGAAGCTCAAGAAAGCTAATGTGATTCTAGGGTATGTTAATAGAAGCAGAGTGTTCAGGGTGAGGGAGGTGATAGTTCTCCTGTTCTCTGATGAGCCCAGACAGTCTCTGCTTGAGGTGCTCCATTTTAGGAAGGATATTGACGAAATGGAAGTATATCCCAAGGAAGGTAAGCAGGGAGATCAGGAGATTGGTAACTGCCATATAAGGATCATTGGATGGAAATGAGGATGTTTCACTAGAGAAGAGAGGACTTAGGAAGAGATATTAGTAGTCTTCAGATATTTGAAGGGGTGGCATGTGGAAGAGGAACTAATCCCTCTCTTGCTCCACTTAGCCTCAGAGGTCAGGGTACAAATAAGTACCCTGAGCAGACCTACCTGATGTCAGCACCAGAAAGTGCATGTCATGGAAAGTCGTGGGTCATGGAAAGCAAGGTTTTAAATAATATGGTTTACTCTTTTATAGAGCCATTGTAACCCAAAAGAAGGTCATTCTACCCATCCACACAAAAAAATTAAAAGGTTGAAAAGAATATCCAGACATGAGATTGAATTAGTCCATTAATACATATAGCTATCTGCAATATAAGAGACAATGGAGTAGTGAATGGAAGGTATGGAGATTTAGGCTTGGCAGAAGGAAAAAATTCATGCCCATTAGACCTATCCAAAAATGGAAGGGGCCACCTAAGGGGGCAGTGGATTCCCCCATCCCCAGAGTTCTCCAAGTAGAGACTGGATAATCACATAGGTGATATTAAAGAGGGAATTCTTGGTCAGGAATTGATTGCACTGGATGGCCTCTGAGGTCTATTTCAACTCTGAGATTCAATGATTCTGTGAATCTTCCAATCTTTTCCTGTCTACTAGCTGATTCCCTAATGCCTACAAACATGCCCACTTCTCCATTCTCAAAAAACCTTCACTTGATCCTCCTATCCTTGCTATATCCTTTACCTCTCCTCCCTATCATGGCTAACTTCTTGAGAAGGCTGCCTACAATTAGTGCCCCTACTTCTTCTTTTTAACTCTGACCTTATTTGGCTGAAACTGTTCTCTCCAAAATTACCGATGATCTCTTGTCACATCTAACAGCCTTTTTTCAGTCCTCATCTTTCTTGACTTCTCTTCAGCTTTTGACACTATTAATATTCTCTTTAGGTTTTCATGACATTTATGTGGTTCTTTTTTAGTTCTTCTCCTATATGTCTGATTGTTCCTTCCTAGTCTCCTTTGCCATATCTTCACGCTTGTTAAGTGTGGATGTCCTACAAGGATCTGACCCAGGCCCTCTTGTCTTCTTGGTTTTTTCACTTGGTGATTTCATTAGTTTCTGTGCATTCAATTGTCATCTCTATGCTGATGCTTCTTGGATCTGTTGGTCCAACCCTAACCTATCTACTGACCTCCAGTCTTGCATCTCCAACTGCTTATTAGATGTTTCCAACTAGTTGTCCCATAGACATGATAAACTCAACATGTCAAAAACTGAAATTCTTATCTTTCTTCCTTAAACTTACTCCTCTTATGAACCTACTTATTATTGTGGAGGGTACCACCATCCTCCCAGTGACCCCAATTGGGAACTTGGGTATCATGCTCAACTCCTCACTCTCTACTCCCCACCCTAAGCCCCCATATTTGACCAATTGTCATGTTCTTTCTGCCTTTGTCACATTTTTTACCTCATTCTCTCCTCTGACAATGCCACCACTCTGGTTCAGGTCCTCATCTCCTCATGCCTGGCCTATTGGAATAGCCTGCTGATGGTTCTGCCTGCTTCAAGTCTCCCCCAACTTCAGTATATCTTCCACTCAGCTGTCAAATTGATATTCCTAAAATATGTCTGAATATGTCATTTCTCATTTGATAAATGCCAGTGGCTCCCATTTACCTCCCTGATCAAATCCAAAACCTCTACTTGGCTTTCAAAGCCCCTCATAATGTGATCCCTTCCTACCTTCCCAGTTTGCATACACTTTATTGCCCTCCATGTGTCCTCTGCCATTCAACAACACTACTTTCCTTGCCTTCCTCTCACATGACACTGCATCTTCCAACTCTGGGCATTGTGTGTTGTCTCCCCATTAGACTGTGAGCTCCTTGAGAACAAGGACTAGTTTTTACCTTTCATTGTGTCCTTAGCACAGTGCTTAACCTATAATAGATGCTTAATAAATGCTTATTGATTGACTGAATCTCTTATTTGCTAAATCTGATGGCTTATACTTAGTACCCTTCCTCAATGATTTATCTACAACACTCATCATGGTTGATGGTTTCTTCCTTCAGGCTTGTCCTTCAGTTTTGATAATACATTGGTCCTCTAGTTTGATTGTGCCTTCTTGATCTACTTTCCTGGTTCATTGTTCTTTCTACCTCCAGGGGTGGTATTCTCTATATTTGTCCTGGATCCTCTTTTCCTTTATCTTTATCCTTTCTTCCTTGGTCATCTCATCAACTTTCATTTGTCTGGTTCTCACTTCAAGGCCAATCACTCCGAGATCTATTTTTCCATCTTTAGTCTCTCTTCTGAGTTTCACCTTGACATTGCTGGGTCCCTGATGTTCATTTTCACCTGGATGTTCCATTGACATCTCAAACTGAACCTGTCCAAGGTGGACCTTATGTTTTTTCCTCTCAAGATGCTCTCCCTACCCCAAACCCCTATACCTGTTGATGTATCACTGATGCTTTCAGTCAGAAAGACTTACTGACTCTTCTTCCTTTCTTATCCACCTAGTCACTCACAATGTCTTATCAATTTTATCTCCATGGCATCTCCCACTTCCTCTAAGCTCTCTTGTTTCTCCTCGATGAATTGGTAAAGGTAGTATCAACATCATCGGGATTTGGGCACCTTGTGACTCACAGTGCCGACATATCCCTAGTTCAGGATCTCATCACATCTTGCCTAGACTGTTATCTCAGCCTCCTAACTTGCCTCCTTGCCCTTGGTCTCTGCCTCTTCCAGTCCTTCATGCCCCATAGCAGCCAAAGTAACACACCAGATGTTCAGCGCTGACTATCTTGCTTTCACTCAAAAACACTCTGTAGCTTCCTAGTGTTCTGTCCCTTAGCCATTAGCTTTGTGCTTAAGGATTTTCACAGTCTAGCTCC
Source organism: Phalanger gymnotis (assembly GCA_028646595.1). Lineage (NCBI taxonomy): Eukaryota > Metazoa > Chordata > Mammalia > Diprotodontia > Phalangeridae > Phalanger > Phalanger gymnotis. Next base: position 60,625,241 of record CM053625.1, read on the forward strand.
AATCTGTTCTAGCCTTGTTTGATCCTCATTATCCCCCTTTTATATATATTCTATATTCCAGCCAAACTGGCCAATTTAATTTTTTTCCTAAATCTGACCTGCCATCTCCAGCCTCCATGCATTCTATGAAGCCTGTACCCATAGCTGGAACACACACTTCCCTTATATCTATCTTTTGGGATCATATTTCTTTCAGGTCTGAGCTCAAGCAATTCCTTATCTGATCTCTGAGGTTGAAAGTGTTCCCACCCTCCTCAATATTCCTTGGAGCACTTTATTTCCCCCATTATTCTGAATGTTATGTAATACATTCAGTCACAAAGCAGGAACTGAAGGGGACCTCAGAGGCAATCCAGCCCGACTTTCTAATTTTACAGATGAAGAGACCGAGTCCCAGGAATGTTAAATGAATTGCCCCGATTTATACAGGTAGTGAGTGACAAGGCAAGGGTGTGAACGCCTGTGCTGAGACCTCTGATCTTGTGCTCTTTTGGCCATCCTACCCTTGCCTCCTTCTGGGTTCTTCATCACTATGTATCATTCTAGCAGCATACAAACCCCCAGAGGCTACCAAGGTCCACTGTTGTCTTGGAGCCTGGGAGCTCCATAACACCTTAGGCCCTTAGGAAAGGTTAGGGTTGGCCTATTGCTTTGCTTCATTTCCCCTCTCCAGTTCCTCAGAGCACAATGGCCTGCCCTGCAGAGCCATGGGAGAGAAAAGCCCTCCTCCCCCTTGGCCCCACCCATCTTGTTTCTTCGGGCAAACCACCCCATAAAATATTGGTTTCATTCAGGGGATATTTTGCCATCCCTGTATTGTTCAGGTTCAGTGGCTGTAGAATGTACACAGCTTCAGCTCTGGTCCGAACTGGTTCACGAGGTGTTTTTTGAAAAAATTTCTCTTGGGTTCACTGTTCAGTTCAAAAAGAAAAGAATGTTTCAGCAAATTAGTGTGGTTTGTTTCCAGTTATTGGTTTACAATTTGATTCAGTTAGCCTCTGATTTGAGCTGAATTTCTCCTGGTTCAGGAGGAGCATTGTTCATCTGTCAGGCAGCAGCCTCCGTGACTCTTCTGAGTGAAGCTCGAGCCTCCCTCAGAGCAGCGGCCGCTGGGAGACTTCCCAGAGCACAGAAGGACACACACACTGCTTGGCCTCACCTAATCTCCCTGACCTCATTCCTGAACGGGGGTTGGAGTTGGGATAATTGGGCTTCAGTGGGGGGTCACAGCCAAGCAGCACAAACAATGCACGAGGAAGAAACTAGTAGTCTGCCTCCTCTGGCCCTCGTTCCCTCTCCACAAACCTGTGGGGGCTGACAATCAGATTCAGCCATTCTTACTGGAATCTGAGATCGGTGAACAAACAAATAGATTGACACACGTGTTTTGAGGCACCATTGGGTTCATAAGATCATGGATTTAGACTTGAAAGGCACCTTAGAAGCCACTGAGTCAGATGCTCTGATTTTACAGATGAGGAAACTGAGGCTGAGAAAGGTTAAGTGACTTGGCCAGGGTCATGCAGTTAGTAGGTTTCCGAGGCAGGACTACGACTCGGGTCTTCCTGACTCCAAGTATAGCGTTCTATCTGTTGTGCTGCCTAATAATTAAGGCGAGGACCTCTGTATAAACTGTAAATACTGCAAAGAGGTAAGAGACAAGATATTAGGACATAACCAATAGAGACTTTAGGTACTGTTGGGCAATTCAGCAAACATTTATGAAGTCCTAGGCACTGGGGATAGAAAGATGAATGGTGATATTGTTTGCCCTCAAGGAGCTTACACTCTAACATGGAATGTACACAAATATACATACACATTGGATTGTGATAGTGGTAGAAGGGAGGCATAGACAAAGATTCTTTGTTGTTGTTGTGCAGTTCTTTTTCCATCATGTCCGATTCTTCGTGACCCCATTCGGGGTTTTCTTGGGGTGGTTTCCCATTTCCTTCTCTAGTTCATTTGATAGATGAGGAAACTGAGGCCAACAGAGTTAAATGACTTGCTCAGGGTCACACAGCTACTAAGTGTCTGAGGCCGGATTTGAACTCAGGAAGATGAGTCTTGCTGACTCCCCAGTCCAGCTCTCTATCCACTGCATCACTTAGGTGCCCCAGTAGAGATTCTAGATTATCCATCCCAATGAAGTTCAGTCTTATAAATAATGAAATTGGCTTTGAGGCCACATGTGGTCCTCTAAGTCCTCAAGTGCAGCTCTTTGACTAAATCCATACTTCACAGAACAAGAGGGCTGCACTTAAGGACCTAGAGGGTCATATATAGGCTCATGGCCCCAGGTTCCCCACCCCTGGTCTAAAGTCTCTTTTCTTTGTAGTGCAGTAGACAGGCTTCCAGTCCAGGGCTCTTTTCATTGTGATGATCGATCTTTATCAGTTGTCAAAGATCACTGGTAATTAGGATTCAGTTACTAAATTTCTGGCATCCATTTCCCTTCACATACTCTATTCTTGACAAACTGAGCTATCCCCCAAGCTCTCTGTCCTACCTCCTGTGTATTTATTCAAGGTGTCCCCATACCTGGAACACATTTCTTCCACATGTCTCTCTGTTGACATCTTTCTCTTCCTTCAAGGCACAGTTTAGACAAAGCTTTCTCTGACGGTCTACCTCTCATGAAAGTAATTTCTCTCTCTCTCTCTCTGTCTCTCTCTCTCCAAATTTTCTTAGAGTATTTATCTGGGTATCATAATATAGTAGAGAGACCCTTTGCCTTTGGAGTCACATAACCTGTGTTTAAACCTGACTTCTAACACATGAGACTTGAGCAATTTTGGGCAAGTAGCTTAACCTCCCTGGTCTCAGTTTCCTATCTGTAAAACAAGGGGGCTGGATTAGATGGCCTCTGAGATCCCTTTTAACTCTATATCTATAACCTATGGCCTCCTCTCTGCCCTTACAATGGTCTCCCTTGTAGAAGGTGCTGTGTGTGTATGTGTGTATCTAATTTCCTTATTAGATTATGAGTTTCTTTTGAGAAACTTATAAGAGTTCTTCACATTGTTATCCACAGCTGCCTATTAAGTAGATGCTTAATCACTGTTTATAGGTTGGAATTGAATTGTCTGAGGTAAATTAAAATCTCATTTTTCTTGGTGACCTATTATCGTGTACCACAGAAACAGAAAGTGGAGAAATAGAGTGACCAGTTGAGACCCTTTTGTTTCTGTAGAGAAATTTATTTAGTGGTATCAGTGGAAACATTTAAGCTATACAGAGATCCTCATCCAGGGTCTTGGGCTTCCCATGGTGTATATTGATATAACTCTGGGATTCCTGTTGAAATATTGGCATATATCATCATGGGACTGATTCAAGATGGGTTTGGGTTGCTGCCCATGAAGGTTCCAGGTCACTGGGCTTTGTTAACTGAACTGGCAGCTGCTGGACATTCCAAAGGCATTAGGAGGCAGCTTGAAAAGTGAAGGAGTCAAAGTATAACTTTCGGGCGGCCTCTGACTCTAGTGCCTAGACCTGGGTGCCATTGTTTCCCATGTCTTCCAGTCCTCTTCTCCTCTAGATGCCTAGGTTTTGTGTTTTCCTGGACACAAAGAAGAATTGGTTGTGATTTCATTTATTTTCTTTCATTCATTCATTCATCAAATATTTAAAGGGGCATTTCCTATGTGTAAGGCACTGGGCTGAATGAAGGGTAAATAGTGAAATTCCCTGCCCTCAGGAAGCTTACAGCGTAACAAATCTATCTCAGTGAGGATTATGTCCATTTTCAAATTCAAAATCATCCTTATTCATATTCATTATCTGCCTCAACCCCGGGGGCACACTTCCAGGTTCTCCTGGCATTTTTACCTTCATTCTCAAGGAAACTGAGCCCCAGACAGATAAGTAAAATGGCTCGTTAATAGTCACATAGGTAGTAAATCGACACTGGTGAGGCAGGATTCAAACCTAGATCTTTGCTAAGTCCAGAGCACTTTCGTTATTCCACACCTGCCTGATAACATCTCTTGCAAAACTTTGTGTGAGACAAAGAGTCATTTGCTTCTTCCTTGGTGTTTTCTTTATCCATATGCACCATACTGATGTTCTTGCAGATTGGAACGATTATTCTGGTTTTCAGAGCATGAGTCCAGCCTAACCCTTTGAAACTAAGTAAGTAGGTGATCTCTGTGGCATGGTACTGCATAGCATTTTGGTTATTCTTTCAGTTGGACCACACCCTGTCTCCTTAGTCGGGCTCTCTCCCTCTGGCTTTGTTAATTATCCTCATTCTTCAGCATGTGCTAGCCTCCTCATCATGGAGAGTAAGATTGAAGATCTCAACATTGAGGATACTACACTCACTGTTTGCACTTTTGTCCAGAAAGCCAGAATGTTGGCTTGTCCCATTGTGTTTTCATTTTCCTGTTGGCCATTTGTGCTATCATGACCTATAATCTGCCACCCTTGGCCCATGACTTATCTAGAATATCTTCCAAAGATAGGTCACCTCTATTGTATCTGATGAGAGGAGGTGTAGTGTTGAGGGAAGATCACTGGAATTAGCTTGGGAAGACCTAGTTTTACATTCTGGCTTTGCACCTTATAAGATGTGTGGCCTTGGGCATAAATTTATTTAACTTCTTTGAACCTCACTTGTGAAATAAAGATAATGATACTTAGACTAGATTCCTCACTGGGCTATTTATTATGAAGACAGAATTCTGCAAACCTTAAAGTACTAAAAAGTGTGAATTATTGTTATTATCTATCCCTCTTGACCTTCTAAGAAGTTTTTCTTTCATGGTTTGCTCCTATAGGGAATGGAGATTCTTTTTACTCTGTGTTGGGTACCTTCCTGTTTTATTACACAATATAGAAACATTTATTAAGCACCTGCTCCCTTTCAGTCTATGTAAAATATTTGTAGTTATGTACTATAGAACATTATAATTATATAATGCAATAATTATGCAATATTTGGAATTTGTATTATTTATATAAGTTTATATATGTATATTGATTTATATGTTTACATAAGAATTCATATATATTGGGGGGCGGAGCCAAGATGGCGGCCGGGAAGCAGTGACTGGCGTGAGCTCCCCACCAACTCCCTCCAAAAACCTATAAAAAATTGGCTCTGAACCAATTCTAGAGCTGCAGAACCCACAAAGTGGCAGAGGGAAGCAGGGCTCCAGCCCAGGATAGCCTGGATGGTCTCTAGGTAAGGTCTGTCCCGCACAGAGCTCCCAGCCCCCAGCTGAGGGGAG
>CM053625.1:60630974-60649130 GCA_028646595.1 Phalanger gymnotis
CTGTACTGAGTTTACAGTTTAGTAGAAAGTAAAGGTGTGGATAGGTGTAACACAAAGCATCAAATGAGAAGTCTTAGCAGGGGCCATTCTTCTTATGTGTAGGGAGCACCATGGAATTACATATATTCTGCCTTGGTACTTAATGGCTACCATTTTGTAAATCAGTGCCTTTTGGAATTGAAGAATTGAAGGTAACCAAGAGGTAGCTTATTTTTAGGTTGGATGGTTATCAAGGGAATGGGAGAAAAGCAAATGCCTTATCAGAGGGTTGGGATTCCTTATTTCAAGGTCCTTGTTGTTGGAGAAGACTGGAGGGACACTATAGATCCTCCTGAGGTTTAGATCAGTGACACCCAGTGCTGTAGCCCGTGAATTGCAACTGAGTAGTACCATGGATGAGATCATTACAACCACTGAGTCAGAGACAATAAGCAGACTTGAGGGGAGTGAGTATAGGGCTTCATCCACATGGGCCACGGTCATGAATGGTGGACCCCATAACACTGCCTGGGCCATGGAAGCAGCAGACCAAACTTATTATTCCTCTCTTTACCTTTCCTTGTGTGTGATACACATAGGCATTAACCCATGGCATTGTAGGTAAATAAGTCTTTATATAGTATCTACCATGTGCCAGGCACTATGCTAAGTACTTTTAACAAATGGTATCTAATTTGATTCTTAGGACAACCCTGCAAGGTAAGTGCTATTATTATCTCACCTTACTGTTGAAGAAATTGAGGCAAATGCAAGTTAAGTAACTTGCCCAGGGCCATGCAGCCAGTAAGTATCTGAGGCCAACTTTGAACTCATCTTCTTGTCTCCAGGCCTCACTCTCTATCCACTACACTATCAGCTGCCTGGGTGAGAGTAGTAAAGTTGGAGTCAGGAAGAACTGGGTTGGGATCCAGCCTCTGATGCTTACTGGCTAGGTCACTCTGAGCCTCAGTTTCCAAATCTGTAAAATGGGGATGAAATGATGTTGTCAGGATCAAAAAAGATAATAAAATACTATGCAAACCTTAAAGCCCTATATAAATGTCAATTTTACTATTAATATTATTATCATATATAGTCCCTCCTCATGCCATCAGTTAATTGATTGGCAAGCATTTATTAAGCACCTACTATGTGCCAGGCACTGTCTGAAGCACTGGGTATATACCAAGACAAAAATGAAGCAATCCTCTCTGTTTCCTCCCCTCAAAAACCTTCTGCCTATAGAGCCCTCCCAAAATGCAAGGGCCACTTCCTTCTCTCCCCTTCCCCCTCACCTTATCACACATATGCGTTATACCCTGAGGTTACTGCAGTACATTTTTTTTGGGTGAACTTCCCTCCCTGTGGAGCACAACTTCTCTTTATCTATTAGCCATAATTATAATCCATCTTGCTCTCATCTTTTTCCAAGTCCTCTTCCTCCTCCCTTCCAGGGGATGAGGCTGGTTTGCCCTGGGCTCAGATAACTAGTAACTAATCCCTGGAATGTTGCCACATTCCCTACCAAGCTTGGGTAGGGAATAGAAGAGCAGAGTTGATAGCTTTCTCTAAGCCTCTAGGTGTATCATCGGACTTCATTTTCATATGTCAGCCACTTGTTGGCCCAAGCCTGCCTCTCAGGCAAAGGCATCTGAGTCCTTTGGCTCTTGTTAATACATGCTGGAGGGCTTCTGTGTGGGGCTAGGCTAGACTGAGTAGCTCTCATTTGTCCAAATGAAAAAGGGTTAGGTCATCTTTACATGATTCTAGGTGATTCACTCTCTTCTCTCCCCATCTGCCTTCTCAAATGAATATTAAAACGCCCATAGCTTGGGTGAGGTCCTGCTAACATAGTTATCAGCCTGACTCAGTGTGGTACACTACAAAAGTCACTGGTTTTGGGGTCAGAGGACCTGAGTTCAAATTCCACCGATGACATACACATATAGGGTGTTCCTAAAATCTGGACACATAGGCAAAAATGTATATTTTCAAGAAATGAAATGAATGAAATTTTCAACAACATTTTATTTAATTGGAACGTTAACAAATAACTTCTTCAATATGATTTCTGTGATACAGAATATGATTTGTGATACAAAGGTTGATGCGCTTTGCAAGATTCAAGTGAACTCGATGCAGTAATGCCACAATGCCATCAATTTTAGCACATTCACTCTTTATGTATTTAATCAAGCATGTAATTTTCATTGAGTACACCTTCTCCTTTAGCATACCCCAGAAAAAGAAGTCAAAGGGGCTGTCTGTTAAAATTCTAAATATTTCAAAATATGCATTTTTGCCTATGTGTCCAGACTATAGGGACACCCTGTACTATCTGTGTGACCCTGGACAAGTGACTTGACTTCTGAGGCCCTTAGTTTCCTCATCTATAAAATGAGAGGGGTTGGACTAATTGGCCTCTGAGTTCCTTTCCAGCTCTAAATCTGGGAATCTATAAAACCCAAGTGAAGAGAAGAAGCAAGAAAGAGACCAAGTCCTTCTACCTAATTGGGATCCCACCAGGGACTGGGATAACACAGCTCAATCACAAAAAGCTTTAAACTGAGGCTCCCCTGGAACATGTTCAATAGAGTAGGATTGCTTCACAGGGGACCCCCCTGATGCCTTTTCTCCTCTCCTCCAACTGCCAAGAAAACTTGCCTCCAGGCCCATTCTGGAGAGCCCTTGACATGAGAGGCCTGTGGAAATCTCTGAGGCACTCTTCTGCTGCCTCTGAGGTCCACCCCACCAGAGGTGGAGTTCATACCAGAATGTAAACTCTTAAGGGCTTTGAAACCCAAGGGGATAGCAGGAGTCTTACGACATGGCCCAGAACTAAGTAACATACTGTCTGTATTCAGATGGGCCTCATTTTATGTAACAGATGAGGCCCTGAAGTAATGAATTTTTACTAACAGAAAATAAATTGCATTTATATACTGATTTCAGATTTGCAAAGTATTTCCTTTGTAACACTTGGACCATGCATCTATTACTATTCCCATCACACAGATAGCATTAACTGAGGCCCTGACTGGTGAACTGACTTCCCTGTGGTCATATAAATAGTAAATGTTTAAGGTTGGAATCGAAGCCAGGATTCCTGGCTCTGAGGTCATCACACTATTCTTTATTGTATCATCATCATCATCAACACAGGAAGCATTTATATATTGCTTTAAGCTTTGCAAAGTGCTTTACATATGTTGATTTTTTCATTGTTCCAGCAATCCCGGGAGATAGGTGCTATCATTATGTTCATTTTATAGAGGATGAAACTGAGGCTCAGAAAAATTAAGGGATTTGCCCAGGGTCACACAGTGAGGCAGGATTTGAACCCATGACTCCAAACCCTGTGCTCTGGCCACTTTGCCACCTTGCTGCCCTATTTATTAAACTTCTTAATTCATTTGGAATTTTATTTTGTTTTTACGTCATCTTTCTTTTCAAATATTTCCTTTACCCTATCCTTCCCAGTGACCTAACCTTAGTTACACAGAATTAAAGAGGAAGAAAAAGCCATTCAGAAAAAAATGATCACCATATTGACCAAGTTTGATCACATACTCAGCATTCCATGCCCTCTGTCCTTCCTTTTGGCAGGGCAGGGAGAGAGGTGTGGGTTTTCATCACTTTAGGGTTTTTTTTTGTTTTTGGAGAATGCTATAGTGAAATTTCTTTCTAAAGTTGGGAATGTTTTCGTAGATGCATATAAATGCTGTAATTGAGTGTCTTTGCTTACCTGCGATGATTTTTGATTAGTGAAGTATGTATATGTTATATATAATATTATAAAATAATATAATATAATATAAACCACATTATATCTATAACAATATATAATATATACTATGTTCCATCAGAACAAATTTATTTTCATATGTGATTTTCATCTATTGATTTTCACCATCCCTCTATCTCCCGGTCCTGTACTTTGTCCAATTTAACGTTCAATTACAACCAAATGAGAAAAGCAGTGTGATATGCTAATAATAGCTCATGCTGATGCTTTAAGGTTTACAAAGCGCTTTACATTCTGCATCTCATTTGATGCTTGCAACTACCTTGAGAGATAGTTGCCATTATTATCCCCATCTTACAGATGAGGAAACTGAGGCTCAGATCTTAATTAACTGACTTTTCTAGGCTCATGTAGCCAGTGAGTATTTATGGTAGGATTCAGATCTAGGTTTTCCAGTGTTCTACCCATTATGCAACACTGCTTTTAGGAGAAAGAATGGTGACTGGGGGAGTCGGAATGATGAATTCATATCCAGTGTTTGACTTGATTCTGGCAATGGCTGTCTGCCCTGGTCTCCACTGCCTTGCTCGGTGTAGGTGGCCACCACGGGGCAGTTGTGTGCTGCTTCTCGGTGTGAGGCAGGGCTCCCCAGGTGTGTGAGGCTGGTAATTGCCATGCAGGGTGAGGACTCCACAGGCAGCTGTTGGGAGTGTCAGCGACATGTAAAGTTCTTCAGCCCGGGCTACAGCTTTAATTAGATTGATGACTTGTTCTCTCAGTTCTCCAAAGCACATTATGGTCACTTTGACTGAGTTAAGGGGGATGGACAAGGATGGTGTGTATATGTAGTGGAAAGAACCTTGGGTTTGAATTCAGAGGATCTAGATTCAAATCCGGCCTCTGTTGCATACTAGCCATGGGTATCTGGGCCTGGTATCTGATCATTCTGTACCTTCTTCTGGAAAATGAGGGTAGTAACATTTGCACTGCTTACCTAATGGAGTTGTGAGGAAAGTGATTTCCTAAATCTTAAAGTGCTGTCTGTCTGTGAGATCAGATCTAGCCAAGACAGATTTGTAATGATTTTCCAATAGGGAACCATATTCTCTATTTCCTTTGCTCAGTTGTTTTTCAATCATGTCCGATTCTTCCTGACTCTATTTGGGGTTTTCTTGGGAGAGATCCTGGAGTGGTTTGCCATTTCCTTCTCCAGCTCATTTTACAGGTGGGGAAACTGAGATAAACAAGGTAAGTGACTTGCCCAGGGTCACACAGCTATCAAGTGTTTGAGGCCAGATTTGAACTAAGGAAGATGAGTCTTCCTGACTCCAGGCCAACACTCTATTCACTGTGCCACCTAGCTGCCTGCCTCTTTCCTTAGGCCTTTTAAACATGAGGTTAACTAGATTTTCCTAGGGCAGGAAGCTAACTTAATTAGCTCTCCCCTTGGGCTTGGCATAAATCTGGGAGAATCCAGGAAAGGGGCATAGGACATTCCTTCCTGTTCTCACATTCTTTGAGCACTTGATTCCCCTGACTTGAAAGGAAGAGCCAAGCTCTTGAGATCATTGACAAAATCCTTGCGATCCAATCCCAAAGGACAAGGAAGTTGAATAAGAAAAGCTGTTCTTAAGAAAAGAATAAAAGCTCTATAAACTCTTGTGAACATAATAGAGTGGAATAATTGCTGAAGTTCGGATTTGTGGGGCCTGGAAGGGGTGGTTGAGAGGTCACATAGTCCATTCTCCAGCCATTAGGTGTAATTAGGACTTAATTATCCTTGATAGAAAGTAGAAGCAACTGAGTGCAGAGGAGAAATGGCATCAATACCTCAGAGTGGTAATGTGTTCTACTTGACTGCCCTAGGGTTCTAGGATCTTGTCTAGACCTTTTTCCCATCAGAAACACCTCAGTGTGTGTACTGACTGAAGGAAAGAAGGTAAGCCACTCTGAGGAGCTATATTCTTGACTATACTTACTAGAACAGAGAAAATCTAGCTTGGCCCCTTCAGTGTCCAAGATCTCACAGCTAGCAAGGAACAGAACTGGTATTCAGTCTCACATTCTTTGACTCCTCAAGTCAACACTCTCTCCTCGGCACTAGCCTGCATCACTGTTTTCCTGCTCATGGCCTAACCATGGACCCTCCTTCTTAGCCAAAGCAGGAAAAGAAATGAACGTGCCGTCCATTGGGAGGGGAAGCTTAGACGTTGCCTTACTGAACCTAGGCTGCCAAGCATCTTACTCTGAAAAAGGAACAGATTTCACATGGACAACATGGAAGGACGACTTGTTCTCTCTGGAAAATTCTATTAAAAAGACCAACCCAGACATACTTTAATATTAATGGGAAATTCCTCCCGTTGTTTATGATATCATTTTAGACTTGTTCTTTAAAAAAGAGAGAGAGAGAAAGAAAAAAGAAAGAAAAGCCATTTGTTAGCTAAATGAAGGCCAGGCAATTATTTATAGTTACATTTGAGTGGCTTGTTTTAACGTGGAGCAACTGTCCGAGAAGACATCACTTTGACACTGGCAAGCACCAAGAATAAATTTATGAACGTCTTTTATAAGAATGAACAGCCTAGAAAAATAACCATGCAAACAATACCTGAACAAAGGAGGCCATATTCATCATTAGCAGAGGACAAGGACAGGTTCCAAGAGGATGGCCGAAAGCAGCCGCAAGCCGTGCTTGGTCGTTTTCCCTCTGGCTAGTGCCATTTCTTTGGGCACTCCCACAGTGGCAGGCGAGCATTGGTGCATTTCCACTGTCCCCACCAGTCTGATGGGTTTGGGCAACTAAATATCTCTGGATAAGGAGATCATTTGCTCCTTTAAAATGAGGAAAAAAAAACCCTCAAGGATCTCTGGGATGTTAGGCTGGTGTTTATATATCTACAGAATCAAAAAAAATCCCAATCTCAGAGCTGGAACAGACCTCAAACATCATTCTGGTCCAGTCGGTACTTGATAAAAAAAATCTCTGGAATATGTTCCTCAAGCCTTTGCCTGAAGACCTCCTGTGTGAGGGAAACTCTCTACCTTTCAAAGCAGCGCGTTCCATTTTTGGAGAGCTCTAATTGTTTGGAAGCTTTTCCTTTTAATGAGCTGAAATCTACCTCTCTGAAATTTCCATCCATTACTTTCATTTCTTGCCTCCTGTGGCCAAGCAAAACGTGTATAATCCTTCATCCTAATGGCAGTCGTTCAGATACTTGAACGGAGCTCTCATATCATGCCTAAGTCTTCTTTGCTTTAGGGCTAAACACTCCCGATATCTTCAACCGATTTTCGTAGGGTACAGTCTCTAGTCCCCACACTCACTATGACCAATCTCTGTAATAAGGCTAGTTTCCTGCTCCAAGGTGAACAAAGTTATCTAAGGCTCTTCTAGTACTTTGGGTCAATAGATCCAAGACGGACACATACTATGACAAAGTCAAATTACAAAAGTTTTGTAGCAGTTGCAAATGTAGCCCATTAATTAGCTGGATTTACTAACTTTAGGTCAATCTTTTTAGAGGAGTCTTTTATGAGTGAACTACTGTCCTAAAATGAACAGAGTCTCTTAGGACTAAATACTAAAATGGTTTTTGTTGTTGTCCTTCATTCTCCAAGAAGAACAATGACATCACGAGGGTGATGACTTGAATTTTTGCTTCTCTTCTTGGAATTAGGGCAACTTTTTTCCATTTCCAGCTCTGTCACAAACTTATTGTATGACCTCAGGTAAAGGTCATATGAGCTTTGAGTCTTATTTTTTCCTACTTGGAAAGTGAAAGAGATTGTACTAGACAACTTCTCAAGTTCCTCTTTGCTTTAAGATGCTTTGATCTGTGTCCCAGCATGTATATGATGGAGGCTAAGGACCTGACTGAGGTAGGTTCATGATTTGCAATTGAAAGCAGAGGTGGCTGAGTTGGAAAACAGAATATGACTATTTGAGGCTAGACAGGTAAGAAGAGAAAGCAATGTGTCCTCTTATCTCTCTGTCTTCGGTGGGAAAAAGATAGTTACTTAAGTCAATACCACTGCTAGAATTAAGACAAACTACATGGAAGCTCCAGTAATGAGACTTGCCAATCAAAAGAAATCTTCCACAAAATTGAACATCTCACAAAATCTATGCTACCTAATGTCAATGAAGAGAAAAGGTCTAAATGAATGGGGGCAGGGAGAGAAAGTTTTTCTTAGAAGGCAATACGAACCTTTCCCTCTGTTCAACTTCTCATCTCAGTCCTGGAGGAGTCATGGGGAGCTTGCCAGCTCTAGGGTCTGACACAGTAGAGAAAGGAGGTCATAAGTTTTTAGAGCTAGAAGGAAACTGAGATATCACATAATCGAACCCCCTCGTTTTCCAGGTGAGAAAACTAAGAATCAGTGAGATGATGATGGTTTGTGGAAGGTCATCTAATGAATTAGATAAAAAGATTATTTTTGTAAAGTGCTGCATAAACTTTAATGTGATATAGAAATTCTAGTTGTTATTATTATTATTGTTTGTCCCACTGCCAGTGAACGTGGCATAGTATATAAAGTGCTGGACTTAGAATCAGGAAGACCTGAGTTCAAATCTTGCCTCAGATACTTACAGCATGATCTTGGGAAAAAGATACTTAACTCAGTTTACTCATCTGTAAAATAGAGATAATAGCATCAGCCTCATAGGGTTAAAAATCTTAAGTACTTAATAAAACCATTATCATCATCACCATCAAATAGGCTTCAAATATGTCCCATTTTACCAATAAAAGACAGGAAACACTTCCAAAGAAAATCTTAGTTCAGAAGTATGCACCAAAGGCATTGAGCTCCTAAATGGTAACTGTCTACCATTGTGAAGCCTTGGAATTCTTTTTCACTCTTTCAGATATAGCCACTTGTAAATGGGCTTTTATCATTATGATTGTCATATTGGTATGATGAAGTCCTAACCTTATGCTTTACTAACATGTGGCCGTTGGATTGGTCAATGTGGCTTTGGGTTCTCTAAGGCCATGCCAGCAGAGTGTAATTTCTCACATATCCTATTAATCAAGAATGGTCTGATGTGTGTCACCTGAGAACCAGTCTAGCTAAGTTCAGAAAGGCCGGTCATCAGAGGGCTGATGGCTGATGGGTGATGGATGTTGTTACTGCCATTATGGTAGCTAGCCAAGACCATCTCCTAAGTCATGTAATCTACTGAGGGTCACTATCTAAATTTGTGGTGGGGGTAGGGGAGTGGTATGTTTACATTGACAAAGTGACAGATTCTTGAAGTGATAAAGTATGATTTGCAAAAGTTTTCTAAGAGGAAATGAATATAGCCAACAATGCACTGGACCTCACTTTTTCATAGCAACAGAGAACTTACTATGAGCAAGTCACTTAACCTCTCTGGGTCTCAGTTTCCTCAACTGTAAAAGTTAATGTTTGGTCTAGAAGACTTTGAAGGTCCCTTCTAGTTCTAAAAATCTGTGATCCTATGAATATTAGAGTTGGAAGGGACTCTACAAATCATCTGATCCTCCCTGAAGAGAAATAATTTGGTTAAAGTCACAAAGACACTCTGATCCTACCAGGGTCCCTCAGACCCCAGACAAACAGCACTTTGTACTATTTTTTGAAGTTGAGGGCTAGATAAACTTGAAGGCCTATAAAAATTATATTGAAGATATGGTAAGGAATTTGGGAAAAGAATTTATACATAAATTTTTGGGGTTTGTTTGGATCTTGTTAATAAGGATTAACATTGGTTTTAATTCAAAAGTGAATTGTATCCTTTTTCTTTTTTTAAACTAAATTTTTAAAAATTGTATTTTATTTTATGAAGATCCGAATTTTCTCCCTTCTACCTCTCCCCTCCCCCACTGAGGAGGCAAGAAACAAAAAACCCTTTTTACAAATATATGTGTGTATATATATATGTATATAATATATATATATAATCAATCAAAACTAATTCCCACAGTAGTCATGGACCAAAAAAGAGATACGCTTCACTCTGCACTCTAAGTCTATCACTTCTCTGTGGGTAGCATGTTTCATCATGAGTCTTCTGACTGGTCATTGTGGTGATCAGAGTTCCTAAGTCTTTCAAAACAGTTTGTCTTTTTAATATTGTTTTTATTCTTTAAGTTGTCTTCCTGGTTTTGCTCTCTTCACTCTGCATCAGAGAAAGAGACGGGTGATTGGATGTGAACATGAAAGAATTAGAGTCAGGAGCCCTGAATGGTAACATCTGAGCTCTAATCTTCCGAGGTGTCTGACATAAGGTAAGACAAATTCTCTGGGCATCCATGTCCTCATCTGGAAAGTGGCATTAAAAGTGATTGAACCACTCCCTGCTTCACAGAATTATTGTGGGGAGAACACTTGATAAACCTTAAAGCACTGTAGAAATAGAGATTGTCAGTATTATCATCCCAAAATGAAAGGATGCCATCATCTTGTGGTCTTTTTGATGTATCTTCATAAAATAGTACTCACCATTATTCCTTTAGTTATCCTTCTCTGGCTTTATTAGATTCATTTTCGTATGCACATATATGCATATATTGGTATATATATACATATACATGTATATATAAATAGAAAATATACATATGTGTATACATCCTATGTGCATAAACAACATACATAATACATATCTGTGTATATTAGTCCAATGGTACAGATACAGAGAAAGGAGAAGGACAAAAAAAGTTGGTTTGAATGTTCTAGTTTTGAATAATTTGCCACATTCTCTCTTGTTTTTGTAGTTGATGTTCAGTAAAACATGGGAGTTGGGATAGGGTACTTTGGAAAGAGCACTGGATTCAGAGCCAGATTGTTTACTCTGTGTGTAGTCTTGGGCAAATCACTTCACCTCTCTATAACTCAATTTCTTCATCTGTAAAATTGTGAGGTTGAACTGGATGGCCTCTAATGTCCCTCCTTTCTCAAATTCTGTGATAGCTAACATTTATATAGCACTTACTCTGTGCCAGGCACTGTGCTAAGCGCTACTCAAATATTATCTCATTTTATATACAACCCCGGGAGATAGATGTTATTATCATCCCTAATTTACAGATGAAGAAACTGAGGCAAACAGAGGTTAAGTGACTTGCTCAGTGTCACACAGCTGTTAAATGTCTGAGGTTGGATTTGAACTCAGGTCTTCCTGGCTCCAGACCTATTCCTTAGGCTGCCTTCCTGGCTCTGATCTTGTGCCTGGCTGTCCTCTTGGATCCTTGCCAGCTCTGATATTTTAGAATGAGAAGATTTAGAACCAGAAGGAACCTCAGAGATAATTTAGTCCAACCTCCTTGTTTTGCAGGTATGGAGAAAGGCTGAGGGAAGGGCATTGAATCATCTGGGGTCAAACAGATAGTAAGTGGGAAGTTCACAATATGGATGCAGGTCTGTGACTTCCAATCCAGGGTTTTTTTTCTCTCTCTGACAAACATTTTCTTGGACCTATTTATACAAAAATGTTTCTAAGCAGCATTTTATGTGGTGGCAAAGAATTGGAAATTGAGAAAATGCCCGTCAATTGGGGAATGGCTGGACAAGTTGCGGTATATGATTGTAATGGAATACTATTGTGCTATAAGAAATGATGAGCAGGTGGATTTCAGAAAAATCTGAGAAGACCTATATGAACTGATATAAAATGAAGTGAGCAGAACCAGGTGAATGTTAGAACACAGTAACAGCAGTGTTATAAAGATGATGAATTGTGGAAGACTTAGCTACTCTGAGCAATATGATGATCCAAGATAATTCCAAAGACAATTCCAAAAGACCCTTTGATGAAAAATGCTATCTACCATCAGAGAGAGAACTGACGAACTCTGAACACAAATTGAAGCATACTTTAAAAAATTTTCTTTATTTTTATTGTTTTATTTTGTTTGTGTTTTCTTTTGTAACATGTTTAATATGCAAATATAGTTTGCATGTCTTCACATGTGTAATTAATATCAAATTACTTGCCTTCTCAAGGAGGGGTAGAGGCGAGTGGGAAGAAATGTATTTGGAACTTAAAACAAAATTTTTAAAACTAATTGTTAAAATTTTTTAGGTGTAGTTGGGAAATATTTAACAAAATAAATAAAATAATTAAGAAAAGAAAAATGTTTTCTTAAAAGTTTTGTTTTGCTTTGTTTTGTTTATAGTACTGTTATTTCCCAATTATCTGTGTGCTCCCAGCATAGAACATTCATAATAGAGAGGTACAAGGATACAAAACAGATACATCGACCACGTCTGACAGCATCTGCCTCATTCTGTTCCCATAGTGAACCACAGGGTTCTTTCCAGGACACAATACTGCCTCTCTGACCTATGAGTCTGAGAGTGCTCCAAGGCTGAAGTGTCTCTGCCCCAGAATGAAAATCCTAATGAAAAAAATTGTCAAACTCACATTCGAATAGTGATGTATTACAAAGAACTTTCACAGAAGTTATCTATTTGATTCAGACAATAACCTTGTGAAGTAGGTAGGCAGGGACTATTATCCACAAAGGTGGAAATGGAATTTCAGAGAGATTAAGTGAATTATCTAAGAAAGTGAAGATTTGAACCCAAGACTTCTGATGTAATTCACTGTTTTTCTTGGAAAGCCATTCAGTTTTAAAGGTATTTTCCTATGTGTTTGCACATAGTTAAGTGCTTAATAAATGCTTATCATTCATTTATTCACTAATGAATGAAGTGCCCAAAATATCCCCAAGAAGCAGTGCTATGATGGGGCAAGAATTCTAGACTGGTTTCTGCCACCATGAGTGTGAGACCTTGAGAAGTTGTATTCCAGTGTCCTCATTTGTAAAAGGAATTGAACTCTATTATTTCTAAGGTTCTTTCAGCTCTGACATTCTGCATGATCTGAGATCCCTTCTACCTCTAATTTTCCATGCCATAAGGTTTCTTCTAGCTTTGATACTCTCTCTTTGATGCTTTAAGGTTCTCTTCAGCCTTACTATTGTGTTTTATAATCTAAAGTCCCTTTGGGCTCTGATATTCTATAATCTAAGATTTCTTTTGGCTCTAGTCTTCAATGCTTTAGAATATGTCTCTTTCAGCTCTGACATTTTTGTTCTATGTTCTGAGGTCCCTGGAAGGTGTGACATTCCATGGTCTGTTCTTTCAGGCCTTTTATAGCTTGGACATTCTAGTATTCTTTTTCGTTAACTATCTCAGGCCATCATATCCTTTGTAGGTAAAATGCAAATGGATAACAAATCACTTAAGGTCTCACAGACTTGTTTTCTTAACAGAACAAACTGTCGTTTGTTGAATCATTGAGGCTAATGGGATATCTTTGACACAAACATGTTGTCCCAACCAGATGGGAATATCATAGACCCAGTTCTGCTGAAGTAAAGTGATGCAGTCGGCAATGAAGTTGGAAAGATGATGTCATATGACATCTATATTTGTTTCTTCTCAGAGTCAGTCAGAAGGGTGGAGTGAATGATTCCCATCCGTCTGCTCAGTGATGCCAGGTGGGATCAAATTCATCATTTGGCTACAGACATTTTATATCCTCTCTTTTCAGCCAGATCTTCTTGACCAGACCCATTTTTATAGGTAAAGAAACTGAGGCAATTATTGGAAGTCAAGTGGCTTCACAGTGAAGCAAAGGGCTGAGCTGAAACTAGGAGAGACATTTCCGGACCTCTCCAAGTTGTATTTCAGGACAGAAAGAACAGCCATACCTACTCACGACTTTTCTCCTGGATTGAGTTTCATGTGAGAATTGACCATCTGGTCAAAAGTGGTGGCTGCCTGAAGGCTTTCCTTTATGTGTGTGTGTGTGTGGGGGGGACAGTGGTACTTTCTTTGATTTCTAATGACTCTCTGTGACGAATGAAGTATCTTCATTCTGAACTTCAGTGAAGACCCTCTTAAATAAAAATTCTAACAATCCCTCCATCCTTCTAAGCATGCTGAAGTAGCATAAGTATGCCCAGACACACAAAAGAGACAATGCGTTATGCTGGAAAGCACGTTGGGTTTGGACTAAGGAGATGTGAATTTGAATTCAGTTCCTACAACTTCCTACCTATGTGACCTAGTTCAAGTCATTCATCTACAAAGGTCTTGGTTCCTCATTTGTAAAATGGAGGATTAGAGTAGATACATTCTATCTCTAAATGTCTAAATCTATGATCCTTTTCTCTAGAAAGATGGCATATCATCTGTGAAAAATAGCAGCCAAAACCTATCACTTCTCTTGAGGAGTTGGTTTTTTTTTAATTTTCTGCTGGTTCTCATTGGTAATGGTTGGTGGCGTGGCTGAAGGCTATCTTGAAGGGACAGTTCTCACTCACTTCCTAAGGGACATCAATCAATAAACCATCTTTATTATCATTGGACAGGGCCACCTATCCTAACAGGGCTGCATCTCTTTCAAGTAAGGGAGTGAGATCCCTTGATTTTGAAGTCCTCTGCACTCTATTTAGTCTCTTCATATGGCAAAAAAGTGGAATAAATAAACTTTCACTAGCTACCACTATACAGGATTAATGTAAGTAAAATGCTTTATAAATCTTAAAGCTCTACAAAACTGTGTTATTATCAATAGTAGGTAGCTATAAGTAAAGGAGATTTTAAAAATTATCTAGTTTAATTCTCTGTCTAAAATGGAGGGGATGAAGTAAGGTAAAGGAGGTATGTTTATGGCGGGGTGCGATGGTTAGAAATCTGAAGTCTTCCCTTTTTGTATGGCATTTTTAAAAAAGAGACATAATATAGAAACATAGAATCCAGAGCTTCAAGGAACCTTAGAGATCATTTAATGACCAGGGCTTCTTAAACTTGTTCCACTCATGACCGCTACAGCGCTTCTTAAACTGTGGGTTGAGACCCCATGTCATGACCCAGAGTTTAGGAAGCTCTGAGCCCCTTCATTTAATAGACGTGAAGACTGAAGCCCACCAGGTAATGTGACCGAGATCATAAAAATCAATAAATTGTGAGTTGGGGTTGGTTTTCTGACTTCACCTCAGGTGCTCTTCCCCGTACACCTTATTAGCCTCTGTTTGGAATGAATAGACAAACTCACCTTTGCGGCACAGTTTCTAGTAATGGTAATAGCTTTTATGGGACTATCCACAATAGCCTTCTGATTTATCTTCGTGGGAATCTGGGATTTTCAGACACAAGTTTTTGCTAAAATGGTAGGCACAGTGGAGGCAGGGGGTGGTACCAGTAATCCCTATTATAGCAGAGGTCGAAGCTTAGGAGTCATGAGCCAATCAAGTGATTGAACTAAATCTGGCATCAGGGTAGTGAGCTGGGAGGGGTTAAGGGGAAGTTGGCAACCAGGCTACCCGGGACAAAACAGACCAGGCCAGAAATGGAGCAGGTCAAAGCTTCTTTGCCATCCATAATGGGACTGGGCCATGAGTGGCTGCTGGTGAGATAGGGAGTTGTTGCTGTTCAGCTATTTCAGGAGTGTCTGAGTCTTTGTTACCCCATTTGGGGTTTTCTTGGCAGAGATACTGGAGGGGTTTGCCATTTCCTTCTCCAGGTCATTTTATAGATGAAGAAACTGAGGCAAACAGGGCTAAATGACTTGCTCAGGGTCACACAGCTAGTGAAAGTCTGAATCAGCCAGATTCGAAATCAAAAAGATGAGTTTTTCTGACTCTAGGCCTGGCATTCTATCCACTGTGCCACCTACCTGCCCTCATAAAGGGACACTCAGTCTAAAAAATTAGTTAGACTCCTAGAAAACATGCTTAATGGGTTGGCTTACAAGATCCCTATAGCAGCTGGCAGGTGGGATGGTTTTGAGGAAAGAGCACTGCATCTGGATTTCAGAGTACTGAGTTAAAATTCTTCTTAATAGAAGGCTTATAACATATGCAATGTCAGGTGCCTCAGTTTCCCCATCTATAAAAATAAGGGGTTAGGTGAGGTGACTTCTTGGGGTCTTTCTGGTTCTGTATTTATCACTGCGCCTCCCTACCCCAACGAATTAAAATGATAACATAAAAAATTCTTTAATGTCCGATCTTTTGGGAATAATTGCTTACGTAAATATATAAAAGGTAAAGCTTCCTTGCATTATCATACAGACCAGAATTGACATGAGGAGTTTGATCCTGATCCGTCAAGTACTGGTAGAATTCTCTGAACCTCAGCGATTGTACCCGAACCATCCCTGAAAGAATGCCGCAAACCGTCCAGCAGGCTTTATCCGGTTCCCTGATTTGCCTACAGTCTTCCCTGGGTAGGCTTGGATTTACATTTACATGGCACTTTCCTAATAACACCCCCTGGTGTTAGGTAGGTATTGCACATAGTATTTTCCCCATTTTCAAGTGAGGAAACTGGGGCTCCAAGAGCTGAAGTAACATGGCTAGGGTCACAAAGGTGACAAAAATGATAGTTAGGATTTAAACCCAGATCTCCTGACTCTACAGGCACTGTGGCTTTCTACTATACCTTGTTGCCTCTGAGGAAAAGCTCCATAACTGTAGGCCTGTTGCCATTTCTATTGTTGTTCTGGACTTGTGATTTTAATCGTTGTATGGGAACTCCCATTATGGAAACATCTTCCACTGATGCAGATTTGCAGCTCACTTATAATTTAGAGACTTAGAGGGCCACATGAGGCATTAAGTGTTTTATCCATAGCCGCATAGCCAACATTCTGGCAGAGGAAGACTGGAACCTGAGACTCCAAGAATGGCTCCCTATTCACTACTCCTGGCTTCCTCTCAAGTCTTCTATAACTATCTCTCTTTTTTGGAGGCAAACAGGATTAAATGACTTGCCCAGAGGTCACACAGCTAGTAAGTATCTGAGGCAGGATTTGAACTCAGATCCTCTCGATTCCAGGGGCCAGTGCTCTATCCACTGTGCCACCTACCTGCCCCTGAAACTATCTCTTGAAGTTTAAATTTCTTCTGAGGCCCTGGGTCACAATCATTTCCACTTCCAATTTGAGGTTTTCTAACCTCTTTTGTTTTCATTAACTGTACAATTAGCCACCAGTCCAGCTGTCTTCCCTTAGCTCTTATGTTCACAGCAGCCTGCTTTAGGATTTTTCTATCAAGCCTGGAAATGCTTTCATGATTCCTGGGTCCTTAACAATCTGGATTTGGGTTCTTTAAATACCTTCCCCTCCTACGGGACTGCCTGTTTGTTTCCCTTTCTGTCCAGGGTCGGGTGTCTGTCTCGTTCTGTGTGTATCTGTTAGTGTGTCTTATTGTTCTGTTTCTCTCTTTGTTTTCCTTTGTGTCTGTCTTCTACCCCTTTTCCCTCTCTGCTTCTCTTCTCTTCTGTTCGGTTGCACAGGGGAAGGAGGGCCAGCAGGCACAGAGAAGTTTTTCTTGGTTTGTTTTTAAATTTCACATTACTGATGGGTGTTCCTTTTTTTTCCATTTCGGAAATTTGGTCACTCTTGCCCAACCAGATCAGACCATTGGCACATCCAGTCATTTCTGGTGCCTTAGAAAGAGGCCAATATCTGAGAGACTTAAGTCTCGTGTACTAAACACTGGACCAGCAGTCAGGAAACCTGAATTCTGGTCCCAGTTCCACCACTGAATTGCTTAACCTCTCTTCTTCTCCAAATGAGGAGGAGGGAACTCTGTCTCATCAGAGGATATCTATGGACTGTATGTCTTTGGTACAGTACCACAAACACACTTGGTAAAAGTACACAAAACATTTTCTGTGTCTTAGAGGACTTGTAGTTGTAAATATACACCTTTGTTGTTTATCCATGTGGAAAACCCAGGAGGACATAAAGACCCAGATGGCATGGGGGTTCATGCCAATAATCAAATGTAAATACGGTCTACGTTGGATTCTACTTACTGGTTGCGTGATCTTGAACAAATCACTCCCCATGCCCTGCACTCTAAGCCTCAGTTTTCTCCTAGGTGAAATGAGGTCTTTAGACCCACTAATCTATAATGTCTCTTCTAATTCTGCCATTTTGTTTTCCCCTGCTAATAGATTTTTCTCTTTTATGGGTCAATACATACATGACTGAAAAAGGGGTGTTCTGAACTAGTCCCCTGGTGGTAGTTTAGGTTCAATATTGGAATAAACTGATACCTTCATAAGTTGTCAATAATTAACAAAAAGAGACTTAGCCATAGGAGGAGAAGAATATTCAAAAGGATAGAAATGGAGGACAGGCATCTCAAGTTGATTCAGCTGGGTGAAGCTTCATTGCTTGGTGATCTACCAGCCAATTGTCAAAGAACACCTAGAATTCCTCATGACTACTTTGTACTCAGGGGACTAGGAAAGTGATGGTAGCAATTTGAACCTTTAGAGCCCTGAAGTGACTAAGTTTTGAGGAGGGTTCTTTTCTCCCTTCCTTCCCTCCTTCCTTCCTTCCTTCCTTCCTTCCTTCCTTCCTTCCTTCCTTCCTTCCTTCCTTCCTTCCTTCCTTCCTTCCTTCCTTCCTTCCTTCCTTCCTTCCTTCCTTCCTT
>CM053625.1:60649630-60668833 GCA_028646595.1 Phalanger gymnotis
AAATTAAGGGATGAGAGAGGAATATATTGAGAGAAGAAGAAAGGGAGAAATAGAATGGGGTAAATTATCTTGCATAAAAGTAGCAAGAAAAATAAGTTCTGTTGGGAGGGAAGAGGGGGCAGGCAAGGGGGAATGAATGAATCTTGCTCTCATTGGATTTGACCTGACGAGGGAATAACATACACACTCAATTGGGTATCTTACCCCACAGGAAAGAAGGAGGAAGGAGATAAAAAAGGGAAGAGCGATGGAAGCGGGGCAGATAGGGGGAGGAGGTAATCAAAAGCAAACACTTTTGAAAAGGGCCAGGGTCAAGGGAGAAAATTGGGTAAAAGGGGATAGGATAGGAAGGAGCAAAATATAGTCTCACAACATAAGTATTGTGGAAGGGTTTTGCATAATGATACACATGTGGCCTATGTTGAATTGATTGCCTTCTTAGGGAGGGTGGGTGGGGAGGGAAGAGGGGAGAGAATTTGGAACTCAAAGTTTTAAAATATATTTAAAAAAAGTTTTTGCAAGCACCTAGGAAATAAGATATACAGGCAATGGTGCATAAACAATGTATCTTGCCCTACAAGAAAGTAAGGGAAAAGAGGATGGGCGGGAGTGGGGTGACAGAAGGGAGGAATGACTGGAGAATGGGGCAATCAGAATATATGCCATCTTGGAGTGGGGGGGGAGGGTAGAAATGGGGAGAAATTTTGTAATTCAAACTCTTGTGAAAATGCTAAAAACTAAAAGTATTAAACAAATAAGTAAAAGAAAAAGAAAAAAAAAAGATGAACATGTGATTTGGCTCTCTAAATGATTTTTGACCTTGGGCATTTTCACAAAAAGCAAGAACACTGTTCCACACTCTGGAAGAAGACCCCATAGTAGCAGATGACAACTCCAGCAGATGGTAGTAGCTTCTCAGTGAAGTAATGAATGACATCTTTGGGGATAAAAAGGAATGGTAATAGGGTATCAGGGAGTAGAGTTGCAGTAGTAAGGGTAGCTCCAGTTCCATGCCAAGGGAGTTGGGAGAGGGAGAGCTGAGAAGCAGTGAGACATAGCTGGTTGCCAGGAGACATAGAGATGAATGGTTTTCCAGCCAAGATGAATCTTCCCTCATATAGGAGCATGAAGTTTCCCGGAAGTGTTCTTTCACTCATTGTTGTGGGAGTCTGTGGGAGATTGTACCTCTTCATGTGTACAGGAGGTGAATGCTAAGAATTATCCTACTACTCGATTCTCTCTAGTTGTTTATTTTGCTATTCTGTCCTAATTAATAATTTGGCTATTTGATTTAATGGTTCCCACCTGGTCAATTGTTAGCAAATCTACCAAATGCGGGCTTGAGCTGCTGTTGTACAATTATGGTTACTTAAACCACCCTCTCACTGAACTTGGGGCAAAAAGGGGGCTCCAGAGTACATGGCTATTTGTATGCAGCTCTTTCAACTCCAATTAAGTTATAAGCTCCTCAAGAGGAAGGTTTGTGTTATATCTGTTTTTGTATCTTACTGGATAGTACAGTGTTTTGCTTACTGTACAAATTTAATGAATTTATGTTTCCGGGAATGAAGCTTTTAAAGTAGTACATTGGCCTATAGTGATCTGTCCTTCCTCTGAACTCATAGCATTGATTATGCCACTCACTGGACATTTAACTCTGTGCTGCCATATGAACATCTCAAGTCACTTCTCTTTGGGCCTTGATAGCTTTATCTAAAAGAAAAAGTGAAAAGGTTGGATTAAATGGCCATGTAAGTCCCTTCCAGCCCTCTGTGTATGATCCTCTGATTTCTTGTTATTTAACTATTAATCTTTTTCTTCTGTTGTGTCCATCAAGAAATCTTATCATGGGATCATAGATTTTGAGTTGGAAGGAACCTTGGAAGTCATTTAGTCCAACCTCCTCATCTAATAGAAGGGAAAACTGACATCCACAGGTGAAATGACTGACCCAACGCCACAGAGTACATAGGGGAGCCAGGATTTGAACCCAGGCCCTCAGACTCCAAAACCATAAGTCTTTCCACTCTTGTCTGATCTTATCATTTGTATGGGAGACACTTTGTTGGAGCAGAGTCTATAAGTTATATTTTGTTTCACTTAAATAAATGCTTTAAAAATAGTCAACAAACAAGCACGAAGGGATCTTCTATTTTCTGCATAATGCTTTCGGTGATCTCAATTTTATCACTAAAAAAAAATCTTTTTAGCACCAATATTTTTCTAGGGCTGCTATAAGGCTGCAATTCATGGATTACCACAATCTCCAAAGACTCCAAATTGTGAGTTGCTGAACAGTTAATGGAGAATTGTGTGGTAGGCATCAGTAGGCTGCAGCATATTACCAATGAAGACTCATGTACATGAACTAGCATCAGAGACATCCTTAAAGAAGTATATGACTGGAAAAGTTATAAGAGGTATATGATACTGGAAAAGTATCAGTCATGAAGCAAGAATGAAGGGTAACAGATTGACAGCTTTCATGTTGAACTATTCTTTACATAATGTTAAAAGAAGGAGACAGCTTGGTGCTATGGAAAATGCCCTGATGGAGCCGTGAAATGACAGTCATTCTGAAAAACAGTTTGGAACTATGCTGCCAAAGCTTTTAAACTGTGCATATACCCTCTGACTCAGCAATACCACTACTAGGTCTATAGTAGTGATCAAAGAAAGAGGAAAAGGACTCATATCTTAAAAATATTTCTAGCAGCTCTTTCCATGGTGGAAAAAAATTGAAAATTGAGGGGTACCTGTCAATTGGGGAATGGCTGAACAAATTATGATATTTGTATGTGATGGAATATTATTTTGCTATGAGAAATTATGAAGGGGATGGTTAGAAAAACCTGAAAAAGCTTGTAAGAACTGATGCAAAATGAAGTAAGCAGAATCAGGAGAACAATTTATGCAATAGCAACAATACTGCAAAGATAAATAACTTTGAAAGACTTAGAAACTCTGATCAACACAATGGAGCCAGCCACAGTTCCAGAGGACTCATGATGAAACATATTATCCACCTCCAATTAGAGGTGATGGAAGCATTTCTCTCTTTCTTTTTTTTTGAACATAATGTGAGAGTTTGTTTGCAAACAAATAATATTGAACAAAAAAGAAAAAAGAAAGTTCCCTGAACTTGGAATCATAAGACCTGAGTTTGAATCCTGTGACTCTATGACTTATTACCCCTGTGGCTTTGAACAATACATTGAAACTCTCTAGGCCTCAGTGTCTTCATCTGTAAAAGGAGGGGTTCTAAGTGACTTCTAAGTTAGGTTCCAGCTCTACATCTCTTTACATCTACGATTCCATGATCTAGAGACAGGTTCTCAACACTTTAATGGATTTAGTGGGGGTGGGGATGGTGAGGATAGGAGGGAGGGAGTCTATGATGGAAGCATCTGTGGGAGGACATGGACAAAATTCGCAGAAGGTGGTAAAGAATTGGTGGGTTATAATCTGTGCTAAGAGAGTGATTGCTCACATCAATGAGATCATAGATTCATTGATGTGTTATTCTTTAACTTTACATATGTTCCTGCCTTGTCTCTCTTACTGGACTCAATTTTGCTCACCTTTGTATCCACCATACTGCTTAGAACAGTTCCTTGTATATAGCAAGTGCTCAATGAACATTGATTATCGCTTGTTGTTCAGTCATTTCAGTTGTGTCTGACTCTTTGTGACCCCATTTTGGGGTTTCCTTGGCGACAATCTCAAGTGGCTTGCCATTTCTTTCTCCAGCTCATTTTATAGATGAGGAAACTAAGGCAAACAGGGTTACGCAACTAGTAAGTGTCTGAGGCCAGATTTGAACTCATGAAGATGAGTCTTTCTGACTCTAGGCCCAGAACCCTATCCACTCTACCACCTAGCTGCCCATAGCTGTGAACTGGTCTAGTTATTCTGAAAAATGATTTGGACCTGTTGTCTCTCCCAATTTCATTTTAAAAGGGAATTTCTGGAGCTAGGAAAGTTATAGAATCACAGACTTTCAAGAGGGCCCTCAAGAGGGCATCTAGTCCAGAGCTTTTTAAACTATGGGTCACAACCCCATATGGAGTTGTGAAAAATTTGGCAACAGTAAAAGTTTTCTGAATATGCAACAACCAAAAATTAATTCAAAATCAAATGGATCCAAGGTGTTTCTGGCAGCACTTGCCCATGTTGCATCGTACAACTTCATGGTGGCCTTGGTTCAGAACACAAATCATGCACACTGTGCACTACGCATACCCTCAGGCCATGTGACTCCAATGAATGCTGCTGAAACTGGGAAAGGGGTCTCCAGGGGAAAAAGTTTAAGAAGCCTTGAATTCTAGTCCAACGTATAGATAAACAAGAATCCCCTTTGATACCCTGATAAAAGGTCGTTCAGACTCCACCCAAAGATCCCCAAAGAAGGGCAGCTGCTAACACTCTTGGTAGACAGCCCCACTTTTCCTAATTGTTAGGAATTTTCTCCTCATATCAAACTTAACTTCCACCCTTTGTTCCTAATTTTTCCCTGTAGGACCAAGTGGAGCAAGTCTAATCCCTCTTAACTTTTCAAATATTTGAAGGCAATGATCACATTTCTCCTTTTCTTCAAGGTAACTATCTCCAGTTCCTTCAACTGGTCCTCCAGTGGTATCTTTGCAAAATTCCTTACCATTCTGAATGGAGTTTTTCAACATTCTTCCTAAGATGTGGCACCTAGAACTCAACATAGTATTTCAGATGAGGTGTGGTAGGACATGGTGTGGTGGACCTATCATCTTTCTTATTCCGGAGGCTGTGCTTCCTTTTTAGCCTAAGAATATGTCAGCTTTTTTAGCTAATTCATGCCATGTTGAACTGTGTATTTCATATTGAGATTCTAGTCCACTAAAACCCCCATGTTTGTTGTTGTGGTTGTTATGACTTCTAGGTGGTGTCCAGGAGTAGAGTCAGGAAGACCTGAGTTCAAATCTGGCCTTAGACACTCTCTAGCTGTGTTGCCCTGGGCAAGTCACTTAATCTCTTCTTGCCTCACTTTCCTCCTCTGTAAAATGGGGATAATAGTAGCACCTGTCTTGCAGAGTTGTTGTGAAGGTCAAATGAGATAATAATTATAAAGCATGTAACACAGTGCCTGGAACATAGCTAGGTGCTGTTTAAATATTAGCTTTCTCTCTCTCTCTGAAATTTTATATATATTATTATATATTATCCACATATAATATATAGTATATTATTATAATTATTACACTAATGATAATACTGTGTAATATATTGTTATAATCATTACACTAATTATAGTGATATAATACATTATTATAATCATTATACTATTATAATGATATATAATATATTATTATAATCATTACACTAATTATAATGATATATAATATATTATTATAATCATTACACTAATTATAATGATATATAATATATTATAATCATTACACTAATTATAATGATATGTAATGCATTATTATAATCATTACACTAATTATAATACATATAATTATTATACTAATTATAATAATATATAGCACATATACTATTATTTTTATTTTTTAAGAGAAATTGTTGTGGCAATTCTTTACCCATCTTGTGCAGTTGATTTTTTGTACCCATATGTAGAAATTGACATTCATTCATAGAACATCTCAGCCTAATGATAGTCCTTGAAGGCTTTTTGCATCTTGCCTTTGTCATTTAATATGCTAGTTTTCCCATCCAGCTTTGGATCATCTGGAAAGTTGATAATGATGACATTTTTGCCTTCAAAGTCATTGCTAAAAATGTGGGAGTGCTCATGAGCTTCTCTTCCTGAGGCCATACTAGCTCATGGTGGTGACTACTGCCCTCCTTTCTTAACCCAAAGGAAGGAATCCCAAATTGTGGCAATTTCAGGGATTGTGGTAAGCCAGTGGGGGAAATGCTTTTGGGAAGGGAGGGGCCTTTTAGTTACCCTTCGTGAATCATACCCCATAAGCTACAGTCTGCTTTGCCTAGGCATAGGGCTTATCCTTTTCCGTTGTGGGGCAGTTTACATGAATGAAAAGACCTGTAACTCTGAAGTTCAAATCCAGGATCTTACACACACTAATTGTACTGCGTCCTGAAAGTTTTAGTGCAGTTTTAAAGCTACACTGCTCTGTATGGTTGAAGTAACTGCTAGAGCCAGTTTTAGAGCTAAACTACGCCAACACTTTTGGGACATCCAGTATGATTGTGGGCAAGTTACTTTAACACTCCTAGTCCCAATAGACCATTAGACTTGGAGTCAGAAAGACCTGAGTTCAAAATCTATCTGAGATACTCACTAGCCGGGAAACCCTGGACAAGTCACTTAACCTCTGTCTGCCACAGTTTCCTCATCTGTAAAATGGAGATGATAGTTATGCCTCCCTCTTGGGATTATTGTGAGGATCAAATGAAATAACATTTGAAAAACACTTTATAATTCTTAATTCTATTTAAATGTAAGCTATTATTGGGGCAGCTAGGTGGTGAGTGAGTAGAGCACCCTCCCTGGAATCAGGAGGACCTGAGTTCAAATCTAGCCTCAGACACTTGACACTTACCAGCTGTGTGACCTTGGGCAAGTCACTTAACCCCAATTGCCCTGCCTTCCCCTCTCCAAAAACAAACAAAAAAACTATATATAAATGTAAGTATTATTATCTGTAAAATGGGGATAATAATAACTTGGATTATCTGCCTCACAGGGTTGTGGGGGAAGAACTTTATAAACCTTAAAATGCTATATCAATATGAGATTTTTATTTTCTTTATTAAATGAAACTATTTCATTATAAGGGCATATTTAAATTTCACTGGCTCAAAAGTGAAAATGGTGTTGTGAATAGAACTCTAGCCTCTTCCAGGAGGCCTATGTTCTAGCCTTGGCCTGGAGGCTAACTAACATTTATGACCTTGGACAGGTCACTTTCTGTCCAGACACTAACATTCCCTAAGCTGTAAAGCGAGGGTGGTTGGCCTCAGTCAGCTGTGGAGCTTCTGCTACCTCTAAGACCCTGTGATCAGAACGAAGGGACAGTGACAGATGGGCAGCTGTTGGTGACCTCTTCTGTAACTTTGCCAAATTTTCCC
Organism: Phalanger gymnotis; assembly: GCA_028646595.1. NCBI lineage: Eukaryota > Metazoa > Chordata > Mammalia > Diprotodontia > Phalangeridae > Phalanger > Phalanger gymnotis. The sequence goes on from CM053625.1 coordinate 60,656,720, forward strand.
CAGGGGACCATTTCGTGCTGAAAGTTGATTGTTGCTGCTTTGGGGTTTGCCAAGCCTGATACTTCTTGCTCACATTTAGTGTATTTTAAAAGCAAGTAGGTATTCATTTAAACCTTTTGTTCTCTGCCACTTTGAAAGGATCTAAGAAAGATAGCACTGACTCTTATGTTCTTCCTAAAACAGAGAAGGGAATTAGTTGAAGAAATAAATAGAGACTATATCCATGAAGCATCTGCTAGGACCAGAAATAATCCCATGCTTCAGATTTATATAGCAAATTGTAGGTCTCTGCCCTCCCTACCCTCTGACTGCTCCCTGCCCTATTTTTTTTTTTTACATTTGGGCACCTTAGCTAACCAATAACAGTCCTGGTTTGTTTCAATGGCTTCATTTAATGGAGACAAAGTCAATAAGAAATCTTATCTCTACAGGGCCTCTAATAACTTGGACTGGGGGTGGTAGGGATTAGGGGTGGGATGGGGGTTAGTGGCCAAATCCAATTTCTTGGACTAGATAGAGGACCCAAGAAAGAGAAAGGAGATAGGGCTACTCAGTTTCATTGTACTCCTATTTCCAAAAACCAGTCAGTAAGTTACCAAGGGTAGCACTTATGCGTGTGGGTGCGAGCGTGAAAGAGAGAAAAAGAGAGAGAGAGAGAGAGAGAGAGAGAGAGAGAGAGAGAGAGAGAGAGAGAGAGAGAGAGAGAGAATGGGGGGAGGCAGGGTGGCTCTGACTTAATACATAGAATGTCAGGGGTAGGATCTACCTTATATCTAGGTCAAGGGTATTTAACCTATTTTTTACAATCTGGAGAAGCCTATGGACTCCTTTTCAGAATAATGTTTTTAAATGCATAAAACACATAGGATTACAAAAGAAGCCAAAGATTAGAGAAAATAAAATGTATTTTTTTCCTATCCAAATTTATGGACGTCCTGAAATCAATCCACAGACCCATGAGCTCGGATTAAAAACCCTTGATCCAAGTCACCGCTCTTATTTTATAGCACAGGAAACAGAAAATCCATGGGAAGAGATGGGGGGGGCAGTGAACTTATCCAAGGTCATAGTAAATTAGTGACAGCAGGAATTAGAATGTGGGTCGCACCACACAGTCTCTACTGATGTAGCATGCTCTTCTTTTGAATGGAGTTGTAGGAAATGCCAGTGTAACCTTGTGGTAAAACTTTCTCTCCGGTAACCACTCTTGTGGGCAGCCTTGCTGTTCAGACTCGAGGGTTCTCCTGTTGCCTGGCATTAGGCAAAAAACCTAGTAAGAAACCCAACAGCTTCTTCACTGCTGTTAATGTAAGCGCAAATCTATCAAATTCCAGGAAACGTTAAAAACCTCAACTCAAGATAAATGTTTCTGTGTCACAGGCCTTTAAAGTCTTTTTAGAAAAAAATTTTTGAAATCTTACTTATTTTTTGGGGGAAGCAATCAAGGTTCAATGACTTGTCCAGAGTCACACATCTAGTAAGTATCTGAGCCGGATTTGAACTCATGTCCTCTTGACTCCATGGTCAGTGCTCTATCATTTGCATCACCTAGTTGCTTCCTTATGGCCTTCCTGATGTTCATTGAAGGAATGAAAAAAAAACCCTCAAAATTGTGAACTAGAACTTTATTTTTTGTGTTCCATTCCTTGTTTTTAGAATAACAGGTCATATTTCCATAGTGCTTTATAGTTTATAAAGTTGCAGTGCCTTTTTTCCCTCTAAAACTACCTTTTATGTACTTTATGTACTTTTACATATGTGCACATTGTATCACCTATTAGAATGTCAACTCTTCAAGTTGCTTCATTTTTGTCTTTGTGTCTACAGTGACTAGTATAGAGCCTGACACTTAATAAATTAAATAAGCTTAATGAATTAATGTCGAATGATTCCTCGCAACACCTCGAGGGGCAGGTGGTACAAGTATTATTAGCTTCAGCCTGGTGTCAGGAAGACGTGAGTTCAAATCAGACACTTACTAGCTGTGTGGCCCTGGGCAAGGCACTTAACCCTTCTTGCCTCAGTTTCCTCATTTGCAAAATGAGCTGGAGAAGGAAATAGCAAACCACTCCAGCATCTTTGCCAAGAAAACCTCAAATGGGGGTCACAAAGAGTCAGACACCACTGGGAAAAAACCAACTGAACAGCAAATAGGAAACTGAAGCACTGCTAGCTAAAATGACTTGCCTGGGGTGTATTGGTTCTTAGGTGACAGAACTGGGATTCAGTTCCTGGTCTCCAGATTCTAAATCATTTCACCAAGTTCCTGAGTTAGACTAGTAGAAAGAGCTACTGTATGTAGAGTCACGGATCTGAGTTCCAGTCCCTGCTCTGTCACTTATTTATGTGACCTGGGGCAAGTTACTTTATAGATCTGTAAAATGAAAGAATTAGAGTAGTTGACCTCCAAAGCTCCATGTGACCATAGAACTATGATCCTATGGCAAGGGTTGGTTGAGTCAATCAATCAAATCGCTCTTCCCACTTAGAGGAATTGACAAGATACCACACCTGGATACCTTCCTCATGTGTGGACACATTTCAAATGAATGGATCATTCAGAAGTGTGCACTAGATGTGAGCTGGGCCTAGGTATCTTTATCCAATCAGTGCATTCCAACTAGGTTTTACAGGAAGCCTGTTTGGATTGGTTGAGAGATGTGTACATGCCCTGGGAGGTTTCTATAAAACCAGGAAGGTCATTTAGAATTGCATTTAGGTGCTGTAAGGTTAATGGGGAATAAGATCTTCCTCATCCACCAATAGGACTCATATGGAGCCCATTAAAGGAAGCTTGTTTGCTTGCTTGCTTGTAGGAAGGCTTACACAACTTTTGCTAATTAGGCATTGAGTCAGGAGGGTTGTCTTGCCTCCTGGCTCTGAGCCCATTAGCTGAAAGAGTATATATTCTGAGAGGTAAGCTTTTGCTTTGGGGGCTTGCTTGCAAGAAGGATCTTGTGAGTCTCCGGTTGAGACTCTGAGCGGCTGTATGTTCAGGATTCCCCCCCCCCTTCCCTACCCCTCTACTGCTCAGAGGTAAAGGCTTTCTTGATCCAGTGGTGAATGTAAAGTATGTATAGCAGTATTGTTTTGATTCGGGCTGTAAAGCCCTGTCTGTTGGTCTTTATTTCTCTTCTATGTATTTTATTTAATTAAAGAAAATTGTTGACCCCTGAAACAGCTATCTTTCCTAGTAAGCAAGATTTAAGAACCTGCACTAGCAGCCATCCTGGGTGTGCCCGTGTGGTTGCCATTACAGGTGCCTGGTGGTGGTGAGGAGACAGCAACCCCTGAGAAAAAAATAATTTGAGGAGAGAGGCCTTGGTCTCTTCCTTCCAATGACCTTCATGAACTTCAGAAGGTTAGAGGATTAGACTTGTTCATTGGCATCCTAGCAATGTCCCTGGGACAGCAGCAGCTGACAGCATTGTATGCAGGGATCCAAGGACAGATTGGACAAAATGTGTAAAGTTAGAATCAAGGATTCTCCAAGGAGCCTAGCAAAAGGACTTTCAGGAACTGGGAGTTATCCTTTTGCCCCATGTGTTCTCAAAGCATGAGCCCACTTTCCCCTGTAATCTGTGCGTATTGTGGGAGAATGTTGCAGACTTTTAGAGGGGATGGTTCATGCCAACTATACCTCCTTAGAAAATGACCATTTCTAAAAGCTAATTAGGTCTGGCTGGTTAATTGATATACCTCAATAATCCATAGGGGGAAGCATACCTATGGGGGCTTGTGAGCTGTAGTATTTGAAAAATATCTTCTAATTCCTCAGTGTCACCTAAAAGCCTGAGAGGAGATGTGGCAGCCAGCCACCCTCTGGGGACATAGCCTGACAGAGTGAATGGAAGTTTGCGATGGTAACCTCAGAGCACGTGCTTTTGTTAAGTTGTTTTTCAGATGTGTCCAACTCTATGTGACCACATTTGGGGTTTTCTTGGCAAATATACTGGAGTGATTTGCAATTTCCTTCTCCAGCTCATTTTACAGATGAGGAAACTGAGGCAAACAGGGTTAAATGACTTACCCAGGGTCACACAGCTAGTGTCTGAGTTCAGATTTCAACTCAAGATGAGTCTTCCTGACTATAGACCTGTCATTCTACCCACTACGTCACCTAGCTACTCAGAACATGTGCCTGTTAAATGTACTGACAAGCAAAATGTGCCTTTTTGTTGTCTTTTGTTTGAGTGCTTCTCATCACTGAGGCAATTGGGTGTCTTTGAGTCTTGTCTTTGTTTGAATCAAGAGTCATTGCTGGAAACAATGTATCTGATGTGGTACTGGTGATTAAAGATCTTTCCCCTACCCCGTTTGCTGCGCCCTCAGGGACCTGAACAGGGTATGTGAGCTCTGAGGTTGGTGTTTTGCTTTTGGGGGCACACTCATTGGAAGAGAGTTTGGCGTGGAGACTCTGGGTAGCTGTCAAGGAGCACCCCGCCCCCCCCCCGCCTTTGAAAACCCAGATGTTGGTGCTTCTTTCTCTCTGGTAACGATGATGCGGTGGTCAGACAGAAACTTGTTGATCTGTTTATATTGTCTCTGTAATTTCTGTTTGTATTTGCTCTGAAGTTCAGGGTGCTGACTTTTCCCCCTGAACTAAATGAATGATATATGTATGTTTAATTAAAGTGAAATTGTGAACCCCTTAAAGTTGTTTTCCTTAGAAAAGCAGATCAAAGAACCTCTGCTAGCAGCCTTCCAGTGTGCTGGTGTTATTGGTCTTACACCTCCACAGCAGTTGCAAGCAGCATTGTTGTTGCACCCAGACAGGCCTACCCTGTCTCTTTAGTGCCCCATGTTCTAGACTTCCTAATTCTTCTCCACCTACCTAATCCTACCTGCCCAGGGTCTCATCCTTTTAGGCCTAGTTGATTCCTAGGTAAGTAATTTCTACTAATATCTCCTCTAGGGAGTAGAGAGACCCACTTCTCTTCAGGGCAGCTGTTCCATTCCGAGAGAGCTCTAATTTTTAGGAAGCTTTTCCTTGCATTCAGCCTAATGCGCTCCTTGGACTTCCATCTCCTACTTCTGCCTTCTGGGAACAATCAGAACAAGTCTGATCCTTCTTCCTATGCAAGAAAACTCTTCAAGTGGGCAAACATAGCTCTCCTGTCCCCTTCTTTCCCAGGCTAAAAATGTTCTGTTCCTTCATGGAGTGGCTCGGCAAAGCGGATAAATTGCTGAACTGGAAATCCAGCAGATATAAAGTTCAAATCCAGCTCAAGCTGATTAACTTTGTGACCCTTAGTAGGTTACTTAACCTCTCTCAGTTTCCTCATCTGTAAAACGGGGACGGTGAGGAGTGTCTGCCTCACAGAGTTGTTGTGGGGCTCAAATGACATACGTGCAAAGTGCTTTGTAAGCCTTAAAATGCTACAGAATGTGAGCTGTTGTTCATCTGGCCCCATCTCAAGGCCCCTTGTCATCTTGCATGCCCTCTTCTGGTCACCCTCCAGAGGTTCTGTAATCCCGTAATATCTAACAACATATGTTGAACATCTGAGTGAGAGGGCTGGAGCTCTCTGCTCTGATGCTTCAGGTCTGTGAGCTTACATAAAGACATTCCATATGCTACAGAGGAGAATTTGTAATAACGATGATGGAACATTTCAACTTCATCATCTGGCAAGTCCTTTGACCAGAGTTCCTTGCTCATGCTACTCAAATCTAGCTTGGAACACGATTCGTGTTAGGGAGCTAATGCCATGTACTGTTCTCTGTATATTTGTGCCTGTGTGTTTATATAAAAATTCAGCACTTAATTGTATATTTGGCCTGCTTACCACAAGCTTCTCAAAGAGACATTCCAAGGCCTTGTTATATTTTCTCATATCTTATAGAATGTCAGAGCTGGAAGGGGGTTTAGAGTTATTTGCTCCAATTCCTTATCTTACAGATGGGGAAACTAAGGAAAACTGAAACCGGTGGGGATTTCTTGCCCAACATCACATTGGGAGCTAGTGGCAGAGCTAGGAATAGAACCCCAATCACTGGACTTCCTGCCCTTTGACCTCACTATACTACCTATGTGAGGAAATAAGAAGGCACACTCCCTGGTTGCACAGCTCCCATGGGAGAGCTTTTCTTCCTCTTCAATTCCAAAGAGCCTCTTTATCTTCAGGCTCTCTCAGATTCTGAGGACTTGTCTGCCCATAAATCTATTAATATATGGATGGACACAATCTGAGTCTACTCTCACCTAACTTCCATTGTCATAAGTACCAGAAGATCCAATGGGGAAGGGAACAAGCATTTATTAAGCACCTTCTGTGTACAGGCACTATTCTAAGTGCTTTTTCATATTAACTCATTTGAGCCTCACAACAACCCTGGGAGGTATGCTCTGATCCCCTGTCTTACAGTTGAGGAAACTAAGACAGTCAGAGGTTAAGTGGCTTGCTCAGGATCACATAGCTAGGAAGTGTCTTGAGAGTGGATTTGAACTCAGGTCTTCCTGACTCCAGGCCCAGAGAACTATCCACTGAGCCACCTTCTATCTCTAAAGCTAATGCGGATACCTGGAGTGGGGAAGGTAGACAGCTGGAAAAGGGATAGAGAGGAGGGCAATCAGGACTTAAAATGGTAGATAGAAAAGGGATAATTGAAGGGACAGCTAGGTAGAGTAGTGGGCCGAGTCTGAACCTTGAGTCAGGAAGACCTAAGTTCAAATTTGGCCTCAGATATTTACTAGCTCTGTGACCCTAGACAGCTTGCTTAACCTCTCTCAGCTTCAATTTCTTCATCTGTGGAATGGGGATAATAATGACACCTGCTTCCCAGGGTTGTTGTAAAGACAAAGTGAGATAACATAGGCAAAGCACATTACAAACCTCAAAACACTATGTAAATTCTAGCTATCATCATCGTCATCATCAATGTTCTCTCAAGGCAGAAGGAAAGAGTGCTGGATGCTGGCTCTGCCACTGGCTCATTGCATGACCCTGGACAAGTCACTTCTCCTTCCATCTCTCAAATGAAGGGTGATGTTTATGGTTCCTTCTAACTCTGACATTCTGTAAGAACAAGTAGTAAACTCTTTTTTTTTCAGAGATTGATGATGAAAAAGTGAGGGTCCTGGAGACGCTGGAGTCCAGACAGAGAGTCAAAGGAGCAAAAGGATGATAACTAAAAAGCAGGGCAGTGATTCATTCGACAAATATTTACTAAATGCCTAGCGTGTGCAAGCATAGGGTCATAGATTACAAGTTGGAAGAGACCTCAGAAATGAGTCCAAGCCCTTCACTTGACAGATGAGGGAGTGGACCAAGAAAGGTGGAATGACTTGCTCTGCGTCTGACAGGCAATAAATAGCAGGCCAAGGATCCCTTCCAAATGTGCTACTCTTTGCACTACACCAGGAGTTCACTGAGCTTGACCCTGAGAGAGATACAGAAACATGGTCCCTAATTACCCTGCCCCTCCTAAGAGACAAGGAATGTACACAAAAGATGTTAATACAGAGTGCAATAAGAGATATGAAATTTTATATGGGAATTTGGAAGAAGGAGATGCTGCTTTTAGCTGGAGTTGGGAAGGGAAGGGGAGCTCAGTGGGACTGACGGCTATATTAGCCCTTGAAAAACCACTGGGGGGAAATCTTGGGAAATCTTAAAGCAATATATGAACCTGCGAAGCACCCTGGTGAAATAGGGAGAGGGCCAGGCCTCAGAGGTAGGTTCATTCAGACTCAAATGCCATCACTGGCAATGGAGCAAGTCACTCAACCTCCTCACATCCAGGCAACTCTGTAAAACTCTTTGTTGTACAATTGCCGAGAAACTATGTATATTAATGAAATCACAGGTATGGGCAAGAAGAGTCACTATATTTAATACTATAGTACATATCTATATCTGTATCTATCTGTCTATCTATATGCACACATACATATACATACACATATGTACATACATAACACACACATGTGTGTGCATATTCCATTCCAAATACACACACAAATACACATATACATATGTTCCATTCTAAAGTATTTTCTACAAGTAACCTCTAGAATCTCTCTAAAGTCCTCTAGAGGAAGTATAGTATAGTGGAAAAAGCATTAGAATTATGTTGGAATACCTGAGTTTATGTTGAAATTTCTGTATTTTCCGGCTGTATGACCCTAAGCTTAACTCCTTTGAGCCTCAGTTTCTCTATCTGTAAAATAAGGATAATAATATGCTACCTAAGTTGTAGAATTCTTGTGAGGAAAGTGTTTTATAAGCTGTAAAGTAGTATAAAATGGCAGTTTTTGTTTCCTTTAAAGGCAGCTATATTTACTTTAAGGCAAATCAAGTTGTATAGGGCTTTTCACTCTTTAAATTGAACTTACATCTGTTTTTCTGTAAGTGTCAACCATTTAGTTCTATCTGTCTTCTAGGGCCAGATTATCATGTTCCCTTTTTAATCTTCTTTTCTCCAGGCTGAACATTCATGATTCATTCATCTCATCCTCATATGTCTTTTTTAACTTTATTATTTTTATTATTAACAATTATCATTGATAATAATGCCTCATATGCAAGTATTTCATATATTACATTTTTCTTTTTAATGAACCTGTGGGATAGATGGTGAAAAGATTATTATCATTCTCTTTTCACAGGTGACATAATCTGTCTCAGGTCATAAAGCTAGTAAAGTCAGGGCTGAGGTACTCAAGACTTAACGTGGGTATGTATTATACAGTACCATGCTGACTCTTTTAAAAATGAGCAATATGCATTGGTTGATGCTAGTCAAGAATCCTTATCTCCAAGTGGCTTTGACAATCATTTGATACAAGATTTCTACTTTAATTTATTTATTTAATTTTAGTTTTCAACATTCACTTCCATAAGATTTTGAGTTCCAAATTTTCTCTTCAATTCTCCCCTCCTCCCACCCCAAGATGGCATGTAATTTGATATAAGCTTTTCAAATACGTTCATATTGAAGCTATTTTCACATTAATCATGTTGTAAAGAAGAATTAAAACAAATGGGAGAAGCCACAAGAAAGAAGACAAAAAAAGAGAGAGAGAGAATAATATACTTCAATATACATTCAGACTCTATAGTACTTTTGCCAGATGTGGGTAGCATTTTACATCATGAGTCCTTTGGAGCTGTCTTGGTGCATTGCTAAGAAGAGTTAGTCATCACACATTGTGGCTCTTACTATGTCCAGTGTTCTCTTGGTTCTACTCACTTCACTCTGCATCAGTTCATTCAAGTCTTTCCAGGTTTTTCTGAAGTCTGCCTGCTCGTCGTTTCTTATAACACAATAGCATTCCATTACATTCATAAACCACAACTTGTTCAGCCATGCCCCAGCTGATGGGCATCCCCTCAATTTCCAATTCTTTGCCAAGATTTCTACTTTAGCACTTCAATATATGCCTAAAATCTCGCTTGAAAATTGTGATGATGTGCTTAATACATGTTTAATTCAATTTTCTCGGTATAGGCAGTAGTAAGGGAAAAAAAAACACCTCTCCTCCAAAAAATAAATCACCAAAAAGAAGGGGAAAATAAAGAGAACAAAAGACAGAAATATTATGATTTCTTGCTCCACTTTGAAATGGCTGAGTTTAAATCTCAATGATCTGTTCCATGTGGTGAGTGATGTCAAATCATTGCAGTTAGCCTCCTATTGCAAGAAAGTGATGATGAATCATCCTCATATGTCTTAATCTATCGTTCCTCTTGTCACTTGGTGACCCTCCTTTGGACACACTTCATCGTGTCAATGTCTTTACTAAAATATGCCGCTGAGAACTCAACAGCACTCCAGATATGGCTGTGCATACCTTGTACCTTCTTTCTTCAACTAGATATAGGGAGTCCCCCGAGGGAAGGCTGGAAGGGGATAGGTCAGGCATCTTCCATCTATCCTCAAAGAATGACTTTCATCTGTGCCAGCACAAGGCAACTTCCACCTCCTTGGTGCTCCAAATTGGGATGTGGAGAACCTCCAGGACAAAGTGAGGCAGCCTGCCCTTTGGCTTTAGGCCTTCCACCTTCTCCTGTGCACATCCTTTGAGGGAAGAGAAAGAGGAAAATTGGTGGGAAATGTGACTTCTTTCTCCTTTTCTGCAGGTTTGACCTCTATCTCCAGCTATCCCTTTTTCTGCCTAATCTCCAGCTTTTGGTGGGAAGAGGAATTGTGAAACAGGCTCCAGCCCCTCCATCTGACCATATTCTTCCAATCTCATATTGCACTTGTCTCCAGGCTGATCTCCAGCCACTGTTGAGAATAGGAGTGATGTCCTCCACTCAGTGATGAACATTCTTGCACCTGCTCATACACTTCACATCCCAGTGACTCTGAACTCCTGTAGATCATCATGCAAAACCCATTCCACACCTCTTCACAACTTAATTTGTCATTCCCATCCCCCTCAACCCTCCTACCCCAAAGTTTCAACCAAATACCCCCTAGCCTTTCCATTGTGCCCTCTGGATTGTGCCCTCTGGAATGCCTGTTCCATAGGCAGCACCTTCATCTTAAATATTTTTCTTTCCCACTTCTATCTATTAGCTATTACTAAAACATGCCTCCTCCCTGACGACACAACCTCCTTGGCTACCCTTTCCAGTACTGGCCGTACCTTTTCTCATTCTCCTCAACTTATTAGTTAAGGTGGGGGGGGGTAGTTAGAATATTTGGTTCCTATTGCCACTTCCAGGTTCTCCCTCTACTTCCATTGCTCAATAACCTCTTTGAGGTTCATACTATTCATATCTACTACCTAATCAAAATCTTGGTAGCTATTGTCTATAGAGACCCTCAGATCACTCCCCTTCCTTTCTCAATGACCTATTTTTCTTTTTCCTAAGTCCTGCGCTCATCATGGGGGACTTCAACATACACATTGACTCTACCTCAAACACCCTAACTACTCAGTTCTTCAACTTACTCCCTTCCTATGAACTATTCCTCCACGCCACCTCAGTCACATACAAAGGTGGTTATATCCTTGACCTTGCCATAAACCACTAATGTACTACCTCTGTGTCCAAGAATTCAGAAATCCCTTTATCCAACTATAATCTATTGGCTTTCCACCTCTCTCTCTCTCTTGTTCCCTTACAAACCCTACTCTTCATCTGCACTGTGACCTCTACTTCTCTTCCAAGCCATCTCCTCTGCACTAGCCATTCTCTCTCCTTTTCTCTATCTTGACACCTGGTGAACCAATTCCCCTTTACACCGTTTACTTCTCTTGATTCTCCAGCTGCCTTATCATATTACTGATTACACTCAGTCAAGCCTCAGCCTTGCTTTACTCTTACTATTCACTACTTTCTCTCCATACATACTACTGAATGAAGATGAAGAAAATCACCCACCTGTTCTAACTGGGTCCACTACAGATTTATGTTACACATCCTCAGTTGTTTCCTCACTGCTGCTAGGCAATTCTACTATACTCCCCTTATCAATTTTTCACTTTCCACAGTGGCTCTTCCAAACCTTTTTCATTCTTTCCCGAACCTCAGATTGCTTCCTTCCCCCTACTCTCTCAGCTGAGAACCTTGTGTCATATTTTATAGAAAAAGTTGAGGTGGGGCAGAGCCAAGATGGCGGCTGGGAAGCAGTGACTGGCGTGAGCTCCCCACCAACTCCCTCCAAAAACCTATAAAAATGGCTCTGAACCAATTCTAGAGCTGCAGAACCCACAAAGTGACAGAGGGAAACAGGGCTCCAGCCCAGGACAGCCTGGATGGTCTCTGGGTAAGGTCTGTCCCACACGGAGCTCCCAGCCCCCAGCCGAGGGGAGCGGAGCTGAGCCCAGCGCGCACGGCGCCAGACCAGGAGACGAGTGGAGAGTGCCCTAGCATCCTGAATTACTGAGCTGTGGTATCTATCAGACCTCGCAACCCACAAAGAGCAAAGACAATAGAGAAGGTTAGTGGGAAAAGCTGCAGGACAGGACTGAGTTTGTGGTTCGGCCACCGCCCCTGGGGCAGCGGAGGTGGGGCAGCTTTAGAACTACAGCTGAAGTTGCTTCTGGCCCCAGGCCCACCTGGTGGGAGAAATTAAGTGGCAGATCAGAGCAGGAGTGAAGAGCCTGCTGAAGATCTAAGCCCAGTCCAGCTTGGGGGTTCTTGGGGAAGGAGGAGT
>CM053625.1:60669333-60708830 GCA_028646595.1 Phalanger gymnotis
CTAGAGTCAGGAAGACCCAAGTTCAAATCCAGCCCCAGATGCTTACTTGCTGTGTGACCCTGGACAAGTCACTTGGCCTCTGCCTCAATTTCCTCATCTGTGAAATGGGGATAATAATAGCACTTACCTCCCAGGTTTGCTTTGAGGATCAAGTGAGATAGTAGTTGTAAAGTGCCTGGCACAGAGTAAGTGCTATACAAATTTTAGTTGTTGTTGCTGTCATATATTACTTTGATATGCTGTCTCGTTTGCTCCTCTCAACAACTCTATGGGGTGGATACTGTTATCACCCTCATTTTACAGATGAGGACATTAAGACCAAGAGATATGAAATGACTTGCTCAGGGACACACAGCTAGTAAGTGTCTGAGGCAGGATCTGAACTCAGGTCTTCCTAGATCCAAGTTCAATATTTTTATCCACTGTGCCACTTAGCTATTTTGTATTTATTAACTTTATACTTTCTTTCTATGTTTGTACATATATGCACACAGATATAGATCTATACTATGCAGATAGTCCATGTGATCTGTATCTATATCTATCTATAGAGATAGTATATACATACTACCTACATAGGTATAGATACAATTTCTATAGTATACATATATCTATATATCTCTATCCAGATACAGATAGTTTATATACATCTATATACTTGTAGTATATACATTTCTATATGGATAGAGATGAGTAGGATATAGATATAGTATATAGATCTGTAGTATATACTATCTATATATGGGTAGATACAGATGTATAGATATACATACTACAATATTCTCCTGCCCCCTTTCCACGTCCCAAAAGTCTTAGTGTTGTTTTAAGCATTAACAATTTAAATATGCAGCTAGATAGCACAGTACATAAAAGAGTTTTGGACCTATGAGTTAGGAGGACCTGAGTTTGAAACCTGACTCAGACAATGACTAGGTGTGTGATGTGGGGCAAGTTACTCAACTTCTCTGTGCCACAACATCCTCGTCGGTAAAATGGGGATAATAGTAGCACCTACATCCCTGAGTTTTTATGAGGATAAAAATGAAATTGTATTTGTAAAGTGATTTGTAAACTTTATAATTCTGTGTAAATGCTGGCTGTTGTTATATGTGCATATGTTTATGTACACACTCATGCCACTGGGAAGAGCTAGAATATTAATGCCTTATCATTAATAATAGGTCACATGTACCCAGAACCTTAAAGTTGGGGAAGAATCGGACCCCGTTCAATCCTCTGTGCACCCTCCTGGCTCCTTTAAGACTCAAGTCAAGTCCCACTTCTTCCAAGAGGATCCCCTTGGTTCCACCAGTTGTTAGTGTCCTGTCCCAACTTGCATTTACTTAGTGTCTTTACTTAGTAATCAGCCAATCAATCGGCAAACATTTATTAAGTTCTCATGTGACTGGCACTGGGCTAGGAGCTGTGGATACAAAAACAAAAATGGAACAGTCCCTCCCTGTCCTCATTTGATCCTCACAACAGCCCTGTGAGGTAGGTGCTATTATAATCTGTGTTTTATAGATTAGGAAACTGAGGCACCGAGAGGTGAGGCTTACATTCAACTGACGGAGACAACGTGTTCATGTGTAAGCACATATAAAATATATGCAGAATAAATGCAAGATAGTGAGGCTGTGGGAGGCACTAGCAGCTGGGGGTGGGAAGAGGAAGAATTAGGAAATGTCTCATGTAGGAAATAATCTCTGACTTGATTTTTGAAGGGAGTTGGGAATTCTCAGAGGCAGAGGTGAAGAGGGAGTACGATCCAGGGATGGATCATGGGATTGCAGATTTAGAGCAGGAAGGAAACTTAGAAACTATCTAATCCAGAGTTGAGGAACCTGAGGCCTTGAGGGTGCTTGTGGTCCTCTGGGTCTTGAGTTCGAGCCTTTGACTGAATTCAAACTTCATAGACTAAATCCTCTTATTACTCTGATCTGTTTCCTTCATTTGACAGTTGAGGAAATCAAGGCCCAGAGATGTCAAGCGAGTTGTGCAAAGTATTGTCAGAGGTGGGATTTGAAACCAAATTCTCTGGCTCCAGAGATGGTGTTTTTTGGAGAACAGCCTTTGGAGAAGCACAGTTGAGAGATTGAACACTGTGTGTTTGCAACAACAGCAAAGTGGCGTGCTGGACTATGGAATGCAGGAAAGGAGTAGAGGATAGGAATGTCAGAGAGAAGAAAGATTGGAGCTGAATTTTGAAAGCCTTTAAATGCCAAAAAGAAATTTGTGTTTGATCCTAGAGGCAATAGGGAGACACTGCAGGCTGGACTATCATTTTTTGGCAACTACTTGGTGGATGGATTGGCTAGTGCAGAGGCTTGATTAGGAGGCCATTGCAATAAACGGGGAGATGAGGGCCTGAACTAAGGTGGAGGCCACAAGCAGAGAGAAGGGGACAGATATGAGAAATGTTGTTGGGCCCCAAATCAACAAGACTCGGCAACCGATTGGTCATGGGGAGTAAGAGGGAACGTGTTGTATTTGCCTGTAATGGTAAAGATTTTCCCATCCATTAATAAGACCATGTGACCTGTCTGAGTCACATGATTTCGAGTCACATGGATTTCTGGGTCACATGAGTCTGTGGTGGGAGGAGCTTGTCAAATGGGTGGAGCAGGAAGGGCAGAGCAGAGCTGAGAGGAAGTGAGACAGAGCAGTCAGAGCTGGGAGAGACAGACACGCAGAGCAGCGGCTAGTGTGAGAGAGAGGGAGTGATTTTGCCTTTGTTTGTGGGAAGACCCTAACAGAGGTAAGGCTTGGGGGTGTAGGTGCCCCCTTCATTGCTAATGTGTATAGATTTCTTTGTTGCTATGATGGATTTGGCTTTCTGGTGTTTAAACAAATGTTTTGGCTCTGCCTGCAATGAAGAAAATCTGTTATGTCTTGCAATTCAGAACTACACTGGCATATTCATAGCAGCCGTAGCCACTATGAGTATCGCATTGGCACTACATCGCTCTTCTCTGATTCCAGTGTAGGCTCTTCAAAGTAAGGGATTATCTTGTTTTTGTATATATATCTTCAGTGTCTAACCCACAGTAAATTAAATGATTTTGGATTTCCAGATCGATTTATATTACTTTTCATTTTTATGTTCTTATTGATATTTTCTATTTCTTACATTAACATAGTATTCCATTTATCCTCCCACATACTTTCCCAACGGCCAACCCATATGACAAATAGTATTTTTAGAGGGAGAAAAAACCTCAGCACAACTGATTGATACAATAAAAAAGTCTGAAAACGTGCAATGTGTAACACCTTTGGACCTTCCACCTCCGTGAAGGGATAGGGTGTAGAATGTCTTCTCATATGTCTTCATTTGATTCCCACATAATCTTTATAATTTTGTTACATTTGCTTTTGATTTTTTTGGTGTATCCTTGTTCTTCCATTTACAAAATTTGTAGTTACTGTGCATTTTGTTTTCTTGGCTCTGCTTACTTTACTCTGCGTCAGTTCATAGAGATCTTTCCATGTTTCTCTATTCTTCTATATTCATCACATATACCTTTTCTTATAGCAGAGTAATATTCCATTATATTCATGTACCACAGGCTTTATTGTTTGTTTTAGCAATTCCCCAAATGACAGACATCTCTTTTGTCTACAATTCTTAGGTATGACAAAAAGTGCTGTTATAAATATTTGGGACAACATAGGGAGGCATTTTTCTTGTGAATTGCCTCCTTGAGGAATAAGCTCAGTAGCTGAGTCTCTTGTTCAAATGGATATTTTGGTCACTTTATTTGCATATTTCTAAATTACTCTCCAAAATGATTATACGATTTTACAGTTCCATGAACAATGTATTAGTGTGTCTATCTTTCTGCAACTTCTTCAACATTGACTCTTGACATTTTTTGATCATTTTTTGTCATTTTTGCCAATTTGCAATGTGTGAGGTAAAAACTCCAGGTTGTTTTGATTTGCATTTCTCTTATAGTTAGTGATTTGGAGCATTTTTATTTTCACATGGCTGTGAATATATGTTGTTCTTCTTTTGAGAACTATTTGTTCATATCCTTTGACCATTTATCTATTGGACAATGGCTATTAGTGATATGTATATACATATATATACACATATAATATAATATATAATATACATATTAATTTTTACAAATCTTGGATACCAAAACTTTATCAAAGAAATTTGACCCAAAAGTTTTTCTTTCAAACATTTCCTTTCTTACCCTAGATACATTAATGTTGTCTGTTGTCTGTACAACATTAATGTTGTACATTAATTTCAGGTAATCAGAGTTTTTCAGTTTCAGATAATCAAAGTTATCTATTTGATCTTATATAATTGCTTCTAGCTCTTGTTTTTTTATTGTTGTTGTTCAGTCGTTTTGGTCATGTCTGACTCTTTCTGACTCTGTTTGGGATTTTCTTGGCAAAGATACTGGATGGCTTGTCATTTCCTTCTTCAGCTCATTTTACAGATGAGGAATTGAGGCAAACAGAGTGAAGTGAGTTGCCCAGGGCCACACAGCTAGTAAGTGTCTGAGGACAGATTTGCGGGAAGATGAGTCTTCCTGACTCCAGGCTTAGCACACTATCTGCTGTGCCACCTGGCTGCCCATCTCTGTTAAGGATATATCTCTTACCCACATCTGTGAGAAGTATATCATCTATTTGTCTTCTAATTTTTATAATATGATCTTTAATATTGAGGTCACATATCCATTTAGAATATATTGTGAAATGTGATATGTTATTCTAAGCCTAATTTCTATCAGACTGCTTTATAGTTTTCATAGCAGTTTTAATCAAATAGCAAATTTTTCCCTAGGTAATATGTGTTTTGCATTTTATCATTGTTTCTGGATCTCCCTTGTCTTGTCTGTTCCATTGATCTTGATTTTTTAACTAATACCAGATGGTTTTGATGACTACTGCTTTACAATAGAATTGGAAATCTGAAAGTCCTATTCCTCCTTCATTCTTATTTCTTTTCATCATTTCCCTTGACATTCTGGATCTTTTGTTTTTTCATATGAATTTGTTTATTATTTATCAAATTCTCTAAAGTATCCCCTTGGTAATTTATTGGTATTACATTAAAGGCATAAATTAAATTTTGGTTGCATTGTCATTTTTTTTATTGGTTTGGCCTACCCATGAGCACTGAATATTCCTTCTGCTACTTAGTTTGTTTCTTCTTTCTTTAAGTATTTTATAATTGAATCTGTACAAATGTTTTGTGTGCTTTGGCAGGTTGATCTTCCGACATTGTATGCATTTTGTAGTTATTTTATGTCTCTAGATGCTTACATAAAAAAATAGAAAAAGAGCAGATCAATTAATTGGACATGCAACTAAAAAAGCTAGAAAAAGAACAAATTAAAAATCCCCAATTAAACAACAAATTAGAAATAGTGAAAATCAAAGTAGAGATTAGTAAAATTGAAAGAAAACTATTGAACTAATAAATTAAAATCTGGTTTTATGAAAAAAAAACCCGACAAAATAGATAAACTCTTGGTTAATTTGATTTTTTAAAAAAAGAAGAAAACCAAATTACCAGTATCAAAAATGAAAAGGGTGACTCCACCACCAATGAACAAGAAATTAAATCAATAATTAGGAACTATTTTGCCCAACTGTATGCCAGTAAATCTGACAATTTAGAATATTTGCAAAAATATAAATTGCTCAGATTAACAGAAGAGGAAATAAAATGCTTAAATAACCCTACTTCAGAAAAAGAAATTGAAGAAGTTGTCAACTCCCTATGAAAAAATATCCAGGGCCAAATTGATTTACATTTAAAGAACAATAAATTCTAATATTGTATAAACTATTTGAAAAAATAGATGAAGAAAGAGTCTTACCAATTTTTTTATGATACAAATACAATGCTGATATCTAAACCAGGAAGAGCCAAAACAGAGAAGTAAAATTATAGACCAATTTTCCTAATGAATATTGATGCAAAGATTTTCAAATAAAATATTTTTGATCTCTATCTAAATTTCTGATTGAGTGGTTTTTTTTTAAAAAAGGTATTCCTCTATTTCTTTTGTGTTCTCAGATTTGTTAGCATATAGCTGTGCACAGTATGTTCTAATTGTTCTTTTAATTTCTTCTGGTTTTATCATAATTTCACTTTGCTCATTTGCTATTTTATTGATTTTGTTTTTCTACTCTCTTTTTAAAAAAATTAGGTTAGCTAAGGGTTTATCAATTTCTATTACTTTTTTAGAGAACCAACTTTCAGTTTTAATTATCATTTGTTTTTATGTTTCTAATTTATCTATTTCTCCTCTATTTTTAAATATCTCCTCTCTTGTACTTATTTTATTTTTTTGTTGATTTTCAAATTTTTAAAAATGCATATTCAATTCATTAATCACCTCTTTTTCTATTTTGTTAATGTACTATTGTAAGGATATGTTCCCTCCCTCCTCCCCTCATCCCCCAATACAGCTTTAGCTACATTCCGAAATTTTTGGTCTATTGTTTCAGCATTATAGTTTTCTTTTACATAATTATTGTTTCTTTGATTTGTTCTTTGGCCCATTTATTATTGAAGACTTCACTAAGTCCCCATATGGTTCAATATCTTTTGTTTGCAGTCCCTGAACCAATTACCATTCTTATTGCATTATAGTCTATAAAATATATATTAACTATTTTTGCCTTTTTACATTTGTTTGTAGTATCTCTATGCCCTACTACTTGGTTAATTTTTGTAAAAAATCCATGTGGTGCAGAGAAGTATGTGTATTCATTTGCTGTCCCATTTAGAAGATGCCATAGGTATTTTAATTCTAATTTCACCAGAAATTTTTCTAGCTCCTTATTTTCCCCTTTTGTTTATATTTCTGTCAGACTTATCCAAAACTGATAGAGTCTCTTCTCATTATTGTGATATTTTTTATGCCTTCTTGAAGCTCAGATATTTCCTTTATGAATTTAGATGCCATTATATGGTATGTGTGTATATGAGTATGTATATGTATGTATACACATGCATGTGTGTATATATGTATGTACACACATATATAGTGCATATATACATATGTACCCATGTACATAACACATACATACATATATATATATATAATGCATGCATGGATGCATACACACACCACCTATATGCTCCAAGGCATTTGGAACACACATTGGTTTGATATTGGTTGTCTATATTTCCTCTCAGCATAATATAGTTTCTTTGTTCTTTTTAATTTTTTGTGTTTCTTTTTCTTTGCTTGATAGCATAATTTCTGCTTTTTTGGATTCACTTGTTGCATAGGAAATTTTCCCCATCCCCTCAGTTTTATTTTGGGTGTCTTTGTTTCTTTAAATATGTTTCTTGTAAACAATAGATTGTAGGTTTTTGTTTTCTTAGCCATTCTGTCACTTTTTTTGTTTCATTGGAATGTTTAATCCATTTACATTTAAAATTATAGGAGTTAAGTTTATATATTCCTCCATCTGTCTTGTAATTTTTTTAAAGTTATGATTCTTTTCCCCTTTTTTGCTGTGAACACAGTATTACACTTCTTTATTTTTTTCCCCAGGGGCCCCATTCCTACCGGCTCTTTTCCTCTCACCCCCTCCCACCTACAGAGTAAAGCCTCCTTCCTTCTCTCTGTCTTTTCAATCTTCCCTCCTCCTCACCTCTTCCTCTATAGGGGCTTCTCTTTCTGAGACCACAGAGGTCACCTTCCCTTCATTGCTAGTCCTTGACTTGCTCCCACATGTCACTCACTCCTGCTTTTCTCTCTGCCTTTCATGTACCCTCCCATATTGCAATCTCACAGAAGAAGCATTCATTTGTAGGCAAGATTTCACCAGCTTCCATCCATAATATCCCTTGTTTACCTCTTCAGTTGTTTCTACCAGATTTCTCCCTTTGCCCTTGTGTACTTGTGTACATCAGAGAATGAGTCTCTTGGTGCTTTCTCTGTTTTCAGGTTGTTGTTGTTGCTGTCCTTGCCCGCATCATTTATTCACTCCTGCATTTTTGTTATTTGGGGTGTCTGAGAAGCAAATAATCCCTTCACTTCTGGTTTTCCTTCTAAAAATGTTTCAAACTCTTCTTTATCATTGAATGTCCATCATTTGTCCTGTATGATTAAGCTGAGATTTGCAGCATGGGTCACCCTGGTCTGTGTCCTAAGGTTTATTGCTCTTTGGCAAATATTGTTACACTCCCACCTACTTTTTCTAGTGGGTGTGGAAGAGTTGTATTATTTGAATGTCCTTTCCTTTGAATTTGAAGGTCTTTTTCCTGGCTCATAGAAGCTATTTCTGAATTGAATTGTTAAATTTAAGCACCGTGTGTCTTGGAGTTTGTAACCTTGGATTTTTTTTCTAGAAGGGATCTGTGAATTCTTTTAATTTGTATTTCATTTTCTACATTCAGAAGTTCTGGGAAGTTCTTTCTATTATTTCCTTCATTATGATATTAAGGTTTTTTGTTCTTTTGTGTTCTTCTGGGAGACTTGTGATTCTTAGGTTATTTCTATGCATCTTGTCTTTGAAATAATGTGTGTTGCTTACATAATGAATATATATATATATTTTTAAAATTTTGTTGGTTTTTTTTTTGTTTCTTTTCTTCTAGGTTATACTTCACTTCTGTGTATTTGCATTGCAACACACACTCCAGAGCAGTGTGTTGTGGCTTCACATTCTCCTTAAATTATACTGTGTCCTCTGTCTCATCAAGTGTGGGATCATCTTCTTTTATTTTTACAGTATTTATAATATAGATGCCTGAACTCATTTCCTTCATCAGGAGGCCATATTTCCTTCTGTTGGTACTGTTTCTCTTGTTCATTTATCTATTTATGTTCAAAGTCTTTGTGATTTCTTCTTCTTGAAATCTTTGGTACTTTTTGTCTTTTTCCCTCATTTCCTTTATCATTCACTTTCTACTTCTCTTCTCTCAGATCGTGGTGTCCTTGGGGCCTGGATCTCAAAGCACCTCAGCCTCCTCCCATGCTGAGCAGTTCACAGTTCACGAGCCTAGGTCTCTACCCTAAGTGACTTTTGGAGGCCCCAGCTGAGTGCTCTCCTCTTTCCTTCAGGCTTGGTGGAGTCCTGGACAACCTCCCACATGTGATATCCTGTTGTGGTGAACTGTGCAATTCCCAAGTTTCCTTTGTTTTCTGGCTTATCACTGGAAGTTCAAAGCTTTGCAGTGTTGATTCTTCTGGGTTGTAGCTCCTAGTAGGCTTTTGTTCCTGAAGGTCTATGACCAAGCTGATCATTAAGGCCTAAGGGGAGACCCTGAGCTGGTGTCTCCATGGCACTGGAAAGAGGGAGAGGGAACTGGGGTACAGGAGTCATTTTTGATGTAGCCCGTGTTGTGTCTTTGGGTCCTTGCTGCCAGTAGCATGGGAAGTGGTGGTGGGGTGCTGAATGAGCTCAGGATCGGTGAGCATGAGCTCCTGCGTTCGGGTGGGATCTTTTTTATCTTCTCTTAGATTCTCGGTGTCCTAGACCATGGGAATAGCTGAAGCTGCTTTATCTCGGGCATGTAATTTCTGTTTTGGAGAGGTTTGATAGGTTGTGGGGATCAGAGAAAATATCTAGTCTACTATCTTCTTGATAATGTGACCTGGAAGCTGATCTATACCACTTTTCCTGTGTAATTCTTCATGGTGTGTTCCAGCTTACTTGCACCTTATACACTTCTCTAACATCCTCTGAATGATGCACGATTTTAACTTGTTGGGAATTGTAATATTCTGTGACTTCCAGCCATACAGTAATTATTTAGAACAATATTGATGATAACAATGGAAGCTGTTCAGGGAGGAGCTTAGGGCAATCGAAGGTAATCCAACCTAATTTTCTTCTTGTTAATTCTAGGCCCATTTCATTATTCATTTGCAGTGTAGCTCCAAGATAAGTGTACTGATGTGCCAACTGAATGACTTATCCATCCAATTTCATTATCTGGACAATAGACATTCTTCATCCATTTGATTTTTCCTGCATGATTAGGATAGAATGAATTCTTTTGAGTAATTATGGATCTTAATTAAGAGGTAGTGCAATGGTCTGCTATTGCAATGAGTACAATATTATCTGCAAACATGAGCATTAAGAGAACCTTACAATTTAGATAGAATTATTCTTCAAATCAGACACTATATGGGACATTCTATATGACAGTGAGTGACTTTGGGTGAGTGTCTCTCTGTTCCATGATTTGTTTGATATTAATAATCAGGTTAGCAAATGAAGTTTTCATTTAGATTGTGAAGTAGTTGAGGTCAGGGACTGTCTTTTTGCCCATTTTTGTATCCCTAGCACTTAGCACAGGGCCTGATACATAGTAGTCACTTAATTAGTTTTTAATTTATTGACTGACTTTGCTGTCTGATTTTTATATGATTTGTATGATTTCAACAAATGAATGGGAGAAACTGTGTTGGAGGAAAGGCACTGATGCATTTTTAGTCACTAAAACAGGTACAGTGGAATCTTGCATTCTTTTCACTTCCCATACTTTCATCAAGAATGCTCTCAGTACACACACACACACACACACACACACACACACACACACACACACACACACACACTTCTCAAAATGATTCTGCCAGACACAGAAAGTAGGTGAATAGGTGTATAGGTGTATAGCCATCTAGATTTTCTTGGTTGCCCTTTTTTGATAATAATAAGGCCAGAGATTTTTCTAAGGATTTGGTATCTTTTTTTAGATAACTCAATAAATGATCCTTCAATACCCTTAAAATTATGTTGGTCCAGCACATATGTCCTCTGTGTACACTTTGCCTAATCTAATGGCTTTTCCCATCTTTGTTTGCTGCCATTTTTATTTCCTCATGCAATAAATCTGAGACTGTGATGTTAAAGTTCAAATATGGTGACTACTCCAACATTGATAGAGAAAAGAATTGAAGAAATATTTGCAAATTTCTCTCATTCTTTATCTGTTCATTGTCTTTATAGTTTCATCCTTAAATGCTCTTGGGATAAACTGGTTTAATTCAGTCTCTTCCTATGTTTTTTTTTCTATCTTCTCCCCCCCCCCCCATTCTAGGCTCTTGTATTTTCCATGTTGTGGGGATTGATGCCTCTTGCTTAAGTTTCTTTAGGAAATTTTAATACTCTGTGTCAATGCTTATTCTTTTATCAGTTTCCATTTTTTTCAGGATCATTTTGTTTAAATAGATGAGACTAGAGTTGTTTCAGTTGGAGATCATCTCTCATTTTTTACTCTGTCTTCTAAGTTGGTACTGATTTGTATTTTTACTCTAACAAATAAATGATCTGATCCCACAGAAATGGTTTAGTCCAAAATGACTTCCACATGCCTGTCAGTAAAATATGTTTTGTTATGTTATTCATTGTTTGCTTTGTCCAAAGCTTTTCTACTCTCTTTTTAAAGTTTTTATAATATATGGGCATGAGGATTCATCACAGTTTATTAACCTTTGGTCTCTGTTATTTCTCATGTCTGAGTCATGTCTTTCAGCATGTAATTCATTTTGGTCTTCTGTGCTCCCCTTTACACCAAAGTCAATGAGTATTAAAGTATAAATTGATTTAACTTGGAGAGTTTTATCAAGTTCTTCTTAGAACTTCTCTACCTACTCATCTTCTACAACAAACTTTAGTGTGGTAGCTACAATTATCTTCATGGTGGTCTTAATGCAAATGCTTATCATGAAGATAGCAGTATGAAATGATCCAGCAGCCAACAAAATGATGTTTCTTGTTGCCTTTGGTCATATAATGCAACCAGCTCTGCCAGCTCCATCACTGGGCTAAGGTAGGGTTGTTAACTTTTTCGTGTGTGTCATAGATCTATCTGGCAGTTTGATGGATCCTGTCTTATTAGATATTACTAGCTGATTAAAATAAAATGTGTAGGTTTTCAAAGGAAAACAATTATATTAAAATAGTTATGAAAACATTTTAAAAAACCCCAAGACTATGGACTCTAGGTTAAAAACCTCCCATCTAAGAAGAACATATGAGCCGTACATTCATTTAAATGCAGCTTCCTTTTTGTCAGGACTGATACAAGTATGTTCTACCCGTAAGTAAGCCTACCCATTTGTCACTGGACAAAGACCTCACATTTCAAATATAGCAGTTAAATTTATATTTGTAGATTATATAAAAATAAACCTGTTGCTTGCCTTTCTGTCATCTGTCAATGCCATTGTAGAAATAGAATAAGGACCAGATGCACAGCACTGAGGGGCTTTTTGTACTTTTGTTTCTTTCTTAGCTGTGATAGTCAAATAATTCCTTACCACACAGCCATCCCGCTGGTGATGAGCCTCTCCCTACTTGGCGAGCTTGCTCTTCAGAAAACAGACACAATGTGTCACTTAGACTGTACTTGAGCTTTTCTAGCCCGGAAGAACATTCCAGAGCTTATTGTCCTTTGCTGGTACTGCCTTTGAAAACCAGGATCTTTGGACACAACACTTGACTTCTTTGGGCCTCAGTCTCCTCTTCTGTAAAATAAAAGGGTCATACCAGATGATCTAATTCTAGAACTATGGCCTTATGACTTTTGGACCCTATGGTTGTACCTGAGATTCAGCTTATACCTGGTGACTCCTGCTGTTTGAGTTCCTTTTTGAATAATCACTTTTTTTTCAAGATCTGACATGCAGGAAACTCTTGGTGTGGAAACTCTTACTTATGTATATTACAACTCATCTTTAACTTATAGTCTTAAAGGGTTGCCTAGAGAACCGAGAAGGTCATAGATCTAGACTCATTAGGAGGGTCCCAGACCTCATGGAACATATTTGTTTAGTAGGGATACAAGAAAAAAAAAACACATTGCTGGTCATAATATGCAACATTTAACGTGTGTTATAAAGGGGTCATAATCAAGTCCTCTCCCTTGTGTATTAGCTGCGTGACCACGGGCAAGACCTCACTGAGTTCTGGGTGGGGAAGGTAGGTCATTATAACTTTTCCAGGCTTTTATTATACATAACTGCCTTCTGGCACTATTTGGTCCAGTCAAACTGGCTTTGCTGTTCCTCAGACAAGACATTTTATCTCCCATCTCTGGGACTTCCCACAAGCAGCTGTTCACTATACATGGGAGGCACTCCCTCATCGTCTCTGCCTCATGGAATTCCTAGGTTTCCTTTAAAACCCAATTCAAGAGGGAACTTACATGCTTTTTCTGATCCCCTGAGCTGCTAGTCTTTCCAAAAATATTCTATCTATTGCATATATGCATATGTGACAAGGATAGGAACCTGACCTGTGATTTCATTGATAAAGGGAACCTCTAGAGGAGGAAGCTCCCTCTACCAGTTCAGGCTGGTCCCGTATCTGCAACTTATAGCCTTGGAAATTTGCCTAGAGCACAGGAAAGTCGAGTGACTTGCCCGTGGCCTGGGGGGAGGGGACTTGAAGCCCCTTATTTCAGGCTTTGAAGCCAACTCTTTCCCCACTATTCTACAACACCTCCCTGTTATTCCCAGCCTCTACTTAGGTATGCACAGCTTGTCTCTTCTGATAGAATGTAAGCTCCTCAGAAGGTAAAGATTAGCTCATTTTTGTCTTCGGTGCCTAGCACAGTACAGAAACTTAGTGAATGCTTGTTGATTGACCTTAATGAGAATCAGAAAAGTCTCCCAGGAGGAGGTGACATTTGAATTGGTCTTTAAAAGAAGTGAAGAAATGCAACACACAAAGATGAAGAAGGAGCATGTATCAGATAAAGAGAGCAGCTTGCGGGGGAGAGTGGGGAAGAAGCATTTATTAAATACCTTCTGTGTTAGGCACTGTGCCAAGCACTTTACAGAGATATAATGATAATAATAACAATATTTATATAGTGCTTACTTTGCTCCCAGTACTGTGTTAAGTGATTTACAATGATTATCTCAATTGATCCTTACAACAATCCTGTGATACCTAGGAGGTGGTGCTTTTATCATCCTTATGTTCCAGATGAAGAAACTGAGGCCATCAGATTAAATGACTTGCCCAGGGTCACACAGCCAATAAATGTCTGAAGCTGGATTGGAACTCAGCTCCTTCTGATTCCTGCTCCAGTGTTCTATCCACTATTCCACCTAGCTGCTGAAAGAGAGCATGATATGTAGGTGAGACATGGAGTAGTCCAGTTTGGCTATTGGAGTGCATGGCTCCAGAGTATATGGGAGTGATTAATAGGAGATTATTCTGGAAAGGCAGGGTGGCACCAGATTATAGAGGGTCTGGAATGTAAGGCAGAGATTCTACTTCATTTGGGGGGCATTAGAGAACCATTAAAGATTTCAGCCTTTCTTGTTAGAATTTTCAATGTGACACACAGTGTTAGATGGTATCGGGGATCTTTGGAATAGAGGCCATACATTCTTTTCCATCTTTTGTAAATGTTCATTGCTCTTTTAAACTGAAAATCTCTCTCTGCAATCCCTATTCAGCTTTGTAATGGGCTCTAGGCCATAGAAACCAAGGGTATCAGGTGTAGGAGGACCCCTAGAAGTCATTTCATCCAGCTCCCTCATTTCACAGAATCATAGAATGCCAGAGATAAGGGACTTGAGAGCATAAAATATTAGAACTGGAGCGACCTGACTTTAACCCCTTCATTTTAAAAGTGAGGAAACTCAGACCTGGGGAGGTGAGTTACCCCACCTGACCTCAGGTGGGTGGCTTGTGGCAAAGCCAAGGCCTTGAGCCCAGATATAAGCACAGCAGGGAGGCTGCACAACCATGCTAGACGACTGTACAGGGCCTAGAGAAAGCAAATACAGCTGGAGTACTGGGGTGGAGGGCACCCCTGCTGACATTTTAGCAGAGGCTACAATTTTCCAGCATGCTCAAATACTAGAGAACAACAGCTCTTATTCATGTTTAAACTGGCCAACATAATCCTGTTGTCAGAGAGCCAGTCCGGGCAAGGGGAGGAGGCAGGGTCTCCAGAACAGCAAGACAACGTGATCCTAATAGTCTGGGTCCCCTGGGGAAGGCAATCTGTTGGATGTATCTCATGGGTAATCCCTGGGCTGCATCTGGAGTGACCTTGACCACATGAGCTCATTGTCTGGATGAGTCCTGACATGCAGAACAAACAGGAAACTGGTCATTGAGGACCTGGTTCTTGAGGCTCTGTTTTGCTAAAAGGCTGAGATACTAATTCCGACACTATTCCCTTTCCCTTGAGGTATGTCTGTGGAAGAGAGTGGGGACTCTGTTTCTAAGCCTCCTGACTCAGTCTAGTGCATCCCAACAAATCTTTTCTAATGAAGTGAAAATCAAGACTTGGGAAATAGTGTTAGTTGTCAGAAGGTAATGGGGATATTCATTCCTTCTCTGTTTAGAGAATCACACTTGCACCATTTACTCCTAATGGTTCAAGTGGGGTGAATGATATCACCAGAAAGATCTTAAAAGTCATTGCTAGAGGTTATAAAGTCTTGTATGAGGAATGGAGTACCACAGGAGCACCTGCAAAGTTTTTGTCACACCTATAATGGACAATAGAAGCAGCTAGATGGCTCAATGGATAGAGTGCTGAGTCTGGAGTCAGGAAGACTTGAATTCAAATCTGGCCTCAGATATTTACTATCTGTGTGACCCTGGGCAAGTCACTTAATCTCTGTTTGCTCTAATCTACTGGAGAAGGAAATGGCAAACTACTCCAAGACCTTTGCCAAGAAAACCCCATAAAGGGCCCAAAGAGTCAGACATGACTGAATGACTCAACAGCAACAATTTCATGAAGGCCTCAGAAGGGAAAGGGACATTTCAGAAGTGAACAACTGGATCAGAACATGGCGGGCTGGTCTAAAAATATACTCATATTGTACAGTTTGGTGGTGATGGAGGATACCAAATGAAGGCCGGTTAAACAAATGTGTGGAGACTTGCAAATATGAAGGACGCAACTTTCTTTCCTCTCCATCCTCATCTCTGCCTCCTGGCTTCCCTGGTTTCCTTCAAGTCCTACAGAAAATCTCTCCTGATTCCCATTAATTCTAGTGCTTTCCCTCTGCTGATCATCTGCCATTTGTCCCATAGATATCTCAGATGTATGTAGTTTTTGTAGTTTGTTGTCTTCCACATTAAATCGTGAGCTCCTCAAGATCTAGGACTGTTTGGCCATTCTTTGTTTTCCTACTTCTTAGCACAATGCTTGGGTAGATGTTTAACAAATGTGTATTGATTGACCAAGGAACTTTAAACAGCCAACCAGATGCCACAGGAAATATCAGGTAAGAGTAGGAAGAAGAACACAAAACAAGATTAGTAATGTGCAAGAGAAAATGCCCAATTGATAAACCAATCATTGTGTATTTATTAAGCACTTACTGTGTGCCACACTCTGTGCTAAGTGCTGGAGATACAATACAAAAGTGGGTCAGTCCACACCCACAAAGAGCTTATATTTAATTATAAGAAAATAGAGATTATATGCAAAATAAATCTAAAGTGATATGGCCTCTTATGACTATACTGAATTCTCCAAATAAGGTAACAAGCAGTGTGAGTTAGAGATTCTAATTTTGAAAGGAGGCAACTTCAAGCTTATAAGTTTCACTGAAACTTGGTGGAATGGAACTCATAACTCATGCCTGGAATATGTTCATAGAAAGGCATAACTTTTAGAAGGATTATAAATATATGTAAGGAAATCTAGAAACCAGAGGAGAGGTACTTATTAGAGAGCATTTGAGTGAATATCGATGAAAAGGAAAACCCAAGTGACATTATCCTGGGAGAATACTATAGACCACTTATGCAGAAAGAGGAAATAGATAAGGAATTTGTGAATCAGCTCATAAACCTTGCATGGAGGTATGATGGAGTAGTGATGAGGATTTTCAATAATCTAGACTTCTGGAGCCTTCTGTCTCTGTCAAAAGAAGAGCAGGAAATAATTGTATGCTTGGTTTGATAATTTAATATTTCAAAATATTGCAGAAACAATTACAGTCTTTCCATGCTAGGCTTGATTCTTACTAACAAGGAGGAACTGGTAGAACTTAGGATAATAGAACTAATGGGAATGTTGGGGGAAAGTTACTACTCTATCTTAGGGTTGGTGAAAAAGGAGAGGAAACCTAGGTATAATCTGAATGCAACCAAGATTTTGGCAAGGAATGGATTTCAGAGAGTTTAGAGAAAGGATTTCAGAGAGTTTAGAGAACATGTGTCCAGGTCCACATGTTCTAAAGTTCTACAGGTTTAGTTTCTTGGAGAGGTACAAGAAACTCCCGAGAATGAAATCCCGAGGAAACAAAATGCAAGCAGTTCCAATAAGGAAAAAATGTGAGGCTGACACATTCTAGCAAGAGCAGGCAATTGAGGATGACTACAAAAGTGGCAAGCCTATCCCTTCTTTGATTTTCCTTTTGCCCCCTGCATAGATTTTTAAAGTGTTCTTTGTTTTTCTTAGTATTCCTTGCCAACTTTAGCTCATCAGCAATTTAAAGTTCTGGACATGATCTTTTTTAAAAAATAAATTTTTATTGATTTTTTTTCCTGTCACCTAGATTTTACTGTCATTTCTCCTTTCCTCTCCCCAGAGAGTCATCCTTTATAACAAAAAGATGTTTTGAAAGAGGAAGGATAGGGAAAAAATCAGCAAAAGTTATCGGGAGAATAAAATAATTGTGTTATATGCAATACTTCATGTTCATTAACCCTGACCCCTGCAAAGGACCAGTGGAAGAGGTCTCCTAGTATTTTTCACCTTTGGGGCCAAGCTTATTATCATTATCACCACCACCACCACCACTACCATCGTCATCATCATCATCATCATTACTTCAGTTTTATTGGTGTTTTGTTTTTACATTACAAGCATTTCCAGATTACTCCCACTTCATGAGAGATATCTTGTAACAAAGTAAAACAGTTACGTAAAACTATTAATACAATGACTCATCTGAAAGTACAGGCAACATTTCACATCTGTAGGACCTCTCTCCCACCTCTCTATTAAAAATGAGCAGAATATATTTTCTCTTCCTCCTACTGCACCATCCCATTGGTAAAAACGGATAGCATGTTTCATCATTGGTCCTCTGGAAGCATATATGGTCATAGTATTGATCATAGCTCTTACAGCTTTTAAAGTTGCTTGTTTTTTACAAAGTTGTCATCAATATTGTTCCTTTAGTTTTGCTCATTTCAATCTTAATATTTTCACAGCATTCAGTCTCTTGCTTTGTGGTGATTCTTCTTTCCACTTCTGTTGATGTAGTCATTGTATGAATTGTTTCCTGGGTCTATTTACTTTACCTTGCATCAATTTCATGTCTTCCCATACCTCCATATATTTTTCATTTTCCTTGTTTCTTAGAACACAAAATATTCCATTACATTCATGTGCCACACTTTGTTTAGCCATTCCTCAATTGATGGGCATGTACTCTGTTTCCAGTTCTTTGAAACCACAAAAAAATGTCTAAAAAATCTTTTGGAATATACATAGCTTTTCTTTCTTTCTTTTTTTAAATTAATAACTCCCTTGGGATATATGTCTAGCTGTGGAATTTCTGTGTCAAAGATTATTGACTTTTTAGTTAACGTTATTTACATAGTTCCAAGTTCCAGAATGGTTGTACTAATCCACAGCTCCACCAACGATGCATCAGCATACCTATCTTTCCACAACTCTTCCAACACAGTCTTTTTCTGTCTCTTGCTATTTTTGCCAACTTTCTGGGTGTGCTCTCATTGGACTATGCCATTCCTATTGAATTTTGCCACTTTTGTGTCAGTATGAACTTTCAGGGAGGTATCTAGTAAAGTGCTCTCAGGGATTTACCTTGGGCACCATGCTGCTCAATATTGTCACTGGTGTCATGGATGGAGGCATAGCAGATGGACTGAATTTGAGGATAGCTAAGAAGTTAGATGACAGAGTCAGCATCTGAAAATGTCTTGACTAGATGAAATGATTGGCTGACTCTAATAAGATGAAAATGAAGAAAGATAGATGTAAAATGCTGCATGTAGGTTCAAAAAAATCAACTTCTCAAGTATAGAATAAGGGAGACTAAACACACACGTACACATACATATATGTATACATACACACACAGTTCATGTGAAAATATCTTGGGACTGATACATACTTATTTGGGGTCATGCTCACTACTGTGTTATGGCAGAGTAAAAAAAATAACTGGATTTTAGGGATCTTTCAAAGGGGCATAGTATGCAGAGAAAGTGAGATGCTTATTCCAGTATATTCCCACCTTGGACAGACTATATGAGAAGGACTGTGTTGAGTATTGGACTAAACATTTTGGGAAGGACAGAGATAACTGCTGTTGATATTGCAGTCAGGATGATGAGGAGACTAGAGACTGTGCTCATAGTAGGATTGCTTGAAAGAACTCGCATTGAACCTGGAGAATCAACCAGTCAGCCAACAAGGATTTAGTAAGCACCTACATAGAGCTACCAAGGTTTATTTCAAGTGAAATAGAAAGTAACCCTGGGGAATTGGTGGGAGGGGGTTTGGAAGAAGAGTTGCTTCCCTGAAATTGCATCCTTATTTTGTAATGGTCACATGATTAGATGTGACAAATAATTACTTTTCTTGTTGAATTGCTAAAACACTAAATAAACCAGAATTTAAGAATACCTTGAAGAACCAAATTGCTTCAATTGACAGTGCATTTTTTAAAGAAAAAATCTACAAGGCAAAGGAAATAGAGAGATAGTAGGATGAAAATTTTTATTTCAAAGTAAAATTGTAATACCAGCTTATAATTATTAATATTTAAAGTGAATTTGCAGGTAGGAGAAAGAAAAAATTATTAACAAATACAGTTCCTTGTCAGTTGACTCGCCTGGTCCCCTTAGTATTAATCATGTCTCTGTCCCACTATCTTGGCTTTAGTGGTTGAGTCCGTGTGGCATGGCTGCTTGTGGTGAAGACTTTTTAGGTATTTTAGCTGCAGAGGATTAGATGGGCATTTGCTGTCCAAGCACACGTAGTGGCTATATTGTGGGCCCTCCTGGCTCACAGTGAATGTCAATTGTAACTGTTTCTCTTTCCATCAGCAACCCTGAGGGTCTTCCCCTCCCAGCTTTATATATTTTTTTTTAATTAAAGGGGCTGTCCCTTGACTCACTTCTTTAAGAGGCCTATTCACTGAATGGGTATTACCTCACTCAAAGTGAAAACCTGAACAGGCCTTAGCCTAAAAGGGCCAGGGTCTCTCATTGCATCCTGGGCCATCTCCAGTCATCCTGATGGACATCTGACCATTGGACCCAGATGGTTCTGGAGGAGACTGAGGCTGGCGACCTTGCACGGCCCTCCCTCACTCAAATCAAAGTCAGCTGCAAGTCATGTCACCATTCTCCTGATGTCATGGTCCTCTTCAAGAATGAAGGACAAACACAACCATGTTATCAGGAGCTGTGCTAGATGCTGACGGTACAAAGACAAAAATGGAACTGTCTCTGTCGTTGTCTTCTCTTGGTGGAAACATTTGGAATGGGGCATGAAGGTCTGTCATGAGGGAGGAATCAGATTCCCAGATGGTAAAACTAGTAGATGGGTAGAAGTCAGATAAAAAGCTTGAAATAAGGAAACATTTTTCATAGAGCCGTTCCAGAGAGGAGTGGGCTGGCTTGGGAGGCTGTGGGTTCCTCTTTTTTCAAAGTTATCTTTTTTTTTAAGGACTAGGTCTCCCCATCTTGTCTAGGCCAGAAGTTCAAGGGCTACTCAAAGGCCTCATCTCATTATTGCTTGGCATAGGAACTTTGACCTGCACCATTTCTTTTTAAAAAAAATTTAAAATTTATTTTATTTTTAATTTATGGTATAAAATAAGCATTTTCATAACAGTATAATAAAAAAAGATTGCACGAGTGCAAATTGCTATTCCTTTAAAATATATGATAAGGTTATCATATAAATTTATCTTTTTCTTTCTTTTATCTTTTTTCTCCCCTAGCCCAGATGCAAATATGTGTGCATGCATGTATATGCACACACATACATGTACATATATACACACATGTTTGTATATATGTGTGTGTATATATAAAATCATTCTATACATTTATCAGTCTTTCTCTGGATGCAGGTAGCATCTTCCTTCATATGTCCTTTGTAGTGAATTTTGATATTTATAATACTCAAAATGACTTATTTACTAAAAGTTCTTCAAACAATATTGCTGTTACTGTATATGAGGTCCTCTTTGTTCTGCTCATTTTGCTCTTCTGACTGGGGCCAATCCGCCTCTCCATAGACAACCTGCTGGTAGTCTCCCTGATCTTAGAGACTTTCCGTATTAATGATGATCTTTGTGTACTTGCTTTAGCTCACTATGGTTCAGAACTCTGGAGCCCACATGAACCACAAGCCTTAGCCTCCCGACAGCTGTACGAGTGTATTGATTGTAGGTAATACACAACCGAGACTGGCTTATTGGAGTTTTTTAAGCAAAGTTTGGATGTCCACTTGAAAAATATTTAGAAGGGATTCCACATCCTGTATGGGTTGGAATAGATGCTCTCTGAGGTCTCTTTCCAGCTCTGATGTTCTATGATCCTGTGAAAATGGCGTAGTTGAGAGGGACCTTGGAGATCAACTGTTCAACTGTTGCATTTTATAGAGATGATGCCTCACTTGGGAAAGATTTGCTGTGTGTCAGAATAGAATCAGAGTTGCCCTGAGTCCTTTCATCTTGTGCATTTCTTTCAGTGAAATCTCTTACGATTAAATGAGTCACAAATGCTTATGGTTGAGTGCCAGTGGGGTCTTCATGCTGTATGTACATCATGTAACTTCATGTGAGAGAATGAGTTACCAAAGCTACATTACAAAAAAAGTGTTTTGTGTTGTTATAAATTTAAGAGGGGCTCAGGTCATAGACAACATGACTCCTTATTTGAGACACCCAAAGGGCTTTTTTTTCTAAATCAAATAACTCTTTTCCAAATATAAATGAGTAGACTTGTTTTGGTAACTTGGAAAATGGGGAAAATAGGCAATTTCTTAAGTATCTGGGATAATTGGTATAATTTTCTAAAATTATCTGTGTCTTACATGGAATTAGCAAATGGGATTGGAAGCTTCCCGAGCTTCACTGTGGCCTCTCTAAAGCAGGCTTGTTTTCTTCTTTTCTCATTACAAGTCTCCCTGGGGACCATTCAGGTCTGTGGTATAGTAGGAAGACTAATAGAACAAGATTCAGGGGAGACCCAAGTTTGACTCCTTCCCCTGGCTGTTACTGCCAGAGGGACTAGGAACGAATCACCTAACTTCTTATAACGTCAGTTTTTTTAATCTATAAAATGGGATCAAAACCTGAGAGACAGTGTGGTACAGTGGGGTACAGATTTGCAGTTAGAGGGCCTGGGTTCACATCCTAGCTCTATTCCTTACTAACTGTGTGATCTTGGGCAAGTCCATGCAGTTTCTAGGGTTGCGTCCTCTTCTGGAAAATGACAGTTGGCCTTGATGACTGTTGAGGTCCCTTTCAGCTCTAAATCCATGATATCATGATACTTGTGTCATAGTGTTGTTGTTGAGCTAATGTTTTGCAAGGTTCTTTGCAAGCCTCAAGATTACCCTAAAGCAAACCTCGGGGCGGGGGTGAGGGGGGGGACTGCAGGTATCATGGTGTTGTTATTAAAGAGGGAAGAAACATAGCTTAGTGGATAGAGGTCTGGTCTCAGACTGAGAAACACCTTGTTTCGGGACCTGCCTCCAACACACAAACTAGCTGTGTGATCATGGACCGGTCATGTAACTTCTCAGGGAACCCAGACAATCCTGTAAGTCTGAAAAGTGAAAGGCAAGTTACTGATCTGCTCTTGTGAAAGGGATTCTTCCTCACAGATGAAATCACGGGTCTGGATTCCTCCATCTGTGTCATGTTCTTACTACTAATGCAAACTACTACTAATTCAGTAGCTTACATTATAATGTAGGCTTGAAGGTCTATAAAACATTTCCCTCATTGAATTATTCCCATTTCATAGATGAGGCTCAGAAAGGTAAAGTAACTTGTCTGCAGTCACATAGTGCCCCAGAGGCACTGTGTCAGAAACCTAATTGGAATTCACTCTGTTAAGAAGCATTTACGAAGCACTTACCATGTGCCAAACACTATGCTAAGCACTGGAGATACAAAGAAACTATTAGATTATAAGCTCCTTGAGGGCAGGGGATGTCTTTTGCCTCTTTTTGTATTCCCAGCACATTAGCACAGTGTTTGGCATGTACTTAATAAATGTTAATTGATTGATTGATTGCTCAAAAGGCAAAAACATCTCCCTGCTCTCAAAAAGCTCACATTCTAATGGAAGTAACAACATTAAAATGACTATGTCCACGTAAGATATATGTAGGATGATTGCAAAACAATCTCCTTACTCTGAGTCCAGAGTTCTTCGCCACTACATGCTGCCTATTAGAAGGCCAATCTGCCCAAATTCTTGCCTGAGAAGCATCTAAGCTTCTTTTCTTCTTACTTGCAAGATGGCACTTCATTGATTCTTCATTGGGCTTCTTGAGTTATATAAATTTTATGATAAGCATTTCAGCAACATAAAAGCCCATCCTAGGCATACATCTTAACAACAGCACTATCTAACTCAAAGAAGGACAAGAATTCTGAGGAGAAAACCTTGCATAGCATCCAAAGGTGATATGGATTGAAAAGTATTTGAGTTCCCCACCCCTGGGGATCTTCAGATAGAGGCTGAATGTCCATTTGCTTGGGATGTTGTGGGGATTTCTTGTTTGAAGAAAGAGATTGGACTAGTGCCTTCTGACATTCTGTGTTCTAAGGCCCTTCCCAGCCCCGATGTTCTGTGTTCTAAAGGGCGTTCCCAGCTCTAGTGTTCTGTGTTCCTAGGACTCTAATCTGGGTCCTCTGACTCTGGATTGGGTGTTTTTTTTCAATATACCCCAGCTGTCTCCAGGCAAAGTGAAATGGAAAATTGAGACAGTAATCCAAATGAAAAAAAGAGAGAAACAGCTTACAGCATCTCCATATAAATGTGTTCGGAACTGGATTCTTTGGCTAGCCTTTGTCCTCTACTTCATGTTATAGAGGAAGATTTAGCCAGGGAAGAAAGAGCATCATGTAAAAGTTCCTTTCAAAGCAATAACTAGGGCAGATTGCTGGGCTTTGTCTGAGGGACCAGAACGTAAAAGGTGTTGACAGCACCTTCCCAAGGATATACCTCCCTTGTCTACGCATCCCAGATGGCGCAAGGGACCACAGCTAGCCTTATCTACAAGGCTCTTTCTTCCCTGCCCAGTTCTGCTTTCTGCTGTGGTGCCATTTTTCTTTCTCTCCATGGCCCCATTTTTAGCTGCATAAAAAATCTTGGGGTGTTCTGGGGTTCACTCCCCCTCCAAGTGGCTTGTATCATCAGCTCTTCCCTCCCTGGGACTTGCTTCCTACCTTCCAAGACAATCCCAGGTGAAAATATTGCTCGTTTCAGCTTTGGTTTCCTTGTTATTTGTAGAGGGGATTCCTTCTCAGTTAGGATTTGATTATCTCTGGCTGGACTAGATGACCTCTGAAGTCCCTTTCCACTCTGGGATTCTTGGAGGCTCTAGGGTACCTTTAGAAATTCAGTAACATGCCTTAATTCCAATCTTTGCTTTCTTACCTAGAGTACCCAGTGAAAGGCTTGATTTGTCCTCAATAGTATCTCTTCCCTGAATGTTTTTCATTGGAATTTTCTGCTTCTTGATCTATGTAAGTTGCTCTAGAGATGCTTTCACTTCAATAACTCAATTCAGCAAATACGTATTTAGGCTCTGCTATGTGAAAGGCTCTGTTTTTGGGGCTGGAGTTACACCCTTAGCTAGGATTCAGGCCCTCCTTTGGAGGAGTTACAGTCTAATGAGAGGGAAGACATGCATAGAAATGAATTGTGGTATAAGGTAGAATAATGCCAAAGGGGAGAGGTCTAGGCAAAGTGCTAGGAGAAATTTGAGGAGCAAGATATTATTTTTAACTGGAGGGGAGTAGGGAGCTCAGGGAAGGCTTTATGGAGGAAGTGTCATTTGAGTGGGACCTTGAAGGAAGAGAAGGACTTCAACAGATGGATTCAGTTTAACATATCTTTTGAGGGATGGGAGGAGGAAAATTTTTCCAAACCTAGAGAAAAACTAGAGTAAAAACCCTATGATACGGGAGGTCAGGGTGAAACCAGAGCATAGGGGCGGGGTAGCCTAAATTCTCTGGAATGAAGAGTACATGAAAGGGAGTGGTATGAGAATACTGGTCAGGTAGCTCAGAAGAAGAGCCTTGAATGCCAGTGTCAGGAGGTAGAGTCAGGGATACTTTCAAAAAAGAGCAGGAGGGAAATGTTTGCTTTGAAATCCCCTTCCTTTCTTACCTGTGGCTTCCCCACATCTCCCAGGTTCTAGGGCTCTGGCGTCTTTGGAGGCTGGAAATGAAGCTTCTTTGACTTCCTTTTTCATATGCCTGTGGGATGAGTGGGTTTTGTGGCTTCTCCTCAGGTTCCATGCTTGCTGGGAACAAGGACAGCGAAGCTTCCAACAGTGTGGTCAGGGGACTGGGGTGAATGAAAGGCAGCTGTTTTGGTTCACTGCATTCCTCTGGCTGGTTCAACCTTCCTGCAGTTTCAAAAAATTTTTATCTTACTTTTATTGATGCTTTTTGTTTTTACATCACATTCATTTCCAAATATATCCTTCCTCCCTCCACTACCTAGAGAGTCATCCTTATAAATGGGGAAAACAATTCAAAATGAAATAAAAATATCAGTTCTTCAAAACTACCATTATATAAATTTCTGACAATACATGCAATATTCAGAGTTCAAATCTGGCCTCAGATACTTACTAGCTGTGCGAACCTGGGCAAGTCACTTACCCTCTCTTTGCCTCAGTTTCCTGAGCTATAAAATGAGGATAATAATAACACCTACCTCCTAGGGTTGTTGTGATGATCAAATGAGATAATATTTGTAAAGCACTTAGTACAGTGCCTGGCACATAGTAGGCACTACAAAATTGTTAACTGTTGCTGTTGCTATTGCTGCTGCTACCACTACTACTACTATTATATATTCGAGATATATATATGCATACATATATACATATATATACATATATATGTATATATGTACATATATACATATATATATAGGCAAATATATATATATATTTGCCCACAGTCCTCTATTTTTCTAATGAAAGAGAAAGCTTCATTTTTTTCAACTTTCCTTCAAGACCAAGCTTGGTCATTATAATTCTATAGTGTTCAGTTTTATTTTATTTATGTTTCTATTAATGTTGTAGAATTTTTGTGCATATTGTTTTCCTGGTTCTGCCCAATTCATTCTGCATCAGTTCATTTTGATCTTTCCAAAATGCCCTGAATTCTTCATATTTGTCACTTATTATGGCACAGAAATTTTCCATTGCATCGATATGCTACATATTTTTTGCCACTCCATATGATGAGGGCACAATCTCTGGGAACCCCCTTGAACCTGGAGCACAGTCTCTGGGAGCCCTCTTGAACTCTCCTTGAGTCTTCCAACTAGATCTGGCCTTCCGCTAAGGCCATGGGCCTTGCATTATCATTGGGCCCAAGTCTCTGCCTAGCTTAGCCCTCTATTGTCTGTATGTCTCCATGTAGCCTTCAGCTATTTCCCACCATGGAGTCTGACCTCATCTAAGTCCCATTAAGCTCCTCCTTAGACTCCTCCTCAAGTCCCTCCCTAAACCCCTCCTCTAGTCACCCCAGACCACCCCTCAATCCCTCCCACAATCTTTGTGTATATAATCTCCATCTTGCCTCCTTGAAGGCCCTCAGATTCAATCTAATTTGGTAGGTTGAATCTGGCCTGCTTGTGGAAATAGGCGTCACAAAGGGTGGTATTTCTTAAGACAACCCATTATGGTGAATCCCTAATAAACTTTGTCTTTTGCCTTGGCTGAGAAGGCTTGAGTCGAATTCTTTCGGCAGGACCCAGCGTGTTGGTACTTTGGGGTGTCGAGCACCCCTCAACCCCAAACCTCTTCAGTGTCGGTATTTTGGGGTCACGAGCACCCCTAGAAATCTGTGGTTCCCTACCATATTCATTTTGATTAAACCTCTTCACATAATTAATGGGCACTTGCCTTCTTGATGCTACAAAAGGTGCTGCTATGAATATTTTGCTGTGTAGGAGATACTCCTTTCTGTCTTTGGTCTCTATGGGGTATATAGGTATATACCTATGGAGGAGAACTCTGGTTAAAAGGGTATAGACTTTTGAATCACTTTCTTAGCCTAATTCCAAACTACTTTCTAGAATGGTTATACCAGGTTATAGCTCTACCAACAATGTATTAGTGTGTATAGCCCCTCCAATAACCTCATAGCTGTTTTGGTTTGTATTTCTCTTATCATTACTGATTTAGAGCAATATTCCATATGATTGTTAATAGTCTGAAATTATTCTTTTGAGAATTATATGTTCCTATCCTTTGGCTATGTATTCATTGGGGAATGGTTCTTGGTTTCATATGTTTATGCTAATTATTTATATATCTTAGCTTTTGGACCTCATCAGATGTATTTGATGTAAAGATTCTTTTCCCAGTTGACAATTTTCTTTTCATCCCAGATGTGTAAAAGTGTTTCAAGTTTAGCTAGTCGAAATGATTTATATTCTCCTTTGAGGTTTCCTTTATCCCTTGTTTGCTTAAGAATTCTCCCCCTCACCATAGTTGTGAAATGTCTAGAGGCAGAAAAATTAATGGACTCTTCAGTTTGGGGGCGACAGACGCATGCATTCATGGTTTGGCTGTCAGAACAGAGAGAAAGGAAGGTACTATATGCTGTGATATTTGGGTCCTCTGGAGGATCCAGTCCCCATGGTTGTGAAAGGATCTCATTCTCTTCTAATTTTTAAAAGTTGTATTACTTTGCTATCCAGGTCACTTCCATTTGGAGCTTTTTATGGCATATAGAGTAAGACATTATTCTAAACCTGATTTCTTCCAAAGTGCTTCATATTTTTTTCCCTTAGCAATTCTTGTCAAATAGGGAGTTCCTCCCCAAGTAGTTTACATTTTTGGGTTTATTGAACACTAATTTCCTCTTTAAGTTTTATCCCTTTGGAAGAACACTCAGTTGGAGGTTTGGCATCTGGTAGTCCATCTTTTGACGAGATAGTGTGGCATGATGGCAAGTGGGCTAGACTGGGAGTCAGAACGCTTGGTTTCAAATCCTGGCCCTGATACCTTCTAGCAGTGTGTGACCGTATAAGACAATGCTTCTAAGTTTCAGTTTCCACATCTGTAAAATGGAAATGATAATACTTGCATTGCCTACTTCATAAGATTCTTGTGAAGAAAATACTTTTTAATAAAGTACCTTTAAATAATATAGGGAGTTGGCACAGTGAATAACATGCTAGATTTGGAGTCTGAAAGATCTGAGTTCAAATACTGCCTCAGACACTATGTGAACCTAAGCAAATCATTTAACAACCTTCCCCCTTAGTTTCTTCATCTGTCAAATGAGGATGATAATAGAATCTGCCTCCCAGGGTTTTTGTGAGGATCAAATAAGTTAACATAAGGAAAGTACCCTTAAAGTGCTATATAAATGTGAGTTTTCTTTTTCCGTAGGAAGACTCGAATTCATTAAGGCATGTTGGTTTTGGAAACAATGGTGGATTTGAAGTCAGTGGACCTGGATTTTAATCCTGCCTCTGATAACTTCCTATGTGACTTTATACCTGTCAGTAAATGTCATCTATAAAATGAGGATGTTTTCGTAGGTGAATCCAAAGGTCCTTTCCAGAGAGAAATCCTATAATTCTATGAGTGATAGATGAATGCTGTCACATTCAGTTAAATTTTGTTTTAAAAATTTGTACTGCTCTTTTTTTTAGCCTCTTCCTTTCCCAATATATCTCTTCCCTCCCCAATACAGAGGCATCCATCTTTAGGTATTTTTAGATAGAAATTACAAATTAGGTAGGCTAATCAACATTCACTGCTAAAAGAGAAAAGGATTTTTAGAAAATATCATACCCAGAAAACCAAACTTTTCGGTGAAGATGATATGAGCAGTCCTCAAAATAAAACCTTTATACCAAAAAGGATATCCCTTAGGTAGCCCTCTCTCTCAAACCTCTTCTGTATGTGTTGTCGGCTGCCTTAGACTCTTATCATTCCCACTACCAGAGACTACTGTTCCTCCTAGTAGAATATTAGGTCCTTTTGGGGACCCATATATCACACCGTATAGTTCATTCCTTTTTTTCTGTTTTGGCAGCCAAGCCCTAATGCCTGCCTCTGTCATCCCAGACTGAAATCTGTTGGCTTCCTTGTCTGTAGACTCCCTGGCTTCCACCATTATATCCTCCAAGCTCTGTTTCACATTACGCTACTAAAGTGAACAGCCCTCTTAGCCTACCCTCTCCACCATGTCATCATACCCCTCCCTCTTCTCCTAACCCTAAAATGACTTATTTTA
Source organism: Phalanger gymnotis (assembly GCA_028646595.1). Lineage (NCBI taxonomy): Eukaryota > Metazoa > Chordata > Mammalia > Diprotodontia > Phalangeridae > Phalanger > Phalanger gymnotis. The sequence goes on from CM053625.1 coordinate 60,698,781, forward strand.
TTTTTTTATATGTTATATATGTGAAGTCATGCAAAACATGTTTCTATATGTCATGTTATAAAAGAAAAAAAACCAAAAAAAACCCCAAGAAAAATAAAGTTAAAAAAAAAAACTATGCTTTTATCTGCATTCAGGCTCCATCAGTTCTTTCTCCAGAGGTGGATGGCATTTTTCATTATCAATCTTTCAGAACTGTCTTGGATCATTGTATTGCCAAGAATAGCTGAATGACTTATTTTCTAAAACAAGTACATGTTTTATTAGAAACAACATTAAACATCAGTACAAATAAATAAACTTGCATAGTAACTATTTACATTTAACTTAATTTGAACTCATAAAGTATCGTGACACTTTTATAAGATCCTTCCTCTAAATCCTTATCAGGATTCTTTGTGCATTCTCATTCACTTTTCCTCATAAGATCATAAATAAGCTAAACTCCATTCTTCTGCTTCTGATTTTTTTCATTTTCTATTATTTCATAAAGGTCTTTCCAGATTTCTTTGTATTCCTCATACTTATTCATGTTTAGCTGCATTATTCTGTTCCTTTTAATTAAAATATGTGATTTATTTAAACATTTACCTAGTTTTAGTTTTTTATGTAGCTCCCAATTTTTTAAGTTACATATAATTCTACTATGAAAATTTTTTAATTCATAGCATTATATGTATATATACGTTTATAGATCTCTATCTTTATCTCTCTATATAAAAGTATGTATATCTATGTACTTTAGCATAGCTCCGTATTTACAGATATATCCACATATATTACATATCAGTACAGATATATACAGTGCCATCTGTTCAAAGATTTTCATAGCAGCTCATCTATATTATATCAGTATTTATAGATAAGGGCAGCTAGGTGGCATAGTGGATAGAGTGCTGGCCCTGGAGTCAGAAGGACCTGAGTTCAAATATGTCCTTAGACACTTACTAGCTGTGTGACCCTGGGCAAGTTACTTATTCCTGTTTGTCTTAGTTTCCTCATTTGTAAAATGAGCTGGAGAAGGAAATGGCAAACCACTCCAGTATCTTTGCCAAGAAAACCCCAAATGGGGTCACAAAGAGTCAAACACAACTGAACGACAACAAATCTTTAGATAAGTGGATCATCAATCTATCACGTAACTATCACCTATCTAGCAAGGTATATTGCCAATAATGGAATTACCGAGTTAAGGTTTTTAGGATTTCTATACATTTTACAGAATACTTCTAGATTATCCTTCAAAATGATTCTATAAGTTTTTGATTCCACAAGCAATTAATTATGTACCTGTTTCTCACAACTCCATACTAGCACTGATTTTTATTACTCTTAACTATTTCTTGCCCTGATAAACCTGAGGTGATACTGCTAAGATATTTTAATTTGTCCTTCTTTTATTATTTGTTGAACATTTAACCACATATTTTTAGCAGTGGAAAAAATTACCTTTCCTTGAATTCTGAAAGCACATCAGCTGTACTACAGAATCAGAGGTTTAAATCTTAGCTCTTTAATTATAAGATCATAGGATTTCAGAGATTAAAGAGACCTTGGAGATTATATCCATCTTCCCCATTATTTAGTTGAGGAAACTAAGACTTAGGAAAGGGTAATGACTTGCCCAAGGTCTCACAAGTAGTGAATAAACAGAGTTGTGATTCTAACCCAAATCTTCTGTGTCCAAATCCAGGATTTTCCCCCTACTATGTCATGCTGACAAGTCATTTCTCAAAAGAAGACGTGTTAAATGTCCTCTAAGATTTTTTCCATCTCTAAATCCTGTGATCTAAATATAAATTATAGGATTCAATGAACTTCAACCTCAGTTGAACCAACAGTACAAAAGAGACTCCTTTGCTTCTTTTTACATTCTCACTTACTTAGCAACTTCTCACTTAGGCTCGTTCCCCTATTCTTGTTCTGTGTCTATTAGCCTCATCATTTCCACTTCTGGCTTTACCTCCAATGCAGTTCTTATTATCTGCCTTCTTCATGTTTACTTCTTCATCTTCCTTCACATCCTCCTTCACATCTCCCTTCTCTGTCGTTTCCCTCTCTTCATTTTCCTTCATTGTCTCTTTTTCGTCTTCTATCTCCTCCACCAGTTTTCCTTCCATCTCTTCTCCTTCCCTCTTCACTTTTTTTCCTCCTCTTCTTCCTCTTCCTTTTCCTCCTCATTTTCACCTATTCTTCATCTTCCTCCTCATTTTGTCAACTCTCACTTCCTCAAATTTCACATCTGGAAAGGTTTCTGGTTTCATCTTGGTGATGAAGGGCAACTAGCTAAATACAGAGAAACTCATCACTAAATGCTTGGCTACCAGATCAGGAAGTTTTTGGCAACAGTGACCCAATACTAAAAATGATAATAATAAATAATATTAATAATAATAAATAATAAAAATGACAGGTCACATTTATAAAAAACTCTAAGGTTTAAAAATGCTTTCACCATGACAACCCTGTGAGATGGGTAATGAAGATGGTTCATATTTCTATGATGCTTTAAGGTTTATAATGACTTTCCTTACAACAATTCTATGGGGCAGCAAGAGCAAGTATCATGCCCATTTTACAGATGAAGGAACTGAGGCTCCGAAAAAGTGAAGGGACTTATTCCAGATCATTAGTAAACATAGGTATCATTTCTCCTGGAGAAAACTGAGGTCCAGAGATGTGAAGTTTCAAGTTATTGAGAAAACTATGAGGTAAGTGTAATCCATATCACAGAGTAACAACTCTGGATTTACAGAAACTGAGTTCACCTTTGAAGGAATTTCCTTCAAATCTCTTTCTTTGGTTCATGTCCTCATCCAGGGTTTCCCCCTGGGAGAACCAGCACCTAGCTCATGTCTAGGTCTCTACAGAAAGATCAAAGATTAAAAGGCCTTTAGTTTCCATGCAAGGCTACTGATACATTGAACATAGTAAGCTTTAGATCTGTAAACAGTCAAAACAGATTTCTTTCCGTCTTTGGGGAGCCTCTGTTGTCCTCAGGGCCTCATAGCCTTCCTTGCTTTGAGTGTTACCTTGTGAGGTTGAAGCTTCCTTGCAAGGAGAACACATTTTGGGAAGGACAGAGAGATAGTTCCTGGCTGGGGGCAATGACATCTACACAACTCATTATCAATAAAGGGTAATGTATGAACTGCTACGTCAAGACTCTCTTCCTCAATGCTCTTCGGCTTTGTCACCCGTTTAGTCTAGAAATTCCTTTCTTTTGTTGAAGAGCTATGAGCTGGTCGTGTGGTATTATTTGGTAATTCTTCTGCTGGTCCAAGAGGCTCAGTTCAAAGATTTCTCCTGCAACCCAGAAACACCTTCAGCTCGGCCTAGGAGCTCTGCCCTATTCCTCTGCTGCCTCTCTCTGTTGTCTTATGGGTCTGTGGAGTTACTTTCTTTCCTGGGAATCTGTTTTCTCTGATATATGTGCTTCTCTAAAGGATCAGGTGCACTCTGGCGCCATATAACCTTCCCAGGCAGAGGAGCCACTGTCTCTGGGTCCAGCTAGTTTTCCTGTGGCCATCTCAGTTCTTTCTGTCTCTCTCATTTTCTCTGTCTCTCTCTTTCTCTCATCCCTCTCTTTTCCTATTTGTATTCCAGGTACTATAAAACTTTCAGTCAATCAGTTCCTCATTAAAGTGGTGTTAGTGGACCAAGTATCCAGTGTGTAATGACAATTTAGATTTGAAGATCTCTCCCACCCTTTAATAGGCCATGTGACCTGCTTACATCACAGGAAGCCTAAGTCACATGTGATAGGAGGAGCTTGCTGAGAGGAGAAGGAAAGTGAGTCACAGGAAATGCTAAGAGAGAGCAGTTAGAGCTGAGGGAAAGAGCAGACGTGTGGTACTGTGAGTGATTGTTGGTGGCAAGGCCCCAACAGAGGGGGCAGATGGCTTTGGGATGGCTTGGTTCTCTGCTGTGATATTGTGTATTGAATTCTTTGCTACTGTGATGGATTGGGCTCATTGGTTTTGGGATGTGTTTCTCTGGTGTCTGAATAAATGGTTTACTTCTTCTACCTTCTATGTGGAGAGTCTCTTATATTTTGTGATATAGAACCACATAGGCATTTTCACAATGATTGTCTGTGTTGTGTTTATTGACTTGTGTTTATTGACACAGGGTAAAGCAAGTTCCCAGCCCATTGGAGAGATGTGAAGATGCCACAACAAAACCTCGCTCATGGTACCACTAGGGTTGTTGATATCTTGCCTAGTCAGACATCATCAGTACTAGAGTAGAGGCCACATCTCTTAATCTTAGTAACGAAGTGTTAACCATGACCAAGTTCTTCTTGGGCATACCTTCGCTATAAGAAAGAGTCATCATACTATTGGCCAGAGAGTCTAAGTGGGGACACAAACAAACATGGTAACATGGTCATAGTAGTTGGTTAGAAGGAATTTTCTCCTTTTTCTTTTTAAAGTTTTATAGTTAGAGGCAGAGCTAAGATGGTGATTAGAGTCAGCAACCCAGCTGAAGTCTTTCAACATTCCCCTTCCAACTATTTTAACATAGCTCTTCAATTTAAATTTTAGGGTGGCAGAGCCAACAAAAGGTCAGGGTGAGACATTTTTCTGGTTTCAGAAAACCTAGAAGGTTGGCAGGAGGGGTCTGGACAAGGTGGATGCCTGTCCAGAGTGCATGCATGCAGGGCAACAGTGACAGAGACAGTGACAGCAACAGATTTGGGAGCTCTCAGCCCAGAGATGGGAAAGTGGTCAGACAACTAGGTAGAAAGAGATTCTAGTGGACCCGTTGCTGACTGCAACTGGTGCTGATTGGTGACTTATTGCTGATGTGCAGTTCTATTTCATGGTTCCGAGGCAGGAGGGGTGCTAGCAAGGTGGCTGCAGAAAAGCAGGTGATCTGGTCATAGTTTCAGGGTCAAGAGGTGTGCTAGTGCTTGAAGCAGGGGCCCTTCCTGGGTAAGGACCAGAGGGCAGACTAGGAGAGCAGTGACCACACTTTTCCCTGGATCATACCACCTTGGAAGCACTGAAAACTTGCAGACCCCCAGAACTAGCTTGGGATATAGCAGCACAAAAAAAGTCTAAAACTTGGGACGGTGCCAACCCACCCACGTGGGAGCAGAGCTCAACTTTAACAAAAAGTTCAAAGTCAAGAAAAAGACTGGAAAAATGAGAAAACAACAACAACAACAGGAACTTGGCCATATAAAAAGTTAAAGAGCGACAGGGAAGACCAAGACATAAACTCAGAAGAAATAACATGAAAACTCTACAAGCAAAGACTCATCGAAAAAGGTAATTGGAAACAAGCCCAACAAGAAATCCTAGAAAAATTCAAGAAAGAGATAAGAATGGCAGAGGAAAAAAATGGGAAAAGAAGTGTGAGTGATGTAAGAAAATTATGAAAAGAAATTTAACCACTTGATAAAAGAAGTACAAAAAATGCCAAAGACAGTAATGCCTTAAAGAACAAAATTGGCCTAATGTTAAAAGAGGTACAAAAATTCACTGAAGAAAAGGACCTCTCAAAAAGCAGAATAGGCCAAATGGAAAAAGAAGTACAAAATCTCACTGAAGAAAATAATTCCTTAAAAATTAGAATTGGGCGTGTGGAAGCTAGTGATTATGTGAGACATCAAGAAACAACAAAATAAAGTCAAAAGAATGAAAAAATAGAAGTAAATGTGAAACATGTCATTGGAAAAACAAGTGACCTGGAAATTAGATTGAGGAGTGAATTATTGGATTACCAAAAAGCCATTGCAATATCTTAGATCCAGAAGGTAAAATAGAAATTGAAAGAATCCATTGATCACCTCCTAAAAGAGATCCAAAAATGAAAACTCCCAGGAATATGATAGCTAAATTCCATAGCTCCCAGGTCAAAGAGAAAATATTGCAAACAGACAGAAAGAAATAATTCAAATATCATGGAGCCACAGTCAACAACTTTCATGTTAAAGGAGTGGAGGGCTTGGAACATGATATTCAGAAGGCAAAGGAGCTGGGATTACAACTGAGTACAATCTACCTGGCAAAACTGAGTATACTCTTTTGGGGGAAAAACAGATATTTAATGAGCTATAGGACTTTCAGGGATTCCTGATGAAAAGGCCAAAGCTAAACAGAAAATTTTACATTTGAACACAAGACTCAAGCATAAAAAAGTAAACATGAAAGAGAAATCATGTAGGACTCAATAAGGTTAAGCCGTTTAGATTTCTACATGGGAAGATGCTATATGTAACTCCTAAGAACCTTATCATTATTAGGGAAGTTAAAAGGAATTTACATAGACAGAGGGTATGAGTATGGGTTAATTATGTTGGAATGACCTCCAAAATAAATCAAGAGTTAAGAAAGAGGGAAGTATACACTGGGAAGAGAGAGAAGGGAGAAGTAGAATGGGGAAACTTTTTCTTACATAAGAGAGGGGTACAAGGAAGAGCTTTTACAGTGGAGAAGAAATGGGTTGGGGTGGTGGGGAATGCTTGAACTTCACTCTCATTGGAATTGGTTCAAAGAGTGGAGAATACATACACACACACACTCATACACAGAGTTGTGTATAGAAATCTATCTTAATAGGAAATTGAAGGGGAAGGGCATAAGAGGAAGGAAGATTAAGGGAAGCAATGGTTCAAAGCAAAATAGACTTTTGAGGAGGGACAAGATAAAAAGAGATAAAAGAATAAACAGAAGAAAATAGAGTGGAGGGAAATACACAGTAATCATGGCTATGAATGTGAATGAGATAAGCTTACCCATAAGACAGAAGCAGAGAGCAGAATGGATTAGAAATCAGAATCTAAAAATATGTTTATAAGAGACACTTTTGAAACAGAAAGGCACATACAGAGTTAAAATAAATGGCTGGAACAGAATCTCTTATGTTTTAGCTGAAGTAAAAAAAAGGCAGGGATAGCAATCCTGATCTCAGAAAAAGCCAAAGCAAAAGTAGACCTATTTAAAAGAGATAATCAAAGAAACTACATTTTGATGAAAGGTACCATAGACAATGAATTGTGTCAAATTTATAAAAAGAGTAAGAGCCATTCCCCAATAGATAAATGGTCAAAGGGTATGAATAGACAGTATTCAGGAGAAGAAATCAAAGCTATTTATAGTCATACGGAAAAAAAAATGCTCTAAATCACTATTGCCTAGAGAAATGCTAATTGAAATTGCTCTGAGATATTACCTCACAATTATCAGAACTAACAAATGCTGGAAGGGATGGGGGAAAATAGATACATTAATACATTGTTGGTGGAATAGTAAACTGGTCCAGCCATTCTGGAGAACAATTTGGTACTGTGCCCAAGGGGCTATAAAACTATGCATACCCTTTGACACAGCAATACCATTACTAGGCCTGTATCTCAAAGAGATAAAAAAAACAAAAAGGGCTCATATGTACAAAAATATTTATAATAACTCTTTTTGTGGTGACAAAAATTGGAAATGAAAAATTGGAGAATGGCTGGCTGAACAAGTTGTAGCATATGATTATAATGGAATACTGTTGTGCTATAAGAAGTGATGAGCAGGATGCTTTCAGAAAAACATGGTAAAACCTACCTGTATGAACTGATACAAAATAAAGTGAGAAGAACTGGAAAATCACCGTGCACAGTACTAGCAATGTTGTAATGATTGACTGTGAAAGACTTGGCTACTCTGATCAATACAGTGATCCAAGACACTTCCAAAGGCCTTATGATGAAAAAATGCTATTCACCTCCAGAGACAGAACTGATGAAATTTTAGTGCAAATTGAAATATAATATTTTTACTTTATTATATTTTGCCTTTTTTGTAATATGGCTAATATGAACATATGTTTTACATGATTTCACATGTATAATTGATATCATATTATTTGCCTTCTCGGTGGGTGGGGAGGTCTGAGAGGGAGGGAGAGAATTTGGAACTCAAAATTTAAAAAGAAAGGAATGCTAAAAATAAATAAATATTTTTTAAAAGTAAAAAAAAAAAGTCTTCTAGTCATTTCCTGTAGTTCACCCCTTTTCCTGCCTCTTCTTCAGAGAGACTACTGGACCTTCTATGTAAAAAACAACTAAGCAGTCGACAGACACAAAGACCATGCCTGATAGTGTATTCAGCATTCTGCACCTGTATGTAGTCCCCTACCTTTCTGTGAGAGAAGGGAAGTATGTTCTGGTATTGAAGTAGAACATTGTAACTCATCAGCGTTTGGCTGCCATTTAATGCTTTTTTTTCAGTTATATCACTGTGTATGTTCTCCTTATTTCAGTCCAGAACTTGTAAGAGCGACGGCATAATGTGACAATGAGTTGGAGGGAGCTGTGGTAAGTGCAGGAAGTTTAGGGGCAAGGAGACTGCCAGACTTAGCTCTGGAGCTAAAGGCATGTACTCGGGGCTTGGCTGTTAGAACAGAGAGAAAGGAATGTTCTGTATGTACAGAGCTGTTATTATTATCGTTTTTGTTATTATTATTGTCTGCATTCTGATTCAGTCAGCCCCTTAGATGAAGTGCAGCACAGAAATGTTGGATAATTATACTGAAAGGGAGGGTGGTTTTGTGTTACGTGATCATAGGCAACTCACAGAACTTCTTTGAGACTGAGCTCTCTCATCTGTAAAATAGGAAAACAACCATAATTATCATTCTAACTACCTCATAGGGTTTTCTTGTTTTTTGGAGGGGGGAAGGCAGGGTAATTGGGGTTAAGCAACTTGCCCAAGGTCACACAGCTAGTAAGTGTGTCAAGTGTGTGAGGCTGGATTTGAACTCAGGTCCTTCTGACTCCAGGGCCAGTGCTCTACTCAGTGTGCCACCTAGCTGCCCGCTCATGGAGTCTTAATGAGGAAAGTACTTCGTGAAGCTCAGTAGAAATGGGAATTGTTGCCCCAACCATGGCATGGTTGCACCTTGCTGCATTGAAAAAATGCGTTTGGGAGGTGTAAGGAGAAAGAGAACTGGAAAGTAGGGGGAGGGGATAGGCTATGAAAGGCTTTGAACATCAAAGCCATATAATGATTTTAAATCTGATCCTGGAGGTGATAGGAAGCCATTGGAGTTTATTGAGTAGGGGAGAGGAAGAGGCAAAACTGACAAGCCTTGGCAACAGATTGGATATGAGGGGTGAGAGAGGGTGAGCCTAGGGGCTGTGAGACTAAGCATCTGGCAAGACGGTGGTGCCCTCAAGAATAATAGGGAAGTCAGGGAAGAGGAGAAGCTTCAGGTATAGGAAAGTCAAGTTTGAGATGTCTACAGGTCATCTAGTTGGAGATGTTCAATACGCAGTTATAGATTCAAGTCTGGAGGTCAATAGGGAAGACAAGGCTAGCTATATTGGCTTGAGAATCATCAGCCTAGAGATGATAATTGAATCCATGGGATCTAATAAGATCACCAAGTAAAATAGCATAGAGGGGAAAGAAAAGAGAGTTCTGGACAGAGCCCTGGGGGACACCCATGTTTAGTGGATGTTACCTGGATGAAGATCCAGCAAAGGTTACTGAGAAGGAGAAGTCAGGTGTAGGTAGAAGGAAAAATGGGAGAGAGTTGTGCTTCCCATTTTTAAGATGCCTTTCACAAATAAATGTCTCTTTTTTTGGAAGCTAAACTCCTTGAAAAAACTGTCTTCTTCACTGCTTCTCCCTTTTCTCCTCTTTTTTTTTAATTATTTAATATATTTGGTTTTCAGTGTTGATTTTCACAGAGTTTGAATTACAAATTTTCTCACCATTTCTACACTCCCCCCCACTCCAAGATGGCATATATTCTGGTTGTCCTGTTCCCCAGTCAGCCGTCTCTTCTGTCACCCCACTCCCCTCCCCTCCCCTTTTCCCTTTCTTTCTTGTAGGGCAAGATAAATTTCTATGCCCCATTGCCTGTGTATCTTGTTTTCTAGTTGCATGCAAAAACTTTTTTGTTTTTGTTTTTGAACATCTATTTTTTAAAACTTCGAGTTCCAAATTCTCCCCCCTCTTCCCTTCCCACCCACCCTCCCTAAGAAGTCAAGCAATTCAACATGGGCCACATGCGTATCATTATGTATAACCCTTCCACAACACTCATGTT
>CM053625.1:60709330-60722320 GCA_028646595.1 Phalanger gymnotis
AGGAGAAGGGTATTCCATGCATGGAGGACAGCCAGGAAAAATGTTGAGACTTAAGAGATCGAGTGTCTTGTTCAAGGAACGTCAAAAAGACTAGTGTCAAGACATCAATGAGTGTGTTAGGGTATGGTGGTGGTGGTGATATAAGGTATAAGAACATTGGAAAAGTAGGGGGTGGATGATGAAGGGTTGTCAAAACCAAATAAAAAAAATTATATGGTCTTGAAGGTAATACCATAGAAATTTATTGAGTGGTGTGTGTGTGTGTGTGTGTGTGTGTGTGTGTGTGTGTATGACATAGTTAGACCTGCACTTTAGGAAAAGCACTTTGACAGCTGAATGGAAGACAGACTTCTCCACTCCAGGTGGTTTGCCTTGAGTCACACAGCTAGTAAGTGTCAGAGGCAAGATTCAAACGTGGGTCTTCACAATTCCAACTACAATGCACTGTACTGTGAGCTCCTTGAGAGACATTTCTACTTATATGATACCTGATATCACTGTGCTTCTATAGTGACATGTAATGTGGATAAGTCATCCTACATTGAGATGATTCATCTGAGTAGAAGGTAGGTATTTGTTGTTTTTAAAAAAAATATTTTAAAAATGGTTTATTGATACTTTTCTCTTTTCTTAAAAAAAATTGTCACTTTCCAATGATTTCCTCTTCCTCTTCTGCCTAATAGAACTCTCTCTTGTAATAATTATAATCAACTAAAACAAAGCAACATATTGAGCACGTCTGAAAATGAATGCCTCATTCTGTACCTAGAGGTGGGAGGCATGTTGTTCTTCCCTTCTTTCAGATAGCTTGAGAATCTATACCTCAACATCCTCAAAATTGTGTTCCTCACCAGCATAGAACTCCTGTGTTTATATATTGAATTTTGTTGAACTTCTCTTCTTGTCTTCATTTTCCTTAAAGCCATTTGTGCTTCTTCATGCACCACATTATTGGGAGTCCAAATGTTCTGTTATTGATGAAGAAAGTTGTTAAGGAAACATTAACAGATCTCTCTTCTCTTGTTTGTTGTCCTCTTTCCAGGTTCATCTTTAAATACTCTTATGCTATTCTGACTTAATTGGGTCCTATAAAATGCTTTCTGAAAACTTAGCTTTTTCCTCCCACTTCTTCCTATTACAGTACTGTTCATCATCTTCTATTATCTGTCACATAAGGTTTTACAAATAAGTTTCTGTTCTAATTTAGGCATTGCTCTTGGCCGTTATCTCTTTCTCTTTTGCAAGGAGATAAAGTATTTGCCAACAGAGGCAATTTTTGGGTTCCTATTTGTTAGAATTGCTTTGCATTGGTTAAGCTACTTAAGAAAAATATATGTCTAGATCTTTATCTGATCCTCTGTCTATTTCCCATTTTTTCAAGTCAATAGCTTGTTAGAATAAGTTAGGGTAGAGTTGCTTTTATTGTACATTATATCTTCTCATATTTATCCTTCTAGTTTGCTGTTGATTTTTATGAAATTTAAAAGGGATAAATACAGGTCCTATACTTGGGTTAAAAAAATCTATTGAACAAGTATAATGTGCCGAAACTAGAAAATATTCATATGGAAAAAGTACAATGGAGTTTTTAGCTCAATATGAGTCAGTGAGATGTCATGGCATCCAGAAAAGCTAACACAATATGAGTTTGCATTGACAGAAGTGTAGTGTCAAAAGTAAATGAGATTGTACCCTGACTATCTTCTGCCCTGGTCAGATTGCACCTGAAATACTCTGTTCAGTTATACATACCATATTTTGGGAAGGGGATTAAAAAGTTGGAGAGAGTTCAAAAGAAGGCAACTAGGGCAGAGAAGGGACTAGAAACTATGTCCCATGAGGATTCATGGAAGGAGCTGCGAATTCTGGAGGTCTGGAGAGGATGGACCTTGGGGAGAGGAGAAGTGATGAGGAGACATGATAATAAAGTGGAGATTCAAGGAGAAGGATTCAGCTTATTTTGCCTGGTTCCACAGGACAGAAGTAGGACCAGTGGATGGTACTTGCAGAGAAACAGTTTTGAGTTAATTTAAGGAAAACTTCTTTACAATTAGGACTATACAAAAATAGAATTGGCAACTTCTGGAAACCATGAGCTCCCTGCCACAGGAGGTCTTCACGTGATTCCCTTTCCAGCTCTGAGTTGCTAGAGACAGACACAGGAGGTGGAACATCATGTGTGAGGAACAGAAAGAAGGCTAGTTGTAAAGGGGAATAATATATTAATAAAACATTTAAGGTAGGTTGGAGCCAGATTGTAAATGACTTTAAATGCCAAACTGAGAAGTTTGTTATTTAACCCCAGAGGTAATGGAGACCCACCAGGAAATGACTTGGTCAGACGTGTGATTTTTTTTTTTTGTTATTGTTGTTTGTCCTTCATTCTTGAAGAGGACCATGACACCAGAAAGGTGATACCATGACTTGCAAGGGAATTGGATTTAAGTGAGAGGGGGTTGTGCAAAATCACTGGCCTCACTTTCTCCTCTAGAGTCATCTGGATCCAGTGGCAAGATATAGATCAAGAGACTAGAGATGGTGCCCATGTGCTTTAGAAAAATTACACTGGCAGACATGCAAAAGAAGCACTGGAGAAACTTAGGGCAGGGAGATCCATTAGGAGGATATTGTAATAGATGATGACCTGAACTAGGGCAAGTGGAGACAAGATGAAAAAGCTGCTGTGGCAAAAGGATGGTGATGTCCTTGATGGAAGTAGGAAGTTCAGAAGAGGGGTGAATTTTGAGGGAAAGATAATAAAATTCTGATTTGTTCTTGTTGAGTTAGAGGCATATCCTGTTTGAAATGCCCAAGTGGCAACTAGTGACATATGACTAGAGATAAATAGATTTAGGGATTATCTGCATAGAAATTATAACTGAGCCCAAGGCAGTTGATGAGGTCACCAAGAAAGAGGGTAGGAGAAAAGCAAAGAGTTCCCAGGACAGAGCCTTAAGGGACATCGACAATTTTTAAAAAACAGTATTTTATTTTTTTCAATTACATGTAAAAATAATTTTAATATTCTTTTTTAACTTTGAGTTGTAAATTTTCTTCCTCCCTCCCTCCTCTCTCCCTTCCTGAGGTGGTGAGCAATTTGATATAGGTTATTCATGTGCAGTCAGGCAAAGCATATTTCCATATTGGTCGTGTTGTGAAAGAAAACCGACCAAAAAGAAACCCACACACAGAAAAAATAAAGTTAAAAATAGTATGCTCTGATCTGCATTCAGACTCCATTAATTCTCTGGAGGTGGATAGCATTTTTTCATCATGAGTCCTTTGGAATTGTCTTGAGTCATTGTATTGCTGAGAATAGCTAAGTCATTTGGAACTGATCATTATACCATATTGCTGTTACTGTGCCTACTGTTCTCTGGGTTCTGCTCACTTTACTCTGTATCAGTTCACATAAGTCTGTCCGGGTTTTTCTGAAAGCATCTTTCTCATCATTTCTTATAGCACAATAGTATTTCATTACAACCATAAAGTACAACCATTCCTAAATTATTTAGCGTCCCCTCAGTAAAAGAGCTGCCATAAATATTTTTTGTACAAATAGGTCCTTTTCCTTTTTTTTCTTTTTTATCTCTTTTGGATATAGACCTAGCAGTGGTATTGCTGGGTCAAATATGTAGCTCGATAGTCCTTTGGGCATATTCCACATTGTTCTCCAGAGTAGTTGTGATGGAATCCCAATAAAGCTGCCCTGAGCCCCAATATTCTAACTTCCTTATGGGCCTCACTGAACAGCAGGCATGTCCTAATTTAACCACACAATCTGGCACCCCAGACTCAATCACAGGCCTCACTGAACAGCAGGCCCAGCCCCCCCAACTTGATATCCTAACTTCCTAATATATGCCTCACTGCCCCACTAGAACAGCAGATGTATCCATGTGATAGAATCCTAGCTATTACCTCTAACTAGCTACTGCTCCCAGACCCACTCCTCATATTTCTTACAAAAACAGCAGGTTTATCCATGCACTCAACCACAGCGATATTCATCTAATCTCAGACAGGACCACAATAGCCAGCCAATCAGAAAGCAACAACACCAGAATGCCCAAAGAGGATGTAGACCCTAAAACAATAGAAGGGACTTTACTAAGTAGGCACCTGTGCAGTAATAGCAAAGACTGTTCTTTAGGTGAACTTATGACATAGAGGGGCTTATTATAATATCATTATCATACATACATTCTCCCTCCCCCCAAAAAGGTTTTTCTGTATGCATTGTGGGCAATTGCATGCACAATTCCTCAGAGGCTGGGAACCCTCCCCTATTACTTAATCCCTTAACAAACCCCTCCTGCCTTCTTAATATTCATAATTTCTGTTGTGTAATCAGCATCATTGCACTGTAAAATTGCCTGTCTTGTCTCACTGAAGTTGCTGGTTCCTCTAAGGAGCCCAGCCTGCGAGAGGGCATAACCCTAAATAAATGCCTTTGCTTGGATTGGAGTGGGTCTGAATCTGTGAATCCATTCGAGATGACCCGCACAATACACCATGAAACTGCAACAGTTGGATCAGTTCACAATTCTACAGGGCACCAATAGTTAAGGGTCATGATATACATGAAGATCTAGCAAAGGAAGTTGAAAAGGAATAGTCAGACATGTAGGAAAAAATCAAAAGGGAGGAGTATCACAAAAATATAATGAAGAAAGAGTATAGAGGAGAAGGGTCAATATGGGGGGAATGGGAAGAGATATAGGACAATAGCTTCTGAGGATAGTAGGATTTTTTTTTAAAGATAGGGGAGTCCTGGGTAGATATGTTAGGAGAAGGGAAGGAGCCAACAGATAGGAGATATTGAAGATTAGAAAGGGGAGGGATCTTTGTGGGGGCAGTCTGCTGGAGAAGGGAAGGGATAGAAATCAAGAGTACACGTAGAAGGTTTGGCTTTGGTGAGGAGAAGGGCTACCTTGTCATCAGAGACTGGAATAAAGGAAGAAAGAATTGAGGGATGATGTTAAGGCACTTTGAGATGTAGAATAGGGGAGAAGAGGACATTTAAGGAAAATGGACTGTGGTAGGAGACACATCTTGCAAGAGAGTGCTGGTAAATGGTTAATAACTGGCTTTCCAAAAAAAAGCACACATGACTCACTTTTAATTTTTATCTGCATTATTAACATTTTCTCTATCACTTATTAAAGTCTAGACAATCACAAAACAATACATTAAGACTTGATTCATAGTCTCTGCTGATTTCTATACTTACAATAAAAATATAACAATCTACTCTCACAAGCCCATTAAAGCTGACTCCAGCATACTCCTGAATATCCACTGAGTAGACTAGAATAGTCTCTCTTTAAAAAGTCTGAAAACCATATTCAAGACTTAATTGGCTCAGTAGACTGGGGTTTAGGGACCTTGACTAGCTTAAGTGTTCTAAGTGCCAAGACCAGCCCAGGTAGGGATTATTCTTCATGAGGCTCAACACTTCAACAGCATGGCCAACAGAGAAGGAGGGAAGTTGTTCTCACCTGAATCAGTGCTGGATCCTTGCTGAGTGTCCTTTCTATTTATGACAAAGTCAACCTCCTTTTGTTAGTAGTTAGATGAGCACCTTATTCCATTCCATTTCCAAACCTAAAACATGAGTTTGGCCTGAGTGAGCCTACTGTTTTCTCAGTAAAGTATGAGTTAAGGTCCTCTGACAAGAGGGTGAAGGGAAGAGATGGTGGGGGAAGCTTGAAGATAGAAGGATAGAAGGAAAGGTTTGCAGCAGCAGTTGAGGACAATGTGATAGGAAAGCAGTAAGGGAGGAGTAAAAGGATTGCCTTGCTGCCGTGAGATCTCAAATTAATATAGGACATAAATTTATAGTGAACCCAGTAGGGACTGTTGGGTGACTTCCTCCGAGACCATTCAGGAGCACATGAATACAATCAAAGGAGGTGGATTATGGGAATGAAAAAGGATTGGGGTTTGGCAACACAGATGCAATATGTGATAAGGCCAGGAGGCAGCCAGGTGGTTTTTCCCTTTTGTTCTGATTCTTCTTTCACAACATGAGTAATGTGGAAATATGTTTAGTATGACGGTACATGTATAATCTATATCAGACTGCATACCATCTTGGGGAGGAAGGAGGGAAAAGTTTAGAACTCAAAATCTTAAAACCGAATGTTGAAAACTAAAAATAAATAAATGGTGGTGGTGGTGGTGGGGGAAGGTTAAAACAAACAAAAAATGCCCTGTTTGGCATTCAAAGCTCTTCATAACCCAGACCCATCCTTTCCAGTCTTTTTACACTTTATTGCCTGACATGTACTCTTCATTCTAGTGACACTGGTCTCTTTTTCCATGAACAAGACATTGTATTTCTCAGCACCAAAGCATTTTCTCTGGCTGTCTCCTATGTCTGGAATGTTCTCTCTCTGTTGCTGTACTTAGTGACCTCCCTTCCTTCCTTTAAGCCAAAATAAAAATCTCATCTTTCACAGGAAACCTTACCCAACTCCTCTTAATTTTGGTGCCCTCCCTATGTTGTTTCCTATTCATTCTGTTTATATCATGCTTTGAATATATTTGTTTGCATATCATCTCTACCATTAGATTGTAAGCTCCTTGAGGGCAAGGACTCTCTTTTGCCTCTTTTTGTCTCTTTCCCTAAGCACACCTTCACAATCCAGTGACACTGGACTCTTTGCTGTTCCATGAATAAGCCACTCCATCACTCATGTGTAGTTATTCTTTCTGGCTGTCCCCCATGCCTGGGGCTCATGCTCCTCTGCTTTTGACTACTGACTTCTTTGGCTTCCTTTAAGTCCCAAATAAAATCCCACCTTCTATAGGAAGCCTTCTCCAATCTTTCTTAATTCCAGTGCCTTCCTTTTGTTAATTATTTCCTGTATATAGCTTGCTTTGCATTTATTTATTTATGTGTTGTCTCCTCCTTAGATTGTAAGCTCCTCGAGGGTGGGGAATGTCTTTTGCCTCCTTTTGTATCCCTGGCATTTAGCACAATGCCTGACCCATAGCAGGAGCTTAATATATTGTTATTGGTGATTAATATTCAATCATCATAATATTTTTTATTATGTAACAATATAATATATTATTTTATATATCATAAATATGATGTAGTATGTAACTATACATATTACTAATATAGAATATATTATAAAATAATATAATGTATGATTATTAATATAACATAACCTACAATAATATAATTATAATAATTTTCAGAAGCAGATTCCCCATTCCTCTACCAGTTTGGAAGTTTAGAGAGAACTTTTCCTTGAAGCAAGATGGGGAATAAGTAAGGATGCAATACCTGAAGCATGAATTTATGAGAGTCCAGGCCCAGACCTGAAGGGTATGCTGCTGGGTATCCCAGTCAGTCCCCGTTTCAGGTTTGGCAGGTCACTCCATTGAGCCAGAGAGTTTGAATAAACAATTCTTTTTACTAAAATCATTTCAATTCCCTTAGGTAAAAGTAGTTCCCAGGGCATTTAAAAAGCACTTCATGGGAAGATAAAAGCAGATAAAAGCCTCAGGCAAAGAAATTAAAAGCAATTAGCAAGTAAGCTCTCAGAGATCTTTAGAGTGTCAAAGTCCTAAAAAAAACCACCACTTTTCAAATTTTCTTTTGGCCCAAAGAGCCTACAACTGGGACCTTAATCCACCTGGGGACAAGGTTAAATCATTGAAGCAGGTCTGCATCATACCTTCTCTGCTCTCAAGTGTCCCACAATTGTGAGATAATTGCTCCTCCTTCCCTTAGATGTTGACTGTGAGCACAATAGCACTTTATCTATTAGAGACAGAGGAGAAAAGGAGAAGAGTAGTACAGATTATCCTCCACTCTGTGGTACAGAGGAAAGAGCCTCAGGCCTGGAGCCAGAAAGAACTGAGTTCAAATCTGATCTCAGAGCTGTGTGAACCTGGGTAAACCATGTAACCTCTGTCTGCCTCAGTTTCCTCATCTGTAAAATGAGGGAAGTAGTAGCACCTCACTCCCAGGGTCATTGTGAGGATCAAATGAGATGGTATTTGTAAAGCACTTAGTACAATGTCTGGCATATACTAAGTGCTATATAAATATTAACTATTAATTTTGATTAATTTACTATATTACAGAAGTGGTTCCTTTAGATAAAGTAAA
The DNA here is from genome assembly GCA_028646595.1 of Phalanger gymnotis. Lineage (NCBI taxonomy): Eukaryota > Metazoa > Chordata > Mammalia > Diprotodontia > Phalangeridae > Phalanger > Phalanger gymnotis. The sequence continues at coordinate 60,717,462 of CM053625.1, forward strand.
TGAGGGAATTGCACCCAAATCCACAGTGCAGGAGTCATCAAGGAAATGGTTGGCTGTTACACCTGAGCAGTGAATAGCTATTTGGGAGGTCTTAATACTATAATCTATTATCTTTCTGTTTCTGGCTATAAAGGTGCTTAATGTGGTGAATGTGTTTTCCTAGTGAGTTATAGAAAATTGAGATGGAGACAAAAATCCTCATAGGAAGTAAGACACAGGCTATGTCTGGAGAGTTTTCTGTGGAGTTCAGTTTGGAAGCGAGGTGCAAAGTGAAGCTGTTATAATTTATGAAATAGTGTGTACAAGAACAGTGTCCCCTCTGGGTTCGTTCCTCCAACTCATGGTCATAGGTTGGGGTCCCCAAAGGGGGGCCAACTATTTTTCCCTCTTAGGGTTCTACAGGTAACACTGAAGGGTTGGTTTTCTAGTGCCGTGGTGCTGCAAGTCCCATCGATGTGCTTCCCACGAACAATCAATCAGATGACTCCATTGTCTTTTAGAAAAAATGGCTTTGCTGAGAAGTTATAGTAAGGATCGTTGCTACAAAACATCATTCCCTCTGTCAACCCAAACTGTACTGACTTCTTGCATACATTAAGTCATTAGGGAAATTTGATTCGAGCTCAAAAGTACAAATGAGGTAAAAAGCATGTGGGATCTTGGGGTACTTTGTAACTAATGGCAATGGGAATGCCCCTTTTCCTTTTGTAGTTTTGGGCTAAAGTTCCCCTTAAGGCTAGCTTCCTGCTGGTTGGGCAGCCCAGATGGGCCCTAAGTGTCTGTGCCTTTGGTGAATATGTAACTGGTTATACCTGTTTCTGAAACTGTCTTCATTCTAGTATCTATCTCTGCTCATTCCATGGTCCTAAGTAATCTTCTCTTTTCCCTGCAGATGTTGCCCCTGATACCCCATCAGACTTCTTAGTTACCATTTAGCTCTAGGTGCCAGAACACTGTTAGGATCTCCAGACCTCACAAGGTAGCCTCAGCAACTTCATGTCAGAATGCTTATTAACCTAAGATCAGGAAAAAATAAAGAGATGGAAGTGTCTTTGTGCTCATAGCAGCCATGGCTGAATGAGAAGTTTGGGCTGACTACTTCTCCTCAATCTTCCCCTGCCTACACACTCAACCTGACTCTTAGAATCATGTCAGGGGAAGACCATTGAGTAGGTCAGAAAATTCCAAGCTCTCAAGATCCCCTCACATAAAAGAGTTAAAATAGCACCTTAGGGTGAACAAAGTGTGGGTGAAGACAAAGAAGAATAGGGGCACAACTGGGGTCTTCATTGGACACTTTGAGAAGATCGGAAGAAAAACCCCAGGACAAGGTTTGGTCCCTGCCAAAGAGTAAACACCTCCAGGCTAGGGTCCCCTTTAACAACAAGTGGCAAGCCACTTAAACAGCTAGCGGCAAGTCTTGGGGTTAGTCGGTTTGAAAGGCTGCCTGGCCCCAGCCACAGGAACTTTTCACCCCGGGACAGTGATGGGAGTTGGGCCTTCGAGCCCAGGAAGTTTGAGGGAACCTCTGCTGACGAGGAATGCCAGACCCAGCTGTGCTGAGAAGAGCGGCGGTGGCGACAAGGAGCCAGCACAGGCCCGGTGGGTGCACAAGCAGTGGGACAGAAAGACCCTGGCTGTAGGCACTTACAGGAGGTTGGAAGTTTGGCTTTGGTTCCAGGCTAGATGAGAGAACTGAAGATTTGGGGCAAGAGGCGCCATTTCCCATACACCAGGGCTAGAGGTGATTACAAAAATCAAGCTATTACCACAAAAAATATACAGGCAAAGGAGAAAGAATCCAACTATAGAAAGCTATTACAGGAATACAGATGACCAGGGTTCATCTTCAGAGGAGAATATTGAAGTAAAGAAACCCTCAAAGAGTAACATCAAATGGTCACCTGCCCAAAAAGAATTTATAGAAGATCTTTAAAAAGACTTTAAAACTCAAATGCCAGAGATGGAGGGAAAACTTAAAAAAAAAAAGAAGAATCCTAGAAAAACAAGAAGGTCATGAAAGGAAAGTTGATCAATTAGAAGAGGAGATCCAGAATCTCAAGGAGGAAAATGACACCTTGAAAATCAGAATTGGGCAGACTGAAGCCAGTGAAATTGTAAGAGATCAAGACATAATTAAACAAAATAGGAATAATGAAAAAGTAGAAGAGAAAGTGAAACATCTTGTAAGAAAAACAGATTTGGAGAATAGATCAAGAAGAGACAATATAAAAATAATCAGACTAGCTGAAAGTTATGATAAAAAAAAAGAATCTTGATACAATAATACAAGGGACAGTTAAAGAAAATTGCCCTGAAGCATTAGAACAAGGTGGGGAAGTAGAAATAGAAAAAATCCACCAATCACCACTTAAAAGAGATCCTGTGAGGAAAACTCATAAGAATATCATGGAAAAATTCTGAAACCCCCCTGGATAAAATATTAAAAGCATCAAGATTAAAACAATTTAAATATGAGGGTGCTACAATTAGAATTATACAATACCTAGCAGCAGAGACATGAAAGGACTACAGGTCTTGGAACACAATATAGTGAAGAGCAAAAGAATTGAGGCTCCAGCCAAAAATATCATACCCTGCAAGATTAAGTCTTATCTTGAATGAAAAAAATTGGACATTTGATAAGCTCTCAGACTTTCAAGACTTTGTTTTTAAAAATCCTGAACTTAATAGAAGATTCGACATACAAGAACCAAGAGAAACATAAGGTACATACCAAAGAATGGTTATAAGGGATTTATAAGGATAGAATTTTATATATGTAAAATGTATGTCTAGGATTCTTATTGGTGAGCTCATACGAAAGATTTGGGTAAACCTGACTATGATAGGAATTTAAAAAGTAAAACCATTTAGAAACAAGAAAAAAGAGTAATTATTTTATACAAATGAGGTGCAAGAAGAAGAATGGATACAGAGGAATTAGATGGAGGAGGAGGGCTGGTAGTTCTGGTAACCTACTTTCATGGGGAATGGGTTAAAGAGGGAATAATACATACATATTTAGAAGACTATGAAAGTCTTCTAAATGTAGAAGAAATAAAATGGTAGATGCACAGGGAGTAGGAAGAGGACAAGGGAGAGATTTTTAGAGGGGAGAATGAGGGAATAGGTAAAAGGAGAGTATAGAAGGGTATTTAGGTTTATGGGAATCGGAGGATAAGGGAGGGATCCTTGGAGGGGGGTAGGCAAGTAATAGCAGGGCAAGGTAATGAGTAGAAGTAAAGTAGAGGAGTCAGGAGGGACAGGAAACAAGAGATATGCACAAACATGAAAAAAAAGATCAGGAGTAGAGTATGTTTGGGAAAGTACATGTCTGTGTATGTATATGTGTATGTATATATCTGCAGCTGTAGAGAAATATGTCTAAACTCTATTGTGACCTTCGGGGAGGGGTGTTGGGGGAGGGAAAAACAAAGTAAAAATGCACAGCAGAGAACAAAAGAAAAGTCAGAAGGAAGCAAAGAAAAAAAGTAATTAAATTAAAATATAAAAAATAATTATGAAAAACATGTAAAAAAATGAAAAAAAAGAATCATCTCAGAGTAGTTCTGCTTTATTCCCAGCCACAAAGCAAGGAGAATAATGAGGGAGCAGGTCCGCCCTTTGAGATACACACTCAGTTCTGATTCAGCAATCTGAACCATTAGTTCTTCTGGCTCTGAAGCCAATTAGAAGACTTTTCTTTATCTTAGAGTACCAATGCCTGAGTCATCATGACTAGAAATCAGCTCCCTCAAAGTTTTTACCTGGTCACTTGAACTGAAACCAGGCAGAGAATAGCTGTGCATGTTTCAAAGATTGACCTACCCCATTACATGAATATACACACCATTTTTTGTAGTAGCAAAGAACTGGAAATGAAGTGGGTGCTCATTAATTGGGGAATTGCTAAGTACATTGTGGTACATACAAGTAATGGAATATTACTATGCCATAAGAATATGATGAAAACAAAGAAACATGGAAAGGTATAATGGACAGATACAGAGTAAAGTAAATAGAATCAGAAAACAAAGTAGTGAAAACTACAACAATGTAAATGCAAAGGACAATTACAAAAAAATTCTACCCAACTGAATGTGTAAAGACCAAATTTGGTCCCAGAAAAACGTTTAAAATTTTTTTCTCTCTCTCTTCCTTACCTCTGAGGTAAGAGGTAAGAGTATAGGTGTGGAATACTACACATACTTTTAAACTCAGTACCTTGGTTTTGCTGAATTCCTTTTTTCTCTTTCACTTTAAATCTTTATTAAAAGAGATAACCTCACTGAGTAGAGGAGGAGAAATGAATATGTTCTTATAGCAACAATCTGGCTAGTAGCTGCTGTGGCTATATAAGACCAACAACAACCAGCACACAGAGGGCTACCAACACAGGTTCTTCGATCTGCTTTTCTAAGGAAAGTAACTTTAAGGGGTTAACAATCTCGGTTTAATTAAACATACCATATTTCCCCATGTATAAGATGCACCTTAATTTTGGGGCCTGAAATTTGAAAATAAATGTATTACGTAAAGTTATTGAACTCAAGTTTCATTCATTTGCTCATAGCTTTCAGGTGTCTTTTGGGCAAGTCTGGTATGTGTACACATTCTTAGTCCATTCCATTTCATGAACCTGAAGCACCAATTGTGTCCTCCTTTGAAATCATTAACTTCTTCTTCATCAGCAATTCTTGCCTCATGCTGAGCCATCTTTGTGGACACAGGAATTCCAATTGCCCTTTGCTCTTCAATCCATATCTTCAATTCTCTCTCTAAATCAGGCCATTTTGCTGGCTTGCCTCTCATGGCCTTCTTCTGCCATGGCATTTTCAGTAGGGTTTCTTATTCTT
>CM053625.1:60722420-60748687 GCA_028646595.1 Phalanger gymnotis
CTTACATTCAGCAGCATGATTTCCATTCACTTTTGCAAACTGGATCACTTTTAACTTGAATTCAGCACTGTATGAAAATCTTTTCTGAGCCATTTCTGGACAGAACATGGCAAAACGTAACCTAATATACCAATAACAAATGTGAAACAATGAGTGCAAAGACAACAAGCACAAAAAAGCAGGAAATGCAAGTAAAAAAATCTACAACCACTGTATAAGATGCACCCAGTTTTTAGACCCCAAATTTTTCGAAAAAGGGTACGTCTTATACATGGGGAAATATGGTACATATATCAATCATTTAGTTCAGGGGGAAAAGATTAGCCCCTTGAATTTCAAGGCAAATACAAACAGAAGTTACAAACATCAACAGACAGACCTTGTCTGATTCAAATCAAAATTCATAGTTACCAGAGAAGCACCAATATCTGTCTGGGTCATCAAAGCTGGGGGGCAGTTACAACGGCTTGCCCAGAGTCTCAACACTCCTTTCATGAGTGAGCCCCAAAAGTCAAACACCAATCTCAGATCTTATATACCTGTCTCAGGGCCCTGGAGCACTTGAAGCTCATCATTTAGAGGGTGAGAAATCATTGTGGGAAAGCTCTAACCACCACACCACATTATATACAATTCAATGACTCTTGATTATCTTAGTGCTGAGAAACATTCCAAGATAAAACATCCCCCATTCAAACAAAGAACAGTGAAAAGTCCCATTTTGCTTGCCATTACAATTCTGAAAACAAAAGATATCAATATATTAAAATAAGATAAATATATGCTGATTATCCTTTTAACACTTAAAAAACTAAACCAAACATAGAAGAGTCTGGAGTAAGACAGGGAGGAGTTGTTACAGTCAGGACAGATTTCTAACCTTTTATCTAGGTGGGGGGCAAACTCCCTATATACTCTACCTAACTTTAGTGTTGAAAATGCAATCCTACATCTCATAAGGGGCCATCCTTATCATTATTACACTTAGGATGACCATTATCATCATTGCTACTAAAGTGTGGTGAAGTATGCTGGGGAGGGAAAATATCTATGTTATTATAGTTTCAGATTCATTCAATAAATATAACAAAGTATAGAAAAGGGAGTGATATACATAGTGTGAGACTAAGCAGGACAGAGGCAAGATGGCAGACTGCTTGAGGTTTTTCTTTGGAAATCTCCCACCTCTCTGTTCAGCATCATTCACAACTGTCTTCTAGAAGCCTGGCCACCCATCTTGCTCTCAGTGCAGAGGGATGGCTAATATGACTTAAGATCTTAAGATCATAGATCTAGAAAGGACTTTGGATATTACAGATGAAGAAAATGAAAACCAGAGTGAGGAAAGCAGCTTCCAATGCTTATAAAAGACCTTTCCTAAATACTTACATAGTCTGGTTTTCCTATTCCTGAAATTACTTGATATTTACCTTCTTTTTATTATATTTATCTGTGTACATGTTGAATCCCTTCAGCACAATGTGAAGTTTTTCAGGTCAGGGGCCCTTTGCTTTTTGTCTTCATGCCAATGGAAGGCCTCCCACATAGTAGACACTTAATAAATGTGTATCGAAACATAAATAAAAACAACTATAGAACTTTTGTTCAGTGTAATGACAAACTAAGATTACAAAGGACTTAAGGTGAACTATGCTAGCCACTTTCAAACAGAGGGGTGATGGACTCAAAATACGGAATGGGACATACATTTTTGGACACGGCCAATTTGGGAATTTGTTTTGCTTCACTACGAACATTTGTTATAAAGCTTCTCTTTGTCTTTTTATTGTTTAGTTGTAGGGGAGAAGAGCAGGAAGGAACAAAAATAAATGCTTATTAGTCAGAAATGAAATTTTGGGAAAAAATGCTTGTTGAATTGAATTGCTCAAGGTCCCGCAAGCTAGTAAATAGCAGCGGTCTTTTGTCTCTCAGATTTACAACTACTTCTGGGGCAAATTCATTTGGCATAAGAGGTGCAGTTCAATAGCACAAAAGACAAATATAGGCAGCCAGGTCTGACTGAGCTGGCCTGGTATCTTAGGTTTGAAGCACCTGCTTCAGTCACCTTCGTGGTTGACGGAACAAATTGTTCTCATCTGCCCATTCTGCCAGGATGGCTGCGTGGCACAGTGGATAGAATAATAAATCTTTTATGTAGTAACTAGCAATTCATTTTGTTGACTATTGGCAATGTGATGGGAGTTATCAGTTCCAGATTTTAGTAAACAGAGGGCTACACTGGGTCTATGTTTGCTGTTGCCTCTGCTGGTGTTGACTCACTGACCCAATATCTCTGCCCACTCTAACTGGGGCCCACTCCACCTGCCTCTGGGGGTCACAATATTGCCCACTCTGCTGCCTACTCTGTTGGAACCAAGTGCTGCTCCCTGTGTTAGACCCTCTCTGTTAGGATCTGAACACTGCCGTTGCCCCCTGAGTCAGACACTGCTACTGTATTTCACCACATCATTGTCTCACACTGTTTTTTCGGTCCAAGAATTGGTTTATAATCTTTCATTGCATGATTGTGGTGTTATGGTCCAGGTGCACTAAGAACCCTGAAATGACAAGGCAAAGGGCACGGGTCTGCCTTGAAAGAATTTGACCGCTCAAGTCTTCTTTCAGTCAGAGATAAGGTTTATTGTGTCGCCAATAGAAGCAGGTATGATTTTAAGAATCTACACTATTTGTGACACCAGTATCTGAGCAATTTAATGGGAGCAAGAGGGACACTTTTAAACAGAAAGACTGTGGGAAGATCTGGATAGGATTAAGCAGTTGTAAATAGCCTGGGGTGGGGCCAGGTACAGACAATGAGGGCTACATTGAAAGGGCAGTTAAAAGGATTATTGACTGGGATGGGCAATGCCTCAAGGGGAAGCCAGTTCAGGGGCTTTGGGGTTCAGGTCCCAAAGACATGATCTTTTCCTTTTAGGGGGCCAGTGCAAATCCCATTCCCATCAGTTGCATGGTATATTTTTGTTCCTCATGCTACTTAAAAGGTAAACAGAACAGCAATGTATTCACCAGTGGCATATGGATACACATTTATGTCTTGTGCGTTCTGAGCCACAAGCCTAGACTTCTCAGTGAACCAGCATGGTCAGTATATTTCTGAAAGTCAACTTGCATGATTGTAACAACAATGTTGCTAGCAGCTGCTGTGGAGGTGTAATGCCAGTAACACCAGCACACAAAAGGGCTGCTGGCACAGTTTCTTTGATCTACTTTTCTAAGGAAAGCAACTTTAAGGGGTTTACAATCTCACTTTAATTAAACATACATGTATCATTCACTTAGTTCAGGAAAAAAGTCAGCACCCTGAACTTCAGAGCAAAAACAAACAGAAATTACAAACAGAAATTATATAACCAGAGCAAATAAACACCAATCAGCAGTCAGGCTTCTAACTGTCCGACCATAGCAATACATACACAGTTACCAGAGAGAGACACACCAACATCTGGGTTTTCAAAGCTGGGGAGTTCCTTTATGGCTACCCAGAGACTCATCTGGCGAAGTCACAGGAATGCCCTTCCAGTGAGTGAACCCCAAGCAAAATGCTAACCTCAGAGTATATATACACTTCTTTGGGTCAGAGGGCATCACAACCATGTGACTCAGACCCATGTGACCTAGGCCTTCCCGTGACTTAAGCAGGTCACCAAAGATTCTCGATTCAGTCAAAGACTCTTGATTGAAACAAAGGCAAGACTCAAAGGCACTTGATTGCCTTAGTGCTGAGAAGCATTCCAAAACAAAAGACAATAAAAAGTGCCACTTTGCTCGCCATTACAATGATTTATTTAGAGCTCCGTAGTACTAGCGATGTTGTCACTCAACCCAGTGGAGAACCATAGCCACAAGGGGAGCTGGCAGGCAGGCAAAGCTGCTATGAATAAGTCACATGATACATGAAGACTTGGATCTTCCCATGCTAGCTAAACTGTACAGTTCATCTGCCAGCGATATAGTTTCCTAATAAATGACTTTTAATTAATACCGGCAAAATTTTTTAAAAAGCTTCACATGATGGTCTCACCCCACTTTTTGCAAAAATTGGCATAAAATCTGTGATGATCATGGGGTAAAATATGGTACTTTATTACTGTTGAGGCAAAAGACTCCCTATTTCAAGGATGGGTGGTGCATTCCGGTGCTAGGCTGGCTGCTACATCTTCGTATCAGGATTGCACGACTCCATGCTGGTGGGATAGGACAGGATGTCACTATTCCTGGTTGGTCCACCAGGTCAACAAAGGGCATAAGGGGTGGTTAAGACAGCTCCAAGATGTTCTGGCCATCCAGTTAAGAGCTTGTGTTCTTTTCAGAGTGAATCCTCTCTGTTGCTGGAAATTCTGTTTCCAGTCAGCCCCAACTAAGAGACCCAAGCGCTCCTGACATCTCATACTCACAAGGTTACCACCAAGGCTAGTTATGTCCAGCTCAAGATTGTTCTCCTACGTTTAAAGAATGAGACAAAAGGTAAGAGAAGTGGCCAGAGACACTTCTAGGCCAGAACATCTGCTTTATCGGCCTTTTGTAAACAGTCACCATTTCTCCAAGGTCAGGGAGTATATCTGGGCCTAAGCCCTTCGAGGGTCCTTCTACACATCTGACTACAAGCCCTAGGGAAAGGGGGTGGGGTGAGGAGGACAGATGAGAAAGAGAGCGTCAATTTACAGTCACTGAGTGAGAGCTGCAGAAACTCTCTCTCTAAACTTGTATAGGACTCCCTACCATCCCTCTTCCCCATCTCTGCAACAGAGGGCTCCTGAAGTGGGTCTCTTACCATCCCCTCAAGTGCCTCATAGCAAACAGTTTAAATAAAGTCTAAGTTCCCAATGTCCTTTCAAATGCCACATTAAAAGTTGCAAGCAGATCCTTTTTAGACAATCACAGAATTTGAGATGTGTGTTTGAGAGGGTGTCACCCTTGACACACATGGTGGGCCTAGAGATTACTATCAACCTCCTCCCCCCCTCCCCCCCGTATAAAATTACTCAAATTCAACAAATAACAATTTGTAGCAGTTCTTCAGGCACAATCCAATGCAGTCCCTAGGAGAAAGGGTCCAAGGTTTGGACCCTTTGGAGTTCTGGGTTGGCAACCAAGGGTATCTGTGCTGTTCACTACCACAGGACCAGGAAGTAAGATCTATGGATGGGTGAACATCATGATGCATGATAGGGGAAGCAGGTTCCCACCTAAGAAAAACCTCTACCTAGACACCCCCTCACTCAAGGCCTCTCCCCATGTCAGTGCCCTGGGGCAAAGTCCAGGAAACATGATGGCATCTTGCCCCACCCCACTTCCTCCCCACAACCATACACGTACACACACTTTGGCCTTCCACCAAAATGACTCTCTTAGAAAAACAACAAAACAAAATATATACATCCAAGTGATATGTAATATTAATAATATTTATGTAACATTTTAAAGTTTGCAAAGCACTTTGCACATGTTGTCTCAGTTGATCCTCACAATGACCCTGAGGGTAGCCGCTATGATTAGCATTTACATTTTATATAGAGGGAAACTTAGGCCCAGAGAAGTTAAGAGACTTGCCCAAAGTCACACAGTTAATAAGTATGTGAGGAGGGATTTGAACCCAGCTCTTCCTCACTTCAAGTCTAGCATCATATCCATTGCACCACCCAGCTCCCAGTTTCCATCAGCTGTCAACCCAAGGTTATTGTGAGGAAAGTGATTTGAAGTTCTATAGACAAAAATGAGTAGCCATTATAGACATCTTCTATCACATAACTTTAGGTCTGTTTCCTACACTGAAGTTACTTTCTAATGTCTTACTGTGTTGTGGAAGTGACTCCAGGGTTATGCCATCAGAGTAAGATCTCTGGGAGGTCCTCCTAAGATTGGAAGGCTTTGAATGCATCTCTGATGAGGGATTGTTGTCTTTCAGCCAAGGATGAGTAGAGCCAAGATGGGAGAGGACTGGGGTGGGGGTGGGGATGAGGGGGTGAGATATACATTTTTTTTTTACTTATAACTACTTTAAAAAATTGTTTACTAAGTTAGGGAGGCATTGGTATCTGCACTGGACAGGGGAGGTTTACTATATATTATTATCATTATATTATTATAATCTTATTATATTAGATATAGTAGCTAAAATATAGGTATAATATAATCATACATTATATTATAATCTTATTATTATGTGTATGATGTTTATAGTTATAAAGTACTTTGCAGCTGTTCTCTCAATTGAGCCTCACAATAATTCTTTGAATGTTGAAACACAAGCATATACTGGTGTAGCCATGGGTCAAAGACATTGTCTCTTTAGCAGAGCTATCAGGAGAACAGTGACTGGGTCATTGCTCCAGGGTGCCAACGCACCAGGAGTCATGTTTTCTCTTGGACTGTTCCTCTGTTGTTCACCTCCATACATCAGAATCCTCTCCTGGCTCCCCATGCCCCATGTTTCAACTACCCCCACTCCTTGCCAGCCACCCTATCCACCCTGAGGATCCTGCCCTTCTCCCAGAGTGCCCAAGTTTCTCTCTGTGACTCTGTCCAAGTCTGACTTTAGTGACTGGAAATATTGGAAAATGATGTGAGTAGGGAGACTTTGATTCAAGTCCCTTCTGTGTGACTACAGGTGAGTGACTTCATATTCTGGACCTCAGTTTCTACAAGGATTGACTGTTGTGAGGAAAGTACTTATTAAGTCTCAAAACACTATTAAAATGTGAACTAGTACTGGGAATAACCACTCACTCCAAGAGCAGTGACCTTTTTGCTGCAGATAAATCCATTATCAGCATGTTTTGATAGCCAAACTTTTTTTTTTCTTTTGGTTGTTTATAGACTCCCTGCTACTACTGTGTTGGTCTGAGTTCCAATGGTTACTCTTCAAATTAATTTCCTGTTTAGGTTTGGAGCTGCCCATCAGCATCTCCTGGATTCTAATAATGTGCTGGAGCACAGGAGTTAGGGAAATGGTCATGATGAGCAGAGTAAATGATATAAATAGCCTTCTGACTTTTGTAAGACAGTGTTTTGGGAGGAGTCATTTATTGGCTTTTTCTGCCCTGAGGAGTAAAGCAGTGCCCAGAGCTGTCCATTTAACTCAATATGACCAACAGCACAGAATTTCCCATCATATCCACCAACCAAATAAGGACCTTATGAAAGGGCTGACTGATCCAGGGGGACAACATTGAAAATGTGAGCATTTAGGCTTCTCTCACATTGTGCTTTCATAGCCATGAATTTGAATGCAAAGTTTCAAGGAATAGATTCCTGTTCCCTTCAAGGCAAAATCAATAATTCCACAAAATTCAATTGTTACCATTCCTGACAAGTTGACCCACTCAGAGGCCCAGGTTTGAACTCTCTCATGTGGGAATGTACACTTCATACACATACATACTCATAGAATGTTAGGACTAAAAGGGCCAGTAGAGATTATCTAGGGCCTGCCATATCCTTCTCCTTCCACTCCCACCTCCAATATCTCCTCAAGTTGGCTTGGCCATTTAACTAGCTATAACCGTCCCATAGGCTTAAATTTTATCACCTGAACAATGAGGGAGTTAGACTAGATGACTTGTCATAGTCCTTTTCTTTATTGTGTTTTGATGTATCATATTGAATTTAAAAAGTTCAAAACATATAATTTCTGGATAATTTAATCATTTTATTAATAATGCCAGCATGTTTAATAATAAAAGGATGTTCATCTAGCCGTCTCTTTCTTAGATCAAAGACAATCATGGCGGTGGGCTCCTTGTTCATGTGCCCATTAAAAGAGAGGTGCTCCCAAGAGTGGCAATCAACTCTGATTGGTTAACAGTTAATGAGAGAATGAATATTACAATGAGGGGCTGAACCTATTCAAATGAACTTTGATTATGTCATTTACTTCTAAGTTACTCCCCAGCCTTGGGCAAGCTATTTAAAAAATTTATCCCCACCTAAACCTGAGTAGAACACAAGGACTTCCCACCTGGGTGGAGTATGAACAAGAAAGGCCAATCTCATTATCAGTAATGTCCTTCAAAAGAGTGAATTTTAAAAATCAACACTTTAGAAAAAGGGAGCAACTCTGAATGTCCCCAAATCATTGATTATTAGTAATCATTTCTCTCGTGGCTATTTATCTATATGCCTTCTATTGAAAGGCGACATGCCATAGTGGATAGAAGGTGAGTCTGAAATCAGCAAGACCTGAGTTGTGTCCTGTCATGGACCTGGTTCCTTCTGGCTTTGTGGCACTGAGACTTTTAACCTTCCACTTACCCCTAGATAACTCTCAGAGACTGTAAGTTACAGATTCCTTGGTGCTCTGCATTGACAAAAGGAGTTTCCAACTCCACTGGAAAATGCCTGTACTCGTGAAATCACAGATTCAGACCATCCCCTCCTTCCCCAAATAGCTATTTTCAGCTATAGGTCTATCAGTTTATCTTGCAACAATACAGAGACTCCTTTGGTCAATTCAATCATGCTGAAAAGTACATTAGATAGGATGGGCCATAAAAGCAAACAAAAAACCATGCCAGCAAAGTATAATGGAAAGCATATTGGACTCTGGGCCACTATAGCTGGGTTTGAGTCCTGGCCTTGCCACTTACCACCTGAATGACCTTAGCTCAGGTGACAAACAGTCTAACACTCAGTTTTGTCCTCTATAAAATGGGAATTGTAATATTTGCCTAGTTTATCTCTAAGTGTTGTGAGAAACAAACATGTTATAGTATTTTCAAGCACTACAAAATCACTAAATGATTATATAAATTGAATTATAATTTATAGGCAATAAGAGGGAACTATCAGATGAGCAAATTTCTTCCTTGCTTCCCATGTAGAGAGGTACCTTCTCTGAAATTAATAGTCTTAAAAAGCTGCCTGAGATACTGCGAGATTAAATGACTTGCTCAGAGTCACACAGTCAGTATATGTCAGAGGGGGAACTTGAGGCCTATTCTCTACCCACTGCACATACTACTTCTCGAAAATTTTAATTAACATGGCTTCTTTGGTTCTCAATAGATATTCTATGAATCACCGAGACCTGGACCATTTCTAAGAACTGACTCTGTTTTTTATTACCTCCTAGTTGTGCTCTTTAGTTTTTTTTTAAATAAAATTTTAAAAAGCATTTGGCTTCAGAAAAATCTGGAGTACAAAGCAACTGGGTGGTTATAGTATCTGGGTAACTTTGAATTGATAAGTGATAGAGATTTAAGCTTTCTCAGCTAGCAAAGCTGTGATTCCTTTGTTTGGATGGGGAATAACATGACTTTGGATATTTGTCAAGGGGTTTCCAAATTCTTTTCCTCTTCTTTTCTTCAGGGATAAAGGGCAAGTTATCTCTCACATCCTTTAAGGGCGAAAGCGGTACAGGGCATCTTCTCCCCCTGTCACTGAAAGGAGAAAGACAGCTAAAGGAGCAGAAAATGGAGCAAAGGGGAAAAAATTGTTGGCTCTTGTGTTCTAGGAGGAGAAAGCCTAGTGGTTCTAAAGTGTTGCATGGCACGTTGGATAGAGGGTTGGAATCAATGAGTCCTATGTCTGAAGGCCACCTCGGAAACTTAAATGCTTTGTCACCAGAGACAAGTCATTTCAATGACCTCTCAGTGTCTGTGTATTCATATGTAAAACAGAGATCACAATGACTGCAGTACCCAAGACACAGGATTCATTCGGAAGCTCCATGAGATGCTGTTCGTAGAACACTGTACAAAGGTCAGTTATTATGATGGAAGAAACAGATCCGGTGGAGAGGAATAGATCAGAAATTCAACCCTCACTGGGACTTGCTTTCAGTTCTCTGTTCCTTGCTTTCTAGGAACTGATGGCAATGTCCATTGGTCTCCATGGATAACCCCAGAAATTTTAACCTGACCCTCATCTTTTGGCCAACTCTTAACAGAAGTATACTTTGTGGAATGAAGAGGACATGCAAGACAAAACCTCATATTATTTTCACTGTGGAACTGGGATTTGAGCCAAATTAGAGTTTGGTTGGGTCAGCTTTGATTCAGAGAATATTTTGATGTTCCAGTTCAATAGTTTGGGAAAGTACATGGGTTTGGTTTGGATTCAAACTGGTTCACTAGGTGCCCTTTTTGAAAAGGCTTTGACTTGGTTCAGAGCTTGGTGAAAAAAAAAATCTATATATGAGTTCATTCTTTTGACAAACATTTACTAAGCCTCTACTATGTGCCACACACTATGTTCAGTTCTGGGGATACTGAGACAAAAAAATAAGACAGTTTGCCTTGAAGACACTAACATTCTACTAGAGAAAAAAGAAGATATACACAGATAAGTCAACATATATATATATGAAATAAATGTTAAGTAATTTCACTGGAGGTGGGGGTAAGGACACACCATTGGAAGTATCACAAAAGGCCTCAACAGAGAGGTAATACTTGACTTAAATATCGAAGGATGAAAAGGATCATAGATTTAGAGCCTGAAGAGATCTTAGAAGCCATGTGATTCCACCTCCAAATTCTACAGATGAGGAAACTGAGGCCCACATCCTAAGTGACAGAGGCAGAACTTGAACCCAAATTCTTTGATTCCAAGGCTAGTGCTCATTCCTTTGCACCACTTCAGAGGTGGAAGCCTGTATCTAGGCATGGTTGGAAGGGGGGGGGGGCGAGGAGGTGGAGAGATAGGGAAGGGCAACCTATTCAAAGGCCCAGCAGAAAAAGAGTGATTGTTCTTTATGAGAAAGAGGCTAAGTAAACCAGTTTGGCAAAAGCATAGTATGCGTGAGAGAATAAGTTGAGGTAAATCTGGAAAGATAATATGGCATTGGAATGTGAAGGGTTTTAAATGCTGAACAGTGGCATTTGTCTTTTATCTTAGGTGCAAAAGGGAACTCATTAAACTTCCTGAGTAGGGAAGTGACATAATTAGATCTGTGATAAATTGGTTTCAGGGGATTAGCAAATTATTCATGGATCATGTCAGTTTTAGGATCAAGGTATCATTTAAACCTCTAGTGTGAAAGCAATCCAGAACATTTCACCCACCTTTCAACTTGTAGTGGGAGGAAAGAAGGCAATGGATTTGGAACATGTAGCTTTGAGTCCCTGTCTTGCTATATTATTGCCTCTGTGACCCTCTCAGGGCCTTGTTTAGAGGATTATACTACATGATCTCTAAGGTTCCTGAAAGCTCTATGTTCTCTTGTGAGCCTATGGTTGTTAATCCATCTACCTTGATAGAATAGATTCCTGTGCAAAAATATTATTTCATAGAATCACATGTAAGTTTAATAGAATGGGAAGATCTTCCCCACCCATTAATAGTCCTCACATAGAGCCCATTAAAGTAAGCTTGATTGGGGAGGCTTGTTTGTGGGAAGGCTCACACCTTTTGCTAATTTCTAATTAGGCACTGAGTCCTGAGGGTTGTGATGCCCTCTGGCTCTGAGAAGTGTACATATACTCTGAGGTTAGCATTTTGCTTTGGAGCTCACTCATTGGAAGAGTGTTTATGTGATTTGGCCAAATGAGACTCTGGGTAGCTGTTAAGGAGCCCCCCAGCTTTGAAAACTCAGATGTTGATGCTTCTCTCTCTGGTAACTATGTATGTACATTTGGGTCTGTCTGTTGATCTGTCCTATTTTCTCTGCTTGTAATCTCTGTTTGTATTTTCTTTGAAGTTCAGGGTGCTGACTTTTCCCCTGAACTAAGTGAATAATATATATGTCTAATTAAAGTAAGATTGTTGACCCCTTTAAAATTGCTTTCCTTTAGAAAAGAAGATTAAAGAACCTGTGCTAGCAGCCATCCTGCGTGTGCCAATGTGGTTGCTGTTACATGACAGCATCTTAGAATTGGTAGAGGCCTTAAAGGTGATGCATCTAGTCTAACCTGGGTCTTCTCTACCATCCTAACAAATGGCCATTCAGCTTCTGCTTAAGGACCTCCAGGGACAAGGGATTCTGGGAATGAGGCAGTCATATTTTTATTAAGAAGTTGTTCATATCCTTTGACCATTTAGCAAATGTGGAATGGTTCTTATTTTTATATATTTGGTTCAATTCTCTATATATTTGAGAAACAAGGCCTTTATCAGAGAAAGTTGCTGTAATTTACTCCCCTGCTCCAGTTTCCTGCCTTCCTTCTACTCTTGGCTGCATTGGTTTTGTTCGTGCAAACCCTTTTAAATCCAATGTAATCAAAATTATCTATTTTATATCCCACGATCCTCTCTATTTCTTGCTTACTCCTAAATTCTTCCCTCATCCATCAATGAGGGCAAAATTTTCCATGCTCTCTGAATTTGCTTATGATATCATCCTTCATGTCTAAATAATATACTTATTTTGACCTTCTCTTGGTATACATACAGTGCAAGATGTTGTTCTATATATAGTTTCTGCAAAACTGCTTTCTGGTTTTCCAAACAATTTTTGTTAAATAGTGAGTTCTTGTCCCAAACACTAGATCACCATGGTGATTTACCACTGTGTATTGTGTTCTTAATCTATTCCACTAGTCAGTCATTCTTACATTTTCTTGTTGGGTTTCTTGTCTGCTATGTAGCCTTGGGTGAATAATTTCCCTTCTCTGGGCCTCTGTTTCCTTCTCTGTATAATGAGGAGATCAGCTGAGATGGTCTATAAGGTTCCTTCCAGCTCTGAATCCTATGTCCCAGTACATTTGTTCACTTTGATTACCATCCAGGAAGATGATCAAGCTACCTTCATTTTCATCCACATCTGAGGAGGAACTTGAATTTGGCTTTGGTGGCACTGCTCCTTGAGATTTTAAAAACTGTATTTTCCTTGTATTATGATATGTTCAGTAGGCCAAAGTGATGGCCTTCTAAATAAGGTAGAGTTCTTGAGAATAGTGTAGAAGGTTTTTAGATTGAAGAGAAAAGGTGCCAACCCATAGGGCTTGGAGTCAGGAAGACCTAGGTTCAAATCCATCTCTGACACCTCCTAGCTGTGTGACCCTGGGCCAGTAACTTAACCTCTCTGAGTCCTCATCAGTAAAAGAGAAACTCCAAGCTTATACCAGGGCAGCTGGGTGGCACAGTGGATAGGATGCTGGGCCTGAAGTCAGGAAGACTCATCTTTCTTATTTCAAAAATGGCCTCAGACTCTAGCTCTTTGACTCTGGGCAAATCACTTAATCCTGTTTACCTCGGTTTCCTCATCTATACAATGAGCTGGAGAAGGGACTGGCAAAAAACTTCAATATCTATGCCCAGAAAACACCAGGAGTGGGATCACAAAGAGTGGGATATGACTGAAAACAAAACCGAACAATAAAAAAATCTTATAGTAGCTACCTCACAGAGTTGTGAGGCTCAAATAAAGTAAAATTTGTAAAGTAGATTCAAAGTTTAAAATGTTATATACAAATGTTTGTTATGACTATTAGAAAATACGCATGATTAAATGCTCTAAATCACTATTGATTAGGGAAATGCAAATCAAAACAACCCTTATGTACCACATCTCTCCTGTCAGATTGGCCAACTTGACAAAACAGGAAAATGATAAATGCTGGACAAGATGTGGGAAAATTAGAACACTAATGCAGTGTTGGTGGAGTTGTGAACTGATCCAACCATTCTGGAGCAATTTGGAAATATGCCCAAAGGGCTATAAATATCCTATATACCCTTTGACCCAGCAATACCACTTCCAGGGCTATATCCCAAAGAGATCACAGAAGTGGGAAATGGACCCGTATGTACAAAAATATTTATAGCACCTCTTTTTGTGGTGGGAAAGAATTAGAAATCAAGGGGATGCCCATTATGTCCATCATGGGGAATGGCTGAACAAGTTGTGGTATATGAATGTAATAGAATACTATTGTGCTATAAGAAATGAGGAGCAGATAGACTTCACTATAACCTGGAAAGACTTACGTGATCTGATGCTGAGTGAGAGGAGCAGAACCAGGAGAACATTATACATGATTACAGACACACGGTATCTGTGAGGACTGACTTTGGTAGACTTGGCTCTTCTCAGCAATCCAAGGTTGAAAGACAGCTCCAAAAGACTCATGATGGAAAAAGCTGTGGTCATCCAGAGAAAGAATTATGGAGTCTGAATGCAGATTGAGGCAAACTATTTGCTCCCTCTTTTTTTCTTTTTTTGGTTTTGTTTCTTCTTTCTCATGGTTCGTTCATTGGTTATAATTCTTCTTTACAAGATGACTACTGTGAAAATAAGTTTAATGTGAAGGTATATGTAGAACCTATATTGGATTACATGCCGTCTTGCGGGGGGGGGAGAGGAGAGGGAGGGGGTGAAAATTTGGTGCTCAACTTGTGGAACTCAGTGTTGTAAATTAAAAATAAAAAACAAATTTTAAAGAAAAAAAAAGAAAATACACATAATTTCCCTCAATATTATCTTATATTTTATACAGCATTTCTAAAATGGGGCAAGAGGGTAGACCTCTACCCTATTCTCACACAGTCAGTAATTGGCAGGGTGGGGATAATAATAGTAGCTGCCATTTTTATATCCGTTTAGGGCTCATAACATGCTTCTCATACATTATACTTCCCTTGATGCCCACAGCAACCCTGTGAGGAAGGTGCTATTAGTACTGTCATCTTAAAGAGGAGAGGCTCTGAGGCTCTAAAAGACTGCCAAGGGTCACAAAACTAGTGAGTATCTGAAGCAGGGTTTGAACTTGTGTCTTTTTGACTTCAAGTCACAGGTTCTAACTACTAAACCAGACTGCCTCTTAAGTGATATTACTTACTTCTCAGGGCCTGCGAATCAGTTACCATTGATAAGGTACAAGTCAGACATACATGGCCACCTAGTCAACATATGTGTGTATACATACATATATACATACATGTATGTACTTATGTACATATAGATATGTATGTGTGTATATGTGTGTGTGCAGATGTGTGTATATATATGTATATATATATGTGTGTGTGTATATGTGTATACACACACAAGATGCTACAGTATGAATGAGGAGTATATCATGGATAGAGAGCTATCTTTGTATTAGGGAGACCTGCCTGGGTTTGAATCTTGTCTCTGATACAAACCAGCTGTGTAACCTGGGCAAATTATTTCATCTCTCAGTGTCCCCAGGTAACTCTTTAAGACTATGTATGTTATAGATAAGTTGCTGATATGAACCAGAGGAGGGAATTTCCATCCTAGGAGTTCCAAATCTGATGAAATCATTGGTCTAAATCAGATGATCCCCCACTCCCAAGACATAGTATAGACAGGCTAATACATAATTGAAGCCTCTCCTCCAGAATCAGCCCACATTTGGAGCGTTGTGTTTAGTTGCAGGCTCCAGATTTCAGAAAAGATGTTGAATTGCTAAAGTACCGGCATAGTAAAGGGATTAGAATGGCGAAGGGTCTAGAGATCATGCTAAATGAAGAGCAGTGAAGGGAGCTGGGAGTGTTTAGCTCAGAGAAGGAAAGACTTAGAGGGGACTAGATGGCTGGCTTCAGATACCTTAAGGGGTGTCTGTCACATGGGAAAAGAGCTAGATTTTTTCACCTTAGCCCTTGAGGGAAGAACTAGGAGCAACATGAGGAAGTTTCAGAGAAAGATTTTAGCTTCACATAAAGTAACCAAATAAACAAAAAAAATCCTTTCTTAACAATTCAAGTGTCATTCAGAGGACTCTGCTGTCCTGGGAACATTGACAGAGGTTCCCCTTCACTGGAGATCTCCCAGTAGAAGTAGGATAAGCACTTTCCAAGGATGTGGTAGATGGGAGGCCTGTTCAGGAACAGATTTGATTAGATGACCTCTGAAGTCCCTCCCGGCTATGAGATTCAATAATGCTGTGCTATTCAGAGCCAAGCCTGTTCTGGAAGCATGGGATTCCTGTTGGTGTCTTTGAATAACATCTCCTTCTCTATCTCTTCTCCCTCTTGCCCCATCTTGGACCATTCTTCTTACACTTTTTATGGCAATCATCAACTCTGACCCACAGGCCTGTCTGAAAGGGCCACAGATAGTAATTAGAATCTGATTCCAACCTCTAAATGTGTTTACACAAATACCATTCAGCTTGATTTCTCTCTCCCATGAACTTGTCCCTTCCTGGGAAGTAGGTCTCAAATGTCATTTTGGATGACCTGAAACAGAATATAGAAGTGGGATCATTTACAGCAAGTGCAAACATGAGATGCTATAAAAAGCACTGTTGGCTCATGGCATGACTCAGGGAGAAGAATTCCAACATGCCTCCTAGTAATGAATTCTAAAGCGCCCCTATCTGAAGGTCTGGAAGATTTTCCTTGCTAGAAGTCAGGGCAAAGCCAAGAGATGACCTATTTAGCATGCATTAGGGCTGAAAGTACCAAGAACTCTTTGGCAACCAAGCTTCACACTCGTTTCCAAGCCAAATATAAATGGATGTTGAGAAAGTTATCCCACTGAATGCTAACATCATGGAAATGGCAGGGTTGGCCACTGAGGTTCCCCAAGGAGTCCACAAAAGTCATTAGAGTCCAGCTCTCCCTTGGGGGAGGATATATGAAGTCACTATCAGGGACAAGAGAAGCACAAATGAGAAGACTCT
This sequence comes from Phalanger gymnotis, assembly GCA_028646595.1. Taxonomy (NCBI): domain Eukaryota; kingdom Metazoa; phylum Chordata; class Mammalia; order Diprotodontia; family Phalangeridae; genus Phalanger; species Phalanger gymnotis. Next base: position 60,738,971 of record CM053625.1, read on the forward strand.
CCAAACTCTTTAAGGGTAAATGTAACCAAATGAGATCTCAGATCAAACAGAACAACACTGCTTTGATGGAAATTTATATTAGCATTGCCTGGAGCAGGGCTGGGGAAGCCACATGTGGCCTTCTAGGTCCTCAAGTGCTGCTCTTCGACTCAATCCAAGTCTGGATTCAAACTCGGAAGTCTGGATTCAAACTCGGAAGTTTGGATTTGGTCAAAGGGCTGCACTTGAGGATTTAGAGGGCCACGTGTGGCCTTGAGGCCGCAGGTTCCTCACTGTGGCCCTGGAGGAAGCCTGAGTGTGATGGAGTGACTCCCATCAATAAAATTCAATATATCTTTATTGAACGCCTCCTAAGCTGCCATAAAGAGGAAGTCCAGTATAGCATAATAAATGGAGGACTGACTTCAAAATCAGGAAGAACAGAATCGAAGTCCTGACACACATTGGTTGGGTGACCCTGGGCAAGTCGCTTAACCTCTCAACGCCACTATATTTTGTATAAATTGTAGAGTGCCAGCCTGCATTGGTAGGAACTCCTTACACCCATGAAGTCAGAGATTCAATGAAAAAGGAAAATATTGCTGGGTTCAGCCCTGACAATGCAAAAATAAAGTGAAGGAAGGAGTCATTTCATTTCTGTTCCTCCATTTTCCTCCAGGCAGTAATTGACAGTGTGGAAATAACACCGATGATGATGATGATGATGATGATGATGATGATGATAACACTGTCTAGTGCTTTAGGGTTTGTAGAATCCTCCACACACATTATCTTCACTTGTTCACACGAATGCTATGAGGTAGTTGCTCTATGATCCTCATCTTACTGATGAAGGAAGAAATCGAAACTCAGGAAACTTATGGGATTTGGGCCCAAGGAGCGTTTAAGGGGGGAATGATAGATACATGAAGAGCTATCATACAAAGGATTAGTTTGGGTAAGGTGTTGGGAGAAATTTAAGAACAAAAAGATCCTGTTTAAGGGAGAGTGAAATGGATGGGGAGCTTCAAGGAGGGAAGAGGTGTCTGAGTGGGACCTTGAATGAAGAAATGGCTTTGATAGATGGAGCTAGGGTTGGGAGGCCATTCTAGGCATGGGGTACAGAATCAGCCAAGATGGGAATGGAAGCTGAGCAGGAGTCCACTTTGAATGGCACAGAGAGTAGGGGAAGAGAGTAGCGCAAGATAAAACTGGAAAAAACAAGCCGGAGCCAGACTGTGGAAGACCTTGAATGCCAGAATCAAGAGAACCTACTCCCCAGTGGTGTCAAACTCAAGTAGGAATGGGAGCTCCTAAAAAACTGTACATAAGCACTCCAGTGGGCTGCATATTGACTACTTTAAAATGTAATATTATCCATGTCTTACTATATTTTCATTTTGTTAACTTTCCCATTTTAATCCAATTTAATTTACATTGAATTTACACTTAAGAGTGCTGCAGACAGAGCATTTGACAACTCCGTTCTAAACTGATGTGATTGACTGGTATAAAAGAAAAGCGCATTAGATGTGAAGTGAGAAGTCCTGAGATCACATTTATATAGTTTTAAGGCTTACAAAGTACTTTTACATACATTATCTTGATTGTACTCTCAGTGATCTCTGAGGTCCTTTCCAAATACGAATCCTATAATCCACACTTTTGTGTGTGTGCGGGGAGAAGCTGTAGGTCACCTTTTCTTGGTGAGAGGGGGGAACATGTGGTTATTGTGAACAAGCAAAACCTTTGCTGAGTAACCATCAAATTTCCAGGGTTTTAGATGGGGGTTGGGAGCTTGAGGTCCAAACTCTTCCTGCTAGAAAGGCAAAAGAATAGGACAGTATATTGCCTCTAAAACCCCTCTGAGTTGATTTATCAATGTACTATTAGTCATGTTTGGCAGTGTAGGAAAAGCAAATTTTATTAGTCTTAGTAATTACTGTAGTGGTATTTTTTTCTGGACCTTGTAAAGTTGGGAACAGAATAAATACTTCTTTCTCTTTCCAGTCTTCGGAGCTCCTCCAAGTTCAAAGCATTCTGTTTCTTCAGTCATCTTTAAGGGTATGAAATGAATAAGAGATACTCACCCCCTTGTACCACTTTCAAGCTCCCAGAAATACCATCAACCAAATATCTTTGGAGTGAAATGCTCATTTGAGTTCCTGACCCCTCTGGGACATTGAAGCTTTTCTAATGTTTTCAATGAGGATAGATTTGGCCTGGTCAGCTGGGCTGACCTTAGTCCAGTGGGGATTGTAAAATTCGGTCTACCAAATTCCTCTTTCAATTTCCTGTGGAATTCTTCATATACTCTTCTCTTTCTTTTGTTCTTCTCCACATTCTCTTTTTCCTCCTCTTTTTCCTTTTCCTTCTCCTCTTTCTTCTCCTGCTGCTTCTTCTCTTCTTCCTCTTCTATCTCCATCTTCTTCTTCTACATCTTCTCTAAGCAAACCTTTATCTCACTCCTGCAACATTATTCATCTTTCGTTTTTCAAAGAAGACCAACGACATCATGGGTGATGTCTTGACTTACAAATGGATTGGTTTGAAGTGAGGCAGAGTTGCACAAACTCATCAGCCTCACTCTCCCTTCCACAGTCATTGAAATCCAGTGGCAAGACAAACATCAAGACAACTGACTGGCCCAAGATGCTGCGGATGACCTTCATGTATTTGATATCTGAACAAGGTCTAAGCACTCCACAGAGTCTATTTTAGCCACTTTAATGTCTGTTGGAATGAAGTGGTGATAAAAATTTCATCTACCTTCTAGAATTGTTGTCCAGATGAAATAAGATAACATTATAGCATTTCTATAATAATTCCTTGGCAGCAGTTATAGAGAGACAAAAGAAGGGTATTATAGATCCATAAAGGACCTTAGAGATCATTTGGTCCAACCTCCTTTTTTGGATGAGGGCTTTGAGTCTCCAGAGGGGAGAATTGACTTGTCTCAGGTCAATTAGTAGGTCAGTGGCAGAACCAAGAGGAGGATAACCTAGGATCCTTTCCCAGTCTATCTCTAACTAAGAGAAGCACCTGGGTGTTATGGTTGAAAAGAAGACATAAAAGAAAAAACCTCTTGTAGATGCCATGGTTCCTCTGCAGGAAACATTGTTAGGCTCTCTTCCATCTCCTGTGCTAGCAGAGGTGGGCATTCTAGTGGGGAGCAGGCATGGGAGCAGTGTGACCTTTCCTGGTGGCTGTGCAGATCCTGGAGGAGCCAGAGGTTAGTCTAGGGTGAAAGATAGGCTTTTCTTTACTCTTACCCTGGAAGAATGTAGGCTCATACCTGCTATGAGCTCCAAAGGGAAGACAAACTCTTTTCGGAAAGGAGATTGAATGTGTTGATGGTATGGGAAAAGGGAGGGGAGAGGGGGTAAATTAATGGGAATATTTGTTCTAGTGTACCTAGTGAGCTCTGGAGGGCAGAGAGTTTGTCTTAGTCATGCCTGCCTCTCCCCAAGTGTATGGCACAATAGGCATTGGATAAACCTTTGTGGCTTGGTATGGGGGCACCCAATTCCCCTGTCATTGAAGGTAGGAGAGAGCTCACTGGGGAGACTTGAAGAAAGCCAGTTCATTGTTGCCTGACCTTGCCGTTGTGAGACAGTAGAAAAGGGCATTGTCCTGGAGCAAGGAGAACCTGGTCTGAGTCTCAGCTGCTTGGCTAACTCACAATCCTTTCCTTCTCGCTCAGCCTCAGTTGCCACACCTGCTACATCATGAGTAAGTTTTCTATATCTTGTGAAGGGGATTCTAGCCCTTTCTAGCTCTAACATCCTAGAGTAATGATAATAATTCTATACTCCTCTATTGACTGCTGGCACACTGGTATTGTAGAAAGTGTTATCATTTTGGTGTCAAGAGGATCTGGATTCAAACCCATTATCACTTGTCTGACCTTTGTTGTTGTTTGGTCATTTCAGTCATGTCTGACTCCATTTTGGAGTTTTCTTGGCAAAGATACTGGAGTGGTTTGCCATTTCCTTCTCCAGCTCATTTTATAGATGAAGAAACTGAAGCAAACAGGGTTAAGTGATTTGCCCAAGGTCACACAGCTAGTACATGTCTGAGGCTACATTTGAACTCATGAAGATGAATCTTCCTGACTCCAGGCCCGGTGCTCTATCCACTGTGCCACTTAGCTGCTCTCTTTCACCCTTAGCAGGTTATATCCACTCTCTGGGCCTCAATTTCTCATGTGTAAAGTTGAGGCATTTGGATTAGGTTGTCTCTGAGATCGCTTTGAACTCTAAAGAACTCTCATTTATATAGTTTTTAAGGTTTGTAGTATGTTTCATATCAATTATCTCATTTTATCTTCACAATAATCCAGGGAGAGAGGTACTGTTATTATACCCACTTTACAGATGAGAAAAGTAAAGCTGAGAGAGGTTACATGATATGCCCTAGGTCAGGTGTCTGAGGTAGGATTCAAACTCAAATATTCCTGACTCCAAGCATATATTCTAATCACTGTCCCTGCCATATGGCTGTCTAAATCTAAGGTCCTGGATAATTGTTGGTTGTCCTTCATTCTTGAAGAGGACCAAAATGACATCACCAAGTCTGGGTCAAGGTACAGTGTATCCAATTGTGGCTGATCAGACCAACACAAGCTCAGAAGGCTCTACCACAGGTCAGACACAAATAGTCCATGTGAACATTTGGGGTGGGGAAGTCTCTAAATTTGCTCATCTCACGTTTCTTTTGAGGTACTGTGGTTCTGCTTTGCTCATAGAGCATAGTGCCTTCTTTGATGTGGGCATGCCACGGTGGGCAATCCTTTGCCAGTGTCTCCCATGCCACACAATCGATTTCAAAGTTCTTCAGAGAGACCCTGAATGTGTCCTTGTATCACTTCCTCTGACCTCCATGTGAGCTTGCGTGAGTTCTTTGTAAAATAGTCTTTTAGGCAAGTATATGTTTTGCGTTTGAACAATGTGACCAGCCCATTAGAGTTGTGCACTCTGCTGTAGAGTTTAAATGTTTGGCAGTTTAGCTTGAGAAAAGACCTCAGTGTCTGAAATCTTATCTTGCTAGGTGATCTTCAGAATCTTCCTAAAACAATTCAAATAGAAGCAATTTGGTTGCGCGCTGGTAGACTGTCCAGTTTCACATGCATACAACAATGAGATCGGTACAGTGGCTCTATAGACCTACAGTTTGGTAGGCAGTCTAATACCTCTCCTCTCCCACACTTTCATGCCCTATCAAACACTGAGCTAGCTCTGACAGTGTGTGTGTCAACCTTATCATCTATGCGTACATCCCTGGAAAGTATATTGCCAAGGTAAGTGAACTTAAACACAGTACTCAAAATTGCTCCATTTGCTATAACCAAATGGTTCCACTTATGGATGGTGTGGTGCTGGCTGGTGGAGCACCTGTGTTTTCCTGGTGTTAATTGTTAGTCCAGAATTAGCATAAGCAGCAGAGAATTAATCCAAGATCCATAATGTCAGCTTCAGAGGTTGCAGTGAGAGCACAATCATCTGTGAACTAAAAATCATGCATCAACACTCCCTCCACTTAAGTCTTGACTTGTAGCTTTTTCAAGTTAAATAATTTACTATCAGTGTGGTAGCTGACCTTCATGCTGTTTTCATCTAATCTTTAACTAAGACTTCTCAGATTTAGTCTGACCCATGATTCTTTCTAGGCTGAGAAACTCTCACCGCTAGACTTGAGTCTCTTTCTGGCTTCACTACCAGAACACTGACTGCTGATTCTGGAGTTTACCCAGCTGGATCGGACTTGTTGTTTCATTCTTCTAATTCCAGGCTCAATCTCAACCAATCAGGAAGGCTCCTGATTGAGATATGGGTGTTCTGCCCATACATAATCAAATCAGCAACAAACATGCATCTAACTAAACTTCCCCTTCCCCCAGCTAAGCAACAAAGAGGGAAATACAAATGGGTAACTAGGATAGGGTTCCTATCACCTATAAATTGAAATTGCTCGATGTGACCTGTCAGTTAATGTCAAGCTCACAAAAGGTATCCATTTTGCCAATTGGAGAGGGAAGGGGGATTTGAGAAGGGAGGAGTTACTTTTAGTTGGACTATCAGGGAAAGCGTCATAGAGAATGTTACATATGAGCTGGACCTTGAAAGAAGGGAAGAATTTCAAAGGACGGTGGAGACGTGGGAGGGAGTGCCTTTCAGGTATAGGAGAAGCCTGTATAGGATAATAAGACAAAGAATGACTACTAGTCAGCTTTGTTTGGACCAGAGTAAATGAAAGAGAAGTGTGAAAAATAAGGCGAAGAAAGTAGGCTGGGCTCACCCTATGGAGGGCCTTGAATGCTAGGCTAAGGACTTTACATTTTATTAGTTGCATCACAGACTGATGGGCAGCACAGTGGATAGAACACTGGGCCTGGAGGAAGACTTGAGTTCAAATACAGCCTCACTTTCTTTCCATCTGTGACTTTGCTATTGGTTTTCTCAGTTTCCTCAATGCTAAAATAGGGATAACAATAACGCCCACCTCCCAGAGTTGTTTCAAAGATCACATGAGGGATATGTAAATCACTTAGCATAGTGTCTGGCATATAGTAGGCACTTAATAAATGCTTATTTCCTTCCTCATTCTATAGTTAATAGGGAGCCACAGAAGAATGACATGATCAGACTAACACACTGAAAAGTTTGTTTTGGAAGCTCATAACGGAAAGGGCAGCTAGGTGGTACAGCGGATGGAGGGCCAAGTCTGGAGTGAGGAAGGTTCATCCTCCTGAGCTGGACTCCAGCCTCAGAAACTTCCTAGCCGTGTGACCCTGGGCAAGTCACTTCACCCTGTTTGCCTCAGTTTCCTCATCTGTAAAATGAGCTAGAGAAGGAAATAGCAAACCACTCCTGTATCTATGCCAAGAAAACTTCAAATGGAGTCACAAAGAATCAGACACGACAACATGACTGGGCAACAACAACGGAAGAATTGGAGAGGGCAAAAGGCTGGAGTCTGGATCCTGCTTTACTAGAATATGATTTTCTGTCTCCAGATCACAATCTCTTCCATGGTTAGAACCTTTTCTAAAGGCACCCCTTCCTACTTGGTGCATCAGAACATGTTTCCTGAGACTTCCTTGATGGATTTTACATTCTGCCTGATGATATGTGTAGCCCAGAGATATATGGCAAATATTTTACCCACTCTGCCCTGGGGATAATGAGCTGATGACAGGAGGCCTATTTGAGATCAGATCACAGCAGGACCAGTCTTACCCTAATGAGTCCAGCTGCCTTTGCCGTAGGTTCCATAATATTGCTGCTCCACCAAGTTTAAGGGCATCCACAGATTTGATAGGCACGGTATAAGATAGCAGCAGCCTTACTAAATCTTACAACATTTTGTTAACTTTAAAGTACAATGGAAATATATCAATACATCGAAGACCTGTCATTTCATCATTTCTTCTTCCACCATCACAGATTTCAATCCCTTTAGAATATATAGTCTTAGATAATTGCCTGAGGCATGGAAAGGCTAAGCAAATGGCTTGTCCACGGCCACATACCTAGTTAATGTCTAAAGTGAGATTGGAACCCAGTCTTCCTAACTCCAAGTCTAGGATTCTATCCACTCTGAGCCCTTAATAGTTTTGTAGAAATGAACACTATTAATATTTACTATTATTCTGTGTACCCTTGAGGATTATTTTTTTCTTTCTTAAGGATTTAGCATCACCTAGATTTAAGCAGGTTCCCAGTAGCTATTGAGGAGATACAGCATGATGATTTGGAGAGAGTGGGCCTGGACTTTCATTACAACTCAACTACAAACATGTAGCAAATTGCTTTCTCCTTCCATTTCTACCTCTGAAAAATTAGGGGATTTGACTAGATGTTTGCTAAGTAAGATCCTTCCTAATTCTAAATCATGATTCAAGCACTGGAAGAAACCTGGAGGTCATTTAATTCAATTAATTTTACAGATGGAGACACTGAAGTCCAGAGAAATTAAAGGACACTCCCAAGTGGTGTCAGATCTGGAATTTGAACCCAGGCCCTCAAATTCAAATCCAATACTCTCTCCACTTCACCAAATGACCCTCTATTGAAAACATCTTGTTTACATGAACCAGGCTTTTCTCCTAAAGGATGGAGCTATTTCCATTTCACTGTCGCTCTGTATGGATTGTAAATTTAAGCGTCTGTCTTCACCACACTTCTGAGTTTACCATACTCTTCACAGTCTGACTTTTCATAATTAAGTATAAACTTGTTAATGATGAACAAACTCAGCTCAACAAAAGAAGACACTGTTTAAGTTAAACCACGACCCCAAACCATAAGCCCTCGTGTGACAGCCCATACAATGCTGCCAGTACTTTTTAAATAGGGCTTTCTTGCCAGGCTTAGAATTCATAGAGCCTGGCCAAAGAAAACAGTGGGTGGAAGCCAGGGTTCTCTCCAGTCTTGGCATCAGATTCTCAATAGTAGCCTTGGCCAACGTCCATGATAATGAGCACATGCTCTTTAAGGTCACTTTTGAACACCATAATTATTGGCTACTTGCAAGCATTTTATGGCCCCAAGTAACAAGAGCACTAGATTTGAAATCAGAAGACTGGGGTTCAGTTACTGACTTTGTCATTTACTACCTTGGGCAATCTTGAGAAAATCATTTCTTTTCTCTGGGCCTCAGTTTCCTCCTCTATCAATTAGATGATTTCTAGTTAACTAGATGATCTCTAGGGTATCTTTCAGTTCTAAGGCCAATGAGCTTTTTGAATAAGACCTTGGAATGTTCTCAAAACCTGATAAACTTGTAGTGCTTTTTTAAAATAGAGATTGTGGATTTTCACTTGGTGATTAATTATACTCAGCTATTATGTCATGTAAAGAGCCTGCACTTGGACTCAGAAAATCTGGGTCTTAGTCTCATCCCATTGACCAGCCGTGTGACAAGGGACAAACTTCCCACTCTAAGCCTCATTTCCCTCATCTGTAAAATCATTTTCATATGATCTCTAAGGGCTCTTCTTGGTATAAAAATGTGATGATTCTAGTGAATTGATGTTACCACAGTCTGCTCTGGTTTGGTTGTTGTCCTTTGTGCTTGAAGAGGACCAAAATGACATCACTATGTCAGGGTCAAGGTACAGTGTGTCCGACTGTGGCTGATCAGACCAACACAAGCTCAGAAGGGTTCTACCACAGATGGGGCACAAATAGTCCACATGAACATTTGGAGTAGAGATGTCTCTAAATTTGTGCATCTCATTTTTTTTTTGTAATTCTGCTTTGCTCATAGAACACAGTGTCTTCTTTGATGCAGACACACCACACTGAGATAGTGTCTCCTATGTCATACAATCAATTCCAAAGTTCTTCAGAGAGAACTTGAGAGTGTCCTTGTACCATTTCTTCAGACCTCTGTGTGAGAGCTTGCTTTGTGTGAGTTCTCTGCAAAATAGGCTTTTAGGCAAACCTACTTCTATTACCATGTAGGGATTAGTATGTGACCTGACTCTGCCTTGTTCAACACATTTCTTTCTTTCTTTCTTTCTTTCTTTCTTTCTTTCTTTCTTTCTTTCTTTCTTTCTTTCTTTCTTTCTTTCTTTCTTTCTTTCTTTCTTTCTTTCTTTTCTTTCTTTCCTTCTTTCCTTCTTTTCTTCTTTCTTTCTTTCTTTCTTTCTTTCTTTCTTTCTTTCTTTCTTTCTTTCTTTTTCCTTCCTTCCTTCCTTCCTTCCTTCCTTCCTTCCTTCCTTCCTTCCTTCCT